>CM052797.1:3030915-3075534 GCA_028533885.1 Nasua narica
TAGTTTCAGGTGTGCAAAGTGATTCTGTCCTACGGGTTATGTGCTGACCACAGTGCAGCCGCTGTCTGTCACCACGCAGTGCTACTGCAGCCTCATTGACTGGATTCCCTGTGCTGAGCCTTCTGTTCCTGGGACTTCTTCATCCCATAACTGGAAGCCTGGACCTCCCACTCCCCTGCATGCATTTTGCCCATTCCCCCTCCCTCCCCTCCCCTCTGGCAACCACCAGTTTCTTCTCTGCATTTATGGGTCTGATCCTGCCTTTTTTGTTTATTCATTTGCTTTTATTTTGTTTGTTTTTTTTTTAGATTCCACACATATGAGTGAATATAGGTTATATTTTTAAAATACTATGAATGTATATAAAATCATATTTTTATAGATTAGGGAACTGAACTTGAGAGGTATTAAGTGCCTTGCTCAAGGTTATAATGATAGATCTTCCTGATTCTTAAGATCGATGCTTTTTTTTTTAAGATTTTATTTATTAGAGGGAGAAAGAGCACGAGAGAGGAAAAGCTAGCCAGCACGAATGGGGGATCGGTGGGGGGGCAGGAAAGGGAGAGGGAGAAGCAAGGCTCCCCGCTGAGCAGGGAGCCCCCCCACTTGGGACTTGATCACAGGACCCCAGGATCATGACCAGAGCGGAAAGCACTTAACTGACTGAGCCACCCAGGTGCCCCAGATCGACGCTTCTGATGTAAAATCAGAGAGACCCAGGGGCACCTGGGTGGCTCAGTCTGTTAAGTGTGTGCCGCCTTCTCAGATCATGATCTCCGGGTCCTGAGCTCTGGGTTCTCTCTCTCTCTCTCTCCCTCTCTCCCCCTCTCTCCACTCCCCGTCTCCCCTCCCTCTCTCCCTCCTCCCTCTGCCCCTCCCCACTGCTTGTGTGCACGTGCTAGCTCTCTCTCTCTCTCTCTCAAAGAAATAAAAATCTTACAAATAAGTGTGTGTGTGTGTGTGTGTGTGTGTGTGTGTGTGTTTTATCAGGCATACCTGGCTTTGAATCTTTGTTCTGTGACCCATTTTCCTTATCCATACTGATACTGTGTATTATCTGCTTTTAAGTCATGGCCAGGTTGATTTAAAGGAAAAAGGAAATCTCATTATTGTTTAAAATTATATTTACTGGCCATTTGTATTTTTTCATAACATTTGTAGCTTTTGTTTTTTCTGTTGGATATTTAAATTTTTCTTTTTTTTTTTTAAGATTTTATTTATTTATTTATTTGAGATAGAGACAGTGAGAGAGAGCATGAGAGGGGAGAAGGTCAGAGGGAGAAGCAGACTCCCCATGGAGCCGGGAGCCCGATGCGGGACTTGATCCTAGGACTCTGGGATCATGACCTGAGCCGAAGGCAGTTGCCCAACCAACTGAGCCATCCAGGCGCCCTCAAATTTTTCTTATTGATTTATTATAAATGTTCTGATTTTCTTCCAATTTGTTTTTGTTAGAATCAATGTTTTTTCTTTCTGCAAACTTTTTTATTGAGGTATAACAGCCATATAATAAAGTGAACCCACCTGTAGAACCACACTTGATATCAGTTTATCGTTTATTACCAGTACCCCAGAAGCCTTCATCATGGTCCTCCAAGTCCCTGATCTCTCTCCCAAAGATGACTACTTTTTGGCATCTGTAAATTAGTTTTGTCTGTTTCTGAACTTTATTTAGTTTTTATTTTATTTTATTTTTTTAAGATTTTATTTATTTGACGGAGAGAGAGAGAGAGAGATCACAAGCAGGCAGAGAGGCGGGGGGCGGGGAGCAGGCTCCCCACTGAGCGGAGAGCCTGATGTGGGGCTCGATTCCAGGACCCTGAGATTATGACCTGAGCCGAAGGCAGAGGCTTTAAGCCACTGAGCCACCTTGGTGCCCCAATGCTGTCTTTTTAAAAAATTTATTATTTGAAGCTTAGTAGACATACCATGTTATATTAGGTTCAGGTGTACAACATAGTGATGCAACAATTCTATACATTACTCAGTGCTCATCATGATAAGTATAGTCACGATGCAATGTTAAAATATTATTGACTATATTCTCTATGCTCTTCTTCTCATCACTGTGACTTACTTATAAGTTTGTACATCTTAATCTCCTCTACCTATTTTTCTCATCCCTCCAACCACCTTCCCCCTGGCAACAACCAGTTTTTCTGTATTTAAGAGCCCTTTTAGGGGCACTTGGGTGGCTCGGTCAGTTAAGTGTCTGCCTTCAGCTCAAGTCAGGATCCCAGGGCCCTAAGATCGAGTCGTGTGTTGGGCTCCCTGCTCAGCAGGAGCCTGCTTCTCCCTCTGCCTCTCCCCCTAGCTTGTGCTCTCTCTCTCTTGCTCACTCTCTTTCTCTTTCAAATAAATAAAATCTTTGAAACAAAATAAGAGGCTGTTTTTATGTTTATTCGTTAGTCTTTTTAAGAGTCCACACATAAGTGAAATCATACGGTATTTGTTTTTGTTTGACCTATTTCACTTAGCATAATACCCTTTAGGTCCATCCATGTTGTTGCAAATGGCAAGAGCTCATTCTTTTTTTTTTTTTTTACAACCGAGTAATATTCCATAATAATATATACCACATCTTCTTTATCTTTTTGTCTGTTGAGGTGCTTGGGTTGCTTCTATATCTTGGCTTTTGATAAATAGAAAATCGTAATTTTAATAAAGTTAATTTATCAGTCTTTTTCTTTAGTAAGGTGAAGGCTTTCTGTGTCTTCTTTAAGAAATTTGCCAGCCTCGAGGTTGTTAAGATATTCTCTTAAGTTCTCTTAAAGGAGTTTTAATGTTTTACATTTAACATTTAGATCTGTAAACCAATTGGATTTTTGTTTTTTTTGTATTATTTTCTCACACATGTATATGGAGTGAGATAGAAGTTAAGGTTCATTTTTTTCCTATGTAGCTCCATATTAAAAAACTATCCTTGCCCCATACATTGCAGGGCCAACTTTGTTGTAAATCAGGTGATTTTGTTTGAATTAATCTGTCTCTGGAGTGTGCGCTCAGTTCCACTGTTGTATTTGTTTATCCTCGCACCAGCTCTGCATAGCTTTACACCAGATCTTGAAGTCTGGTGGTGAAAATTCTCTAGCTTTATTCTTCTTCAAGATTATGTTGACTTTGGTCTTTTTGCATTTTTGTATAAATAAATTTTTTATTCAGCTTGTCAGTTTCCACCCTCCCAAAACTCATGGGATTTTTATAAGAATTACATTGAATCTGTAGATTGGTGTGGAGATAATTGACATTTTTATAATAGTACTAGTCATTAATATTTATAATATTTTTGTAATATTTCTAGTCTGCTGAGAGTTTTATCATTTATCAACTGCTTCTCTTCTTTTTAGATAGTGATACAATGGTTCCCCCCTTTATTTTTATTTTTTCAAATACATTATTGACTTTATTAAGCAGTGCATGAATTGGGCAGCATCCCGTCTAGCAAGTAGAGAGATGCTCTTTGCTATTTTTTCTTAATATGGTGAAATACACTGATTTTCCAAATTAAACCTACTTTGGATTCCTTACATAAGCTAGACTTGGTTGTCATTTTTTACCCTATGTTACCAAATCCAATTTGCTAAACTTTTAAAAATATTTTTATGACTACTTCATGAGAGAAATTAGTCTATAATTTTCCTTTCTTGGAATGAAATTGTGAGATTTTGATTACCACGTTTCTGCTTGTCGCATATAGAAGTTAATGGATGTTTCTTTTTTCAGTGTTCAAGAGTTTGTGTAAGATTGGTGTTTTGTTTTTTTTTTTAAATGTTTAGGAAAATTCACCAGTGAGGTTATCTGGATCTAGAGTTTTCTTTGTGGAGGATTTTGTTTGTTTGTTTTAAGATTTATTTATTTATTAGAGAGAGAGTGCTATTAACGCTTATGTTCCATTAGATTAACCTCAAATGGATTTAGAAATCTTTAAGTACATACTAAAATTTTTCTACCTCTCTGTTACTTTACGTCCTCTGGATTTGAATTCACATTATTATGTGAAGTACTACAAGGTTAGGAATTGAAGTCCAGGTGCTTTTCCTGAGGTTCTGTTTTTCTCTCTGCAGGTCCCGCTCAGTCTGGGATTCTGTCCGACCGTGAAGTGGTCAATCTCTTTCTTCATTTCACCGTCAATCCTAAGCCCCGGGTGGAGTACATCGACCGGCCGCGGTGCTGCCTGCGGGGGAAGGAGTGCTGCATCAACAGGTTCCAGCAGGTGGAGAGCCGCTGGGGCTACAGCGGCACAAGCGACCGCATCAGGTAGCTGCCTCGCACGGGCGCCGGCTTGCAGCCCGGTGCAGGAGATCGCTGACCGTGTTTTGTTTTCGACTTCGCGTAATACATTTCTGAGTTACGACAACGGTCAGTAGTTAGGGAGGTACAGCCGTCTCCTCACTGGACTGTGAGTGAGAGGACCTCTTGGGAAACAAGTGCAGGTAGAAAGGCTTGGGGAGGGCTTCTGCGGCCCGGGCTCCCTTTGGCCGGCCACTGCTGGCCAGTGGGCTCTGCACCTTCATTAAGCAAACCCTTGCTCTTACGGCATCTAGCCTGAGCTTTCTCTCTGCACAGCAGATAGCTCCGTGTCCGGTTATAAAAGCTTGATTGGGAAGAGAAAATCAAGAGTCTTGAAAGATGCATGGATATAATCCTGTTGAGAGATTTATCTTTGCTCTGTTGAGTGTTCTTTAGTTTAAGTATCAAAATAGAGTAAGTACCAATTTTCATAAAATAGACTTTTTGGATTTTTACTTATGTGATGGCACTTTAGTATCAAACTAGGAACTAATAATGTTTGTTAAAAGAGAATTCTGAGGGGGAGGACTCAAATATTGGGTGAAAATGGAAATAAATGCATTTGTGGACTGTTTAATCATTCACAATGAGAATATTACATATGAAAATAGATGAGGCCAAAGTGTCACACAAAAGGACAGTAATAATGATCTACTTTTAATAAATAAATTAGGGTGGAAATAAATGATTTAACCATCCAACTCAAGTAGCTAGGAAACGAATAGCAAAAAAAAAAAAACAATAGAAAAGAGAAAGGAAATAGAAAAATGTAGAAATTAATGAATTTAGAACAGTAGAATTAAGAAATCCATAAGCTGATTTCTTTAAAAAAATCAACAAAATAAATAAACCTCAAAAATAGTAAAGAAAGAAAACATACATTTAGAAATAATAGTGGGGATATCATATAATCATATACTAAGGCAATTTTTATTTTAATTCTGAGTTTACTCTGTGCTAATAAATTGAACATCTTGATGGAATGGATCATTTTATAGGCAAATATAAATTATCAAAATTGACTGAAGAGGAAAGCCTGAATAGACCAATTACCAATGGAAGGAATTAAAAGTTATCAAAGAACTGTCCCTTCACAAGGTGGTTTTTACAGGTGAGTTTTATCAAACCTTCAAGAAACAGGTCACTTCCTTGAGGCTTAAAAGAAGACAATACTTCTTGGTTAATTATTAAAAGAAGCATAACCTTTATGCAGGAGTCTAATGAGACAAAAACATTTCTAGATCAGTCTCACTGATACAGAAGAACTTCTATGTAAGATATCAGTGTCTTGAATCTAGCAATACCTCAGAAAAATAGTACTGTATGAGCAAATAGGGTTTATGTGAAGATTGAAAAAATGGCTCAGTATTAGGAAATATATTAAATATCCATTCACCACAGTAGCAGACCAAAGAAAAAAAGGAAATTGATTGCTTCAGTAGGTGTCAGAAAGACTTGATAAAATTTAAACTTCATTCCACATGTAACTGTTAACAGACTTGGTCTAGAAAAATTCTTTCACATGATAGACTATGAAAAACCTTGAGATAGCGATGCTGGCCTGCCTTGCTGTATTTCAGCAGTATTCTTATAATTCTGGATGATGTGATTTATTTATGATTGTCAGAAAGAATAAGGAAATTAGAGCCTTGAATACTAGAAAGGAAGAACTCTTTTTCATTATTTGCAAATGACATTACCGACGTTAGTGCCAGTTCTCTTTTTTATAATAAAATATTTTATATTCCCTCTTGACTAATCTGATGAAACTCACACATTGTTTTTAATTACCATAATGACCTAGTTGTAATGGAGCAATAAATGTATCTGAGAATAGCAAATCTGTACTTGAGTACGTAGGCACCGTACAGATGGAAGCAGTCCGTCCGCGTGCGCCCCAGTGCGCTGAGACTGCTCCGCTGGCGGGGGACAGGTGTAGCATCCTGATGCGTCACAAACCAGGAGTGGTGTTGCTGCCAATCGTGTCATTGTTTTAAAGGTTTCAAATAAAACAAAGTCAGCCCTATTTATTTAGTTTCCAGATTTGTGACTTGCTTAGTCACTAAAATTTATCAATATTTGATTTTTTATCAAAAATCAATACTTCCAGTGCTTTCTTAAGTCACAGGTGAGATTTTCTGTGTGGCGAAACTGTGTTCCTATTGCGGTCCCACAAGGAGATGCTCTGTGCCTTCTTATTTCTTCTCTCCTGAGGGAACGGAGACAGTGGAGGGCAGTGCAAGGTTGTGCAGGACAGGCTCTGGGCCATGTGAACCCTAGCTCTGCACCTGTTGGGGGGTGGCCTCAGGCAAGTCACGGAACACTTCTGAACCTTTGTTTTCTCTTTTGTAAAATGAAGAAAATGGAATCTACTAGGATGAGCTGTTTTTAGGATTGTAATCCATGTGAGGTGTGTCTGCGCGTGCACGTGCGTGTGTGTACACACGTGTGTGTGCGCGTGTCCGTGTCTTTGTACACACATGTTCCCCCCAGGAGCAATGGCTTCTTGTTTGTGGCAACCGTACAGAATATGATTACGACAAATAATGACAATTGACTGTATAATATTTCCACTATATATTAATCACCTCTTATAAAGGTCAGTGAATATTAAAGTTGTCATAAAAAATCTTTGGTTTATGTTGAAGCTGTGTGATGCTGGGGACTTGGGGACCCTACTCTGCAAAGAGAACAGAGGGTTGGCTATAATCCCCCAATTCCTTCCTTTGCATAGATATAAGACACATCCTCCCTGCAGAAGTAATCTTACTTTATAACAACAACCACAAAAAAATGTTTGGTTTGTCAATAAAGTAGAATTAGGTTGAACTCTTGTAGTTATAAATGAGTTTTTCACCTACATGAAGTCTGATAGGACACTGGAAAGTTGACTGGGATTCTTTGTTTTAGGAGACTGTCCTAACCATTGTAGTTGATCTGGTGCCCCTGGCTCCCTGCCAGTATTGCCCCTAAACCTCTGAAAACAGAGCTTGGCCTTCTTGAGGACAGAACTCCTTTTGAGAACAAGGGATCCATCTGGATAACCTCAAGATCAGTAAAAATCTGTTAGAACCAATGAAGGAGAATAGTGGCCACTTGTGAAATGTATATGCAGAAAGCAATGATGTTGCTATGGGTCATCATAATTCAGTTACAGAGACGGATGGTGGCAAGGGGTAAATGTGCTCAATGCCACTGAACTACACACTTAAAAAATGGCTGAGATGGTACCTTTTGTTGTGTATTTGCCACCATAAAAAGATTAAATTTAAAAATATTTAGATTTTCAGTTAAGAGATTAAGTAAAAAATATCCCACTTATCATAGCGACAACATAAAGGAGCAGGAATAAATCCAGTAAGAAACACACAGTCGAGTACCTTTATGAAGAACTGGAGAACTTCGACTGAAATCCGTGTCTTTGCAAACTAACCCCTGTGTGCACAGTTCCTTTCAGAAGTCGCATGTGTTTGGTACAGAGGAGTGGTTTGGCAAAATTATTCTACAGTTAATCTGGAGGACTAAATGTTTCTCTTATTAAAAGAGCAGCATGGATCGAATGTGAGAAGTAACGTTAAAATAAGTGTTGTATGGAACATACTATAGAGTTCAGAAACCAGCCTAACATCGATGAGCATTTAGAATATAAGGGAGGAAATTTAGAAAGGGAAGAAAGGGGACGCCTGGGTGGCTCAGTTGGTTAAGCAGCTGCCTTCAGCTCAGGTCATGGGCTCACGTCTGAGGGCTGAGCTGCCCTCAGCTCACGTCATCCCGGCGTCCTGGGATCGAGTCCCGCATCGGGCTCCTTGCTCAGCAGGGAGCCTGCTTCTCTCTCTGCCTCTGCCTGCCTCTCTGCCTGCTTGTGTTCTCTCTCTCCCTCTGACAAATAAATAAATAAAATCTTAAAAGAAAAGAAAGGGAAGAAAGGATAACCGTTGGGAAAATACAGTTAGGTCCTTTCTGATCCCATCTATCACTATTTTTATATAAAGTTAAAATTTAACATTAAAAAAATGAAACCACGACAGTGCTAGAGGAGATGAGTGTTACAACGGGGTGAGATAGGCCTCTTTAAATTTGGCAGAGATCACATAATTTGACTGCAGATAATCCAACATTTTTACTTCCAAATCTGTCATAAAGTTAATAAATAAATGACAAACAGGATATTTTCCGTAATGGATATTTACTGACAAAGCACAGCTATATAACATGGCCTTTCAAATCCACATGAAAAAGACATTCATCAGCAGAGAAAAATGGGAAAAGAACATGAGTATTTCATTAGAGAGAAAATCCAGTAACGGTAAGCATATGAGCAAATGTTTTAACTCATTAGTAATCAAAGAAATATAAATAGACTTTGTCAGTTATCAGTTTCTCAGTGGCACAAAGACATGGAAATACGCAGGATTACTGAGCATGAGATAGAACCAATCTTTGTTCCCTGTGGGGCGGAAAGTGTGCTAGTCTTCCCAGAAAGCAATTTAATAATGTTTATTTAAAGCCTTCAGAACATGCCTTTCATTTTCCTCAGCAGTTCTACTTCTAGGAATTTATTCTAAGGACATAATTAAGGCCCTACAAGATTATTCATTGCGGCACTATTGTAGAATAACGAAATTGCAAGTAACCTAGATTATCCAACAGTGAGAAATTAGTTAAATATAGTGGACCATTAGTAATGGTGTAGCTTTTTAAACGAAAAAGTTGCAAAAAAAAAAAAAATGTATGTGTGAGTGTTCTGAGATGATTTTTAAAGATTTTATTTATTTATTTGACAGAGAGAGAGTGAGAGAGAGAGCATGAGAGGGGAGAAGGTCAGAGGGAGAAGCAGACTCCCCGTGGAGCTGGGAGCCCGATGTGGGACTCGATCCTGGGACTCTGAGGTCATGATCTGAGCCGAAGGCAGTCAGTCGCCCAATCGCCTGAGCCATCCAGGTGCCCCTGAGATGATTTTTAAAGTAATGTGTTCATAGAAAACAAGTCTTTTTTTCCCATTGTCAGAAAATAGAACTAAAAGTCTGAAAAGAGAATGCACCAAAGGATAAATGGGGGCTATCTCTGGGTAGTAGATTTAGAGATGCTTTAAAATTGTCCTTGTTTGTTTAGCTGCATTTTCTAATTTCTTTTTACAGAGAATATATTACTTTTAAAAATAAGAAAAAAAACCCCTAAATGATATGGTATAAATGATATATTTAAAACTCTTAAGACCCTCGCCCTGGACTGTAGTGGGTAAGAGCACGGGCATTCTGGCCCAAGCAGGCCTGGGGCTCTGTCCCAGCTATGCCACACTTTGTGACCCAGGCAAGTTAATTTCTCTAAACCTCAGTTTCTTCAACTGTCAACACTGAGGATAATAGAAACAGTACTGTGTTACTGGGTTTATAGAGCTGTTACGATGATTAAAGGAAACAAAGGATGTAAAATCTCGAAGCCCAGCGGCCGGCCCAGGAAGGACTCAGTGTGTGGGAGTAGTGAGCAGTGACGAGGGTCCCTGCTCTATGTCACCGATGATCACCGATCAGATGGTCTCTCGGGGCTGTCTGTACTTACTGTCAGTTTTCGTACATTCATAAAATGGAGGAAGGTGGGTCTGTTTCTTAACTGTTATGACCAAACTGGACTTGCTCATCGTTGTCGTAGGAGATCTCATTCCGATCCGCCTGCGTCGATTGGTTCTGACCCAGCGCTCACCTCCACGTTCTGTTAACAGCAGCCGCTTCCTTCATGGCTCTGATCCCAACCTGCAATTACTGATTGAGTCCTTGGCTTATTTGCCTGTTACTAGCATCCTCCATTAGGCTACAGGTGCAGTGTGGGTAGACTAGCTTGTTGACCATTATTTCCCTGGTGCCAGGCCCAGTACCCAAGCCTGACAGGCCCTGAGTAAGTGTCCATCGAGCTGAGAAGTTGTTCTAGTTGGGCCGCTGGGCTTCGGGCCTGATGGCTCACACATTTGTGTTCATGAAGGAGATGGGCACACATATTTGGCCTAATATATCATTAAAATTGTCACTGCAATAAAAGTGGGTATTTAGATTAAATAATTTCCTTTGACTCGCAAAAATGTACAGTACAGAAAATAAATTCTTCTGAAGTTCTCATTAAGTTAAAATTTACTCTAGAAAGAGTTTTTTGGTAAACAGATTAACACCTCCAAGGATATCAACTTTATGACAGTTTTCCTTTTTATGAGCAAAATTAGTTATTCCAGGTAGCACTTAAAAGTTTTATGAGCCTTCAGAATATGAATATTTATTGAATTGTATATTATTTTATATTTGATTTCAGGTTCACAGTTAATAGAAGAATCTCTATAGTCGGATTTGGTTTATATGGATCTATTCATGGTCCCACGGATTATCAAGTGAATATACAGGTACACTTTCTTCCTCACTGTATATCATCTTTTTTTTTTTTTTTTTAGATTTTATTTATTTATTTGACAGAGAGAGAGAGATCACAAGTAGGCAGAGAGGCAGGCAGGGGGGGTGGGGGGAAGCAGGCTCCCCGCCAAGCAGAGAGCCCAATGCAGGGCTCAATCCCAGGACCCTGAGATCATGACCTGAGCTGAAGGCAGAGGCTTTAACCCACTGAGCCACCCAGGCACCCACTGTATATAATCTTGAAATATAACAAACATAATTTTACAATAAGATCTCATTTTGACAAAATCCAGATTTCAGTATAATTATCAAAGGCATCAGAAAGCCTAAAAAGTTCTCTTTTACAACTGATCAAGAGTGGTTTCAGAGACTTGGTGTCCTGGGGTTCTTCCCAGAAGCATTAGCATCGAAGGAGCTCTCCTTTCTCCAGGAAACACTTTTGAAGGTCATTGGTCATTCCTGCTGTGTGTTGTCTTAAAACACCCACCGGCTTTTTCCATGGCACTTTGAACTCTAGGGCTTGGAACTGTTTAATTTCTCAAAACTAGTATGAACACCTGATTTCTGATCATCTCACAAGACCCTGCCTCATGCTTTAGATCTGCTTCACCTCAGTTCTTAATCCAGACGAAAGTTAAATACCTCTCGCATTCCCTTCCAGTAAACCAGTGCTCTCCCACTGTTGTGATCACACACCCCAGTCAGTAAAACTGTTTTCGAAACACATCTATGCTGGACTTGTATCTACAAACTATGCACCTGTAATACTGTACTTTGATATTTTGCATAAGTTAAAACACAAAAAATAGAAATGAGAAAAGGAAGTAAACAGTGTTTGAAAACTTTTATCAGTAGAAAATAACTAAAATGTTATTAATATATTCGTTTTAATAGTAAAAACCTTGGTGAACTTTGTGTTCAAAATACATCATGAGTTTTCAAAATATGGATCAATTCAAACATCTGATTTGATGAAAGTTGAAAGATTCCTCGCTTCCTCACAAAGATACCTTGCTTCAGATGGACGAATCGCATTGTTGGCTCTGCTCACGACATCATGCTCATTGTCTAGTCCTGTCGGCCAAAGTTGTGTTCAGGTTCAGCTGGGGCGTTCGGCTGGTGCCGTCCGCTGGGCCCCGGCTCTTGGTTTTGGCTCAGGGTCGTGAGATGGAGCCCTGTGTTGGGCTCGGTGCTCAGTCCGGAGTCGGCTTGGGATTTGCCTGCTCTGTCTGTCCTTCCTACTCATTCTCTGTCTGTCTTTCATATTTTTAAAAAATTCAGCTGATGGGCCCCCAGCTGGCTCAATCTGAAGAGTATACACCTCTTGATCTCAGGGCTATGCATTTGAGCCCCTCCTTAGGTATAGCGATTGGTCAAAGAAATAAATAAATACATACATACATACATAAAGCGAGCTGATAAATTTACATCACTCATGTCATTTTGTTACTGTTACAGACCAATTAGAAAGTGACTTTTTATTTACAAAGGATTTATTTATTTGAGAGAGGGAGCATGAATAGGGCAAGGGGCAGAGGGAGAAACAGACTCTGTTGAACAGGGAGCCCGATATGGGGCTCGATCCCAGGACCCTGGGACTGTGACCTGACCCGAGGGCAGACATTTAACAGACTGAGCCACCCAGGCGCCCCAGAAAGTGACATTTTTAACAAATAGGTTCAAAACCCACTGAAATTGTTTATTTGAAAGATTTTAAAGGTTAGAAAATTTTATTTTTATCATGTTAAGTACAGTAAAACCACAGCAAACCTCTAAGGGGTATAAAAGCTTTTCATTGGTACTCCCTATTTCACTTTATAAGTAGTGTTAAGATCCTGTCCCAGTAGGATCTGTGAGCCCACTGAAGCAGGCTCTGTAATCTGCAGGCCTGAGAGAGGGGATCAGGGATATAGGTCTGTTGAAATGGGAAAATCTAAGAACAGTAAAATGAATAGAAATAGGACTTATCTTTATTTTTCCCCCCAGGGGTTAGCATCACACACCCTCCAAATCTAGCACCAGATAGACCCTCCTGGGTTTTCGTCCTGGCTCCACCACCTCGAGGTGCGATGGTGACCAAGTCAGGCAGCGTCTCCCGGCCTCAGTTTCCTTGTCTGCTGTGGCAGCCCTGGTGCCCGCCGTGCAGCTTCGTGACGGGGATGGTGTGAAGCATTTGCCACATGGTCTGGCGCTGGCGCTGCTGGAATTTCTAATGGGATTCTCCCAGCAGCCTTAGGGAGAAAGCCAAGCAAGTTTTCCTCCCAATGAAACGGTGTAACTGGGGCTCAGAGAAGTGCAGGAGTCTGTTTTGGATTACATTGCCACAACCGAGGACGCCTGCCTGCCGTGGTTTTAAGTGTTGTTGTTTTGCTTTGTTTTGTTTTTAAAGATTTTATTTGACAGAAGGAGAGAGAATGAAAGCACAAGCAGGGGGAGAGGCAGGCAGAGGGAGAGGGAGAGGGAGAAGCAGCAGGGAGCCCGACATGGGACTCGGTCCCAGAACTCTGGGATCATGACCCGAGCCGAAGGCAGTCACTCAACCAACGGAGCTACCCAGGTGCCCCCATTTTAAGTTTTTTTATGGAACTGTGCTGTACATTTAGGAAAGTACACATATTTCTAAGTGGTACATGTGGCTTGCTCTTTGCACACTGAATACACTTGTGCAGCCAGCAGCCAGATCAAGGAACGGAACCTTAGAGTACCTCAGGGGACCCCTTGTGATCTTTCCAGTCACTGTCCCTGCAGAGATGATCACTGTCCTCTTTTTATCTTATGTGTTCGAAAAGGTAGGTCTGCAAGCCTCGGCCTCTGCACGTGCTGTTCCCTCGCACAGACTTTGTGACCTGGTAAGCTCTGACTGGAGCTTTTAAAACTCTCCTCTGTGCAGCCTCACCCCTTCCTGACAAAATAAAATTGTCCTCCATTGAGCCGCTTCACCTTCCACGCAGCTCTTAACTGCAGGTGCTGTACTGAATCGTCACCGCCCACACGTCTGGTGACTAGACACTCCTTGAGGGTGTGTCCTTCCATGCCTCGCGCAGATTTAGGAACTAAATCGAAAATACAGGATTTTCACATTCTCAATGTCTGTGTACCTGAATTTGAGGTCATTTTAATTTCAGTAAATGACATTTAGAGGAAATGCTGTGGGAATTTTCTAATGGCAAGACACAGGCTAGCAAGAAGTCAAGGCCCATTTTCCTCAGTATCTAAAATCCAGGTGCTCTAAAAACCAGTTCCCCGAGCCGTGTGTCTTCTGTGGGAACCCCTCTGTCCTGTGCCAGGCCCCAGTTAGCTGGAATCTCCCGACCTGTGACAACCCATTAGAGACGTCTCTGGGGGGGCGGGGTTAGAGGTAAGTACAGAAGAATTACACAACAGAGACGCAGTCACTATTCCTCAGGGCTCCATATTCCTTTCTGTGAAACCTGGCTTCAGTTGATAAAACTGAAGTGTAACTTCTCTTTGAAAACTTACAGATCATCGAATATGAAAAAAAACAAACCCTGGGACAAAATGATACCGGATTCAGTTGTGATGGGACTGCTAACACATTCAGGGTCATGTTCAAAGAACCTATAGAGATCCTGCCCAACGTGTGCTACACAGCATGCGCGACACTCAAAGTAAGTAAGTCTTCCAGAATGTTTCAGAGGATGAACTGGTGGGTTTCCTCTTGCTCATTACAGAGTGGTTTTCCATAGATGCTGAGAGTCCTTGACCATAAAGCCTTTAGGAAGAGGGGAAAGAGGGAAGCTGGGAGTTAAGAGTACCCTCCACTGCTTTGACAAAGAAGTTCTCAGCACAGCTCTGCTCTGAAATGTTCTTCACAAGAAGTAGCCCTTTGCTTGAGTAGGAGTTTGAATATTTGACAGAAGATAAAATAATTGTTTTCTTAAAACCATTGCACTGTTGCCTAAAAGCTGACTTCTACATTCAGTATTTTTATTCATTAACTGACTTTGTAGCAAAAACTTCATTTTTCATGAAATGGCTTAGCATAAAATTTCATATAAGAACTATAATGAAATATAATAGATCATTAATCTAATTAAAACACCACATTAAATTGAGTGCTTACTAAATAAAAATTATTAATGAACCTTTTGTTCTCATCTAGGGTCCAGACTCCCACTATGGCACAAAAGGATTGAAGAAAGTCATGCATGAGACACCTACTGCTAGCAAGACTGTTTTTTTCTTTTTCAGTTCTCCTGGCAATAATAATGGCACTTCAATAGAAGATGGACAGATACCAGAAATAATATTTTATACATAATTCAGCATTCTGATACATCTTGGCTAAATAGTAGCATACCATCTAGTCTCAAAGGCATAAAAAACTGGCCACAAAAAATAGTTTGAGTGTCATGAATATTTATAATTTTAAGATAAGAAACATTTTAGTTTCTTAGAGGAGATGAAGAATGTTGATTTAAGTCTCTGCATGGTTTAAAAGCAGATTTTCCATTTTATAACCTTAGGGAAAAAGAGAACTGGGCATAACTGTTTTAAAAAAAAAATGCAGCTCTTTCAGCTTTATCTTGTATAATTTCATAGATCAGCTGACTCATGGTCTTCCCACAGTTTTATAGAAAGATTCCTGTTTCGGACACTGGTTTTGTTGTTGTTGTTGTTGTTGTTTTGACTGTTGTGAAAGTTAGATGAGTTGGACTTACAGACTTATCTATTCTGAAGGTTACATGAGATGAGATGGGTCAGTAGTCCTACAGAATTCCCATTAATTCACATAACTAATTTCAGAAAATTAAGAAAACTGACCTTATATTTGAAGTTTTGAAGTATCTGGTTTTTAGCATTCGGAATATTGCTAGAAGTAGGTCTAATAAATACCCAAGACATTCTCAATGTATTTACAAAAAAGGATATTTTATAGTAGTATATAGTCGTGTTACATAGTACAGTTTAAAACTATAAATGGAGTTCGTACAGATTCACAATAATGTGACATAAACAGAGGATCTAAAGGTAGAGTCTAAGACTGGATTCTTTATCACTAAACTGCACCATTGAACTCCACGTGTCTGTCTGGGGGACGCTCTGGGGGACGCCTGAGGTCGAGACCGTGCTGCCAGTGGCCCCCGGCTACCCAGCATCAGTTCAGCATTGTGGCGATAATCTTATGTAACAGGAAACTGAATAAAATACTGACCTTTCTAACAACTGCTTTGAAATTTTAAAGATAACCAACAGAACCACTCCTGCTGAAAAGTGTACTTTCTGTCACCTACACAATTCTACCCAAGAAGTAAGATCTGTTTCATATTTCTGACCTCAACTCATATCACACGAACAGCTGTATTAGGGGATGGGAAGTATATTTGGTAGAATAACATTTGTATACTCTTTTATAAAGCAAAATTTTTATATAAATAACATTCTCTTTTTCCCTCCAAAGTGATTATCTTGTTTAAAAAAAAGCTTAGGTGTAATTAAGTTTAAGATATATCAAATAGTTTGGGAAGATGGTTAAAAGTCACAATTCCTTTAAGTAACAACTTAAAAAGAATTGAGGTTTTCTAAATAATAGTAATTAGGACATAAAAATTTTTCATCTAAAATAGTACTTCATTTTATATTTTCAAAAGGTAGTGAGGTGTGTTGGTGGCAGAGGTCTCAAAATCGCTGAAGAAGGGACATTTTTCTATCTCTGGTATCTTATGGATATAAATCTCAGTTAACTGGAATATTGATGAAATGCGTGGTTCTGGTTAACTGAAGATTAACCAGCAAACACCCGATAGTAACCCTTATGGAAAGTACTTCTACTTTACACAGTATGGCATGCTCTAGGTAAGTAAGTTAATGTTTTTTTGACATTTGAGGCATTTCAAATGCTTTTCAAGTATGTTACACTGAACAACGATTGTCACTGAAGGTAGCTATAGAAGGGATAAGAAATGAAACTGTTTACTGATATGGGACTCCCCCTGGAATTTTTAAAATTAATAAATATTCTCTCTTTTTTTTTTGGTCATTTGTCTTTTTCTTCTGAAAGTTGAGTGTAAGACACCATTTTGGGACAAGGGTTCTAGTTAATTGAGGTTTAACCTTATTTATAGTTTACGGAAGTGAGTGCGCCGCTGCTGCCTTAGAGCTTGTCTTTGGACCGGGGGCGGTAACCACTGCCGCCGTCTCTGGGCTGCTTGATTCTTTTTTGTGGCCTCCGGGTTTTCTCCCCTGTTCTAATCTCAGGAGGAGGGAGAGTGAAGACTGGGTCGTCATTTACTTACTGTTAGGGTTTGGTGGCGGTAATAGCTACCGGAGCGATCGCTGGGTGCCAGCTCTGCACGGAGTAGCTGACTCGCGCTCTCATCAGTGCCTCACGTCAGTATGAGGTAAGGACTGTTAGGAAACCCACTTCACAGGCAGAGAGACGGCGTGTTGTTTCAAAAGGCCACCTCCGCAGCCGCAGCTCCTGAACGTCCCGGAGATGATCCACTCCTCGCTCCCGGCCCCACTGCCGTCGTTCTGCTCGGGCCACCAGCTTCCATCGGAGCGGCAGGTCCCCCCCGCCCCCCCGGCCCCCCCCCCGCCCCCAGCTCCTCTGCCGGCCCCGCTGCAACCAGTGAGCTCTCTCAACACATCCCTTGCCTCTGCCCACCTCCAGCTTCACCTCTCGCCACATCGCCCATCAGAATATTATTTCTTCTCCTCTTACATTGTGGAATCCTCAGCGCCGGGCACAAAGCAAGTGTTCCGTCAACACGTGGAATGTGCTCACTGCAACCCTTTGTTCCCAGGAGGAAAGAGAAGACCAGCGGTAACACAGCCTTCCTCCCTGGGGGCTGCTGGGGGTGCCGTCGCTGCAGGATCCAAGCCCCAGCTCTCGGTCCCAGTCTCCTGGGCTGCTGTCCAGGACGAGGAGTCATGCTCCCGCCGGCCGGAAGGGGTCGCCCTGGGGCCGGAGCGCAGACGCGGGCCTGTGGGGGCCGCTCCCGCCCGCGTGCGCAGGCGCAGAGGGCTCTTCCGGCTCCGGTTCGCCTCTGCCCGGCTGCCCAGCGGGGATGCTGCGGCTGTGTGGTGGGCTGAGGCTGCTCGTGTCAGGACGCGGGGTGCGAGTCTCTGCCTGGCTCCCCTTAGTCGCCGAGATGCCCAAGAAAGCTGGTGCGACGAACAAGGCCAGTGGCAAGCCCCGTGGCAGGAGGAGGGTGGGCGGCGCGTGGGAGAGAGGAGGGGCCCGCGGGCGGGGGAGCGCACCCAGCGGCTCCCGGCTCCCGAGACCCGGGGCTCCTGCGGCCTTCTGCCGCCCTCCTCTGTCCGGACGGCAGGGTCCCCGCAGGGCCAGCGTCCCCCGGCGTTGGAGGCTCGGGGGTACGCCCTCCCGCGCTTGGCCGCGGGTGCGCACAGCGCGTCCTCGCCCCTGTGTGCGCACCGCTGCGCACCTGCAGCCCAGCCGCCGCGTGCCGGGAACCCGGAGCTCGGCCCCAGCTTCCGTCACTGAGCAGGCCTTGGGTACCGCGGCCGTCCCTTCCTCTCCCCCACATACACACTCTTCCAGCCTGGTTGCACACGGGAGTTTGCCAGCTCGTGCTGCCCGAGGCGCGAGGATGAGTAAGAAGTGGTTCCTGCGCCTGGGGTTGGGGACCAGCACTAAGATGTGGGAGCCAGAGTCACGTCTTCCCAGCGCAGGAAAAAAAACACTCTGTTGGGTTGATTGGAGGGCTTCGTGCGAGCATTGATTGGGAATGTTTGTTAAACCTTTCCGGGTGGCCAGAAATGCCTGGGCGCGACCAGCTCGTCCTGGTTAAAGGTGAAAGGGAGTCGTGGAAGGTTCAAACGTGTGGGGAAGTATCTTACAGCCTGTAAAGTTGTAGTATGGTTGTTGTCGTTTTAGGGTAAGAGCCAGAGCAAGGAACCAGAGAGACCACTTCCTCCCTTAGGTCCTGTGGCGGTTGATCCTAAAGGTTGTGTCACCATAGCCATCCATGCCAAACCCGGGTCCAAACAAAACGCTATCACAGGTATACGTGGACACTGCGGGGGGAGTCATGAAGCGGGTAAGGGGAGTCCCCCTCCATCCTCCCTTTGCCTTGGTTAGCTGAAAGTTGATCCCGTATAGTGGTGTATTTCTCACATCTGCGATTAGAGGCTTCCCCGTTTTAGAATTCTAGATTCTAATGTAAAGTTGTAAATCCAGTGTCAAAAATGAATGAATATACCATACTTAAAGCGTACCAAGTTCGATGAAAAACCATTGTATGTTTTCCATCTTTAAAAAACGGTATTTTAGAAAGGACATGTAGAAAGATGTAGCCTAGAATTATTAGTTTGTCCTATTTCACTACTGGAGACATTGGCCAGAGAAAGAAAGAAGACACATTTTGGTTGAGTTTAATGGCCATGGGCCCAAGGAGGAAGAGAAAACCTGGTATCTGAGAGCCCTGGTCATCAGCTCCTGTGCGAACTTGTTTTGAGTTAAAACAATACAGAACTTTTCTGGGTCCAGTTCGTTCTCTTTGTGGGATGGGATATTGGACTAAGAGGTTTTTAGGCGATTCCCTGGAGCCCAAAAGGTGCCTCAGGGATCTCCTAGGTGGACACGGGGAGGCCGGCAGGCAGGGCTCCTGAGTAACTGTGTTTTCATTTATTGTGAATGTGGGGAGTCCATGGGGACTTGTGTGGGAGGCGGCATTCTGAATGGGGAAAAAAGTTTGAGAACTATTCATCTGAATTATTGTGAAGGTCTTTGTCGCCTCCAAAGCTCGTTATTCCTTTTCTTTTTTTACGCTTTGAAAACAAGACCTCAGAATTGGGGTGTCAGGCCTGGTTTGTGCCAGTGGCTGCATTAGCTTGTCTGTGTGTGGGCCGCACCCACCGGGGCAAGCATCGTCGGAGTAGTCGCTGCGGACAGTCCACTGTCGGCATCCCGTGTGTCATCAAACCTCGAGATGCCATCCACTAGAAGGTACACAAGTATTCTGTGTGCCAGCAAGACGAAAGCCATGTGAACACTTTCTTTGCCATCTGTCGTGAGACGTCTGGATTTGAAAGCTACTAAAATGTGGAAAAGGGCACACCATAGTATGGGAATCGGTGACAAGACAGGAGGCGGGTTGGTGCGCCACTTTGTGCTTACGGATTCTGTGGCCACATCATTCACACCGGCAGTGTAAGTGTGTGAAAATGCCTGCATAACCCCAGGTGGGGACTGATTTCAACTCACTTGTAAACTCCTTTGAGTAAATATTTCTCTCTCTGTCTCTGGAATAACCATGGAGGACTAGGGGCAGGTGCGCCTTATAAAGGCTGTATGCATCGGGGAGGCAGGAGCACTCTTCAAAAGCGATGTTCTTTGTCCCAGGATGTCAAAGCATGCATTTCAACTTAACTTTGACTCACATCGCTTTATAGCCGTGTTCCCTTGGGCAAATCTCGATTTGTTTCCTCATTTGTAAACTAGAGATCATAATGACATTAATATCTTCTTCCTAAAGCTGTTATGAGGATTGAACAAATTAATATTTGTCAAGTCCCTAAAACATGTTTCTGTGCCATCGAATTAGTGGATACAGGTGCTGTGTAAATGTTTAAGTCTTGCATTTTAAAAACCTTAGAGGCATTTCACGTGAGCTGAATCTAGCCCCGTGCTCTCATTTTCCTGATGACGGAACCTGTGAGCTAGCTCGTTTACACCCAGCTCCTGATCCTGCCTTGGGGGCTCTTCGTACCACTCGGGGCAGTTTCCAGTTGCCTGAGGCCCCCGGACACTGCCCAGGACTCTGGGCCCATCTTGCTCTGCAGGACGGGGAAAATAGCGGTTTTCTCTGGATTTCTCTCAAACGGTGCAGGCGTATTTATCATAACATGTTACCTCAGGTGTGAGTAGTTTACTCGCTCATTTCTTCATGCAGTACTTATTGATGGAAAACCCACTCTATGCCAGGGAAATGCAAACCCTTTACAAAATATCCTTACTCCTTAAGGATACAGTCCGCACTGATTTCATTCCAGACGTGACAGCGGAAGCGGTGAGCGTGGCCATAGCAGCCCCCCCGTCGGAAGGAGAGGCTAATGCCGAGCTTTGTAGGTACCTTTCCAAGGTCTTGGAGCTCAGGAAGAGTGACGTGGTTTTGGATAAGGTAGGTTTCTCTCTCTGGAAACAGCTTTGATGAATACACATCAGTCATTGTTTTATAGTACGGGTTCTCTTTTCCAAGTAATTGAAAAGCTGGGTTTGCTTGTTTTTTTAATGCTCATCCATTTAATCACTAAAATGTGTGAATTCTATGTAGTCGCCTTCATTCCTACTGCCTTGATCCTTAACTCAGACTGACCATGCTCTGTACGCTCATTCCTTAGTTGCCACCATTTCGAGCATTTTCTCCTTTCTACTTGTATTCCTGTACCTGCTGTCAGATGGATCTTGTCTGTCTCTTCCTTCACGTCCTCACTCTAACAAATCTGAAAGGGGTCCTTTAGTGAGTCCATCAGGTGTTTCTGGTCCTCCACGTTATCCTGGCTCCCTAGAGAAGCTCAGTAAGGAAAGAGAGGAGCAGATAAAGTCATTAATACCATGGGTTTCCTCTGGGGGTGTGTATCAGAGTCACCTGGGAATGGTGTCTTAAAACACACGTTCCTGGGCATCACTCAGGACTTACTGAAAGAGAATTTGCAGGAGTGAGACCCAGCCATGCTTCTAGTGGTTCACTCTCTAGATCCAGGTTCTAGCTGGCATTCAGTCTGTGGGTAATAGGCTGCATCTATAAAACTCCCCTCAGGCCACTTCCCTCAGTAGATCTCTCACCTGAGCAGGTCATTTCTGTCGGTGCACACGCTCTGACATTGGCCTGAAAGGGGCCTCCCACTCTTCTGCCCCGATATATGATCCCTGCTCAGAGTTTACCTTCTTTAAAGGATGTTTCAAAATGAAACCCTTGGCTCAGTTGGTTGTGGAATTAGAGCATTTGTGGGGTTTTTTTTTTTTTTTGAATTTTCAGAAATTGTAACAACAGTTTTTTATTTGGAATTATTTTTATACAAAGTTTATGTGAAACCAATATTTAGAAATTTAAAAAATAATTTTCACTTTTAAACAAAGAAGTTACTTAAAAACACAATATTCTACGTCTGGACTTATTCATTTTGAAATTTGAATGCCAGTTTTTATTACAGAAATTGATGTATGAAAACCCTGGAAAGTTGTCAACATTTGTAGTAAGGTGGACCATGAGATACCTTCCGTTAGACCAGAAATGCAGAACTAAAAGAAGGCGCTATAGCTCAGCTGTCAGGAAAGCTGCAGGCCACCAGGCAGCCCCGAGGACATGGCTATGATGGCTGTTGCTGAGCCCTGCTCTCTCTGACAGCACTAGAATGTTCAGTGAGTCATCCTGACACCATTTTTTCCTTTTGGTCCAGGGTGGTAAATCTCGTGAAAAAGTGGTGAAGCTATTAACGTCCACAACTGCAGAGGAGATCTTGGAGAAATTAAAGCAGCAAGTTGAGAAAAAATAAAAGCAAGTTATGAGAAGTACGTCCTTGAGAAGCTTTTTAATTGCTATTCATGAAGAGCCTCTTAAGTAGGAAAATATATCTCAGTGCACTGAAGAACATGAAAAAAATTTAAGAACAGGACTCAAAAAAGAAGTAGGAATTTTTAAAAGTACTGTACGTTCAACGTCGCTTCTGATATCCAAACAGTTTGGAACACATTCATCTGATTTCATCGCATTACAAAGTGACAGAGCTGGAAGAGATCTTCAAGATGACCTGTCAGCCCCTTTCATCCCGTGACGGGGCTTCCGCTCTCCAGGAAAGACTTGTTCAGGATCACACCATGCGGGATGGCAGCTAGAACCCCGGGCCCTTGACTCCTCGTTAGACGCAGTTTATCCTGATTGTAAATGAAGACACTTCCACAGCACTTCTAGGGTTCTGAGGATTGCCTTCTCTAGAGTTTACAAGTGACAGAAGAAAACCTGTCACACCGCTTTGTGCTCTTACTTTATATTTTAAAAGGCTTATCTAAATACAAAAAATGCCTTTTGTGTCTTTTGAAAACTATGGGGCATTTTGTGAAAAAGTAAGAGTAATCAGGACTTGTAATTTACTCTTAATTCTTTTGGGAAGTCACTGAATTTTTGTCCTCATTGGATGGTGGCAGTCTTCAAATCTGGAACTCTGGAGATAAGAATCTCCAAAGATCCTTAAAAGAAAAGGGCCTGGAAGCTACTTTCCATACTTGTAAAAGCTTATCAGGAATCTTACCTACATTAAAGCTTCAAAAGCTAATAATAAATGTTTTGTTTTTAAATATCCAATGCAAATTAGTGATTTGGTCAGGTAAATAACAAGTTCATTACCTTTGCTGATCAGAATCAAAGCAGTTTTGTGCTTTTGTCTAAGTACCTGAGAAAATACATTGGAAGACAAAATGTTCAAAAATACAAAATCCCCAAGAAGGACCAATAATAAAAATTATTGATGGTGAAAGAGCTGGGAAATAGTCATCTCGTACAACTCTTTCTGTTGCTAGGAACCAAGGACAAGAAGAGTCACTTGGATTACTCAAGATCACAGCCAATACTAATGCAGAACATGATTTGTGCTCAGCTGCCTTCTTCTCGAGGCCATTATGCCATACTGCCCCTAGAAGTGCTTCTGCTGTACCTGGTCTCAGCTTCAGAACTTTTCCTACTCTTTTCCCATACATTCCAATGTGTGCTCTAACAGCAGTTTAGATTTTTTGCTTTGTTTTGTTTACGTGGATCACTGTTAGGTGCTTTCCTTGACAAGTAATGGAAACCCAACTCTATCTGGCTTAACTCTATCTGGGCTATTTATTAGCCCAGTACCTGGCAAGTCCAGAGGCAGGGTTGGCTTAGGGGTTAGTCTGATGCAGCAGCTCAGTGAGGTCACAAAGGACCCACTTTCTTTCCTTCCCCTGACTCACTCGAGCTAGCAAGGCCAGCATCATCCTTAGGCCCGCTTCCCTCATGGAGGCAAAAAGGCAAGAGCGCTAGGCTTCACATCCACATATCACCCCCTCCAGCAGGAAAAGACCCCACTCGATCAGAAGAGCTCTGGTATTTTCTAAAAGCTCTGGTAGCTTCTTCTCACTCCTTCGTGTCTAAGGGATGGGGGCAGGGGGGAGAACCAGAGGATGTAGGTGGCACTTTTGTAATGTTTAAAGTTCCAAACAGCTAAAAACTCAGACTTCAGGAGGCAGGTTTTTTCTGGGCTATGGGCTGCCAGCATAAGCCGCCCCCCCCCCCCAGGAATTTGTAGTAAGGCATTTGGTTAAGTAGTTGCTTTTAACTGTAATGCAAAATGTAAGTTTCAAAACACACTGTGACCCCCTCTGTAGATTTTTTAAATGCCTGTGACTAGAAACTAAAGATTTTAAGAAGCTAGATTTTCAGTTTACATCCAAGAGGTGGCACCATAAGGCAACAGCAGAAAGCCACCCAGAATGTGAAGGGACTGACAATTCCTTTTGAAGGGAGCAGTACTAATAGGAAATGTCTTCTCTTGGGCCTGACTAGTGTCACATGCTGATCCTTCTGGTCTTGGAAGACATTTCTTGGGCTTATCCCCACATTCCTTGACTACAGTTCGGGCCAGAGTTTGGTGTTAACTTCCTGGCTGGGTACTCAAGGTCCCTGCTCAGTACCTCTGGAGTCACCATGGCCCCAAGTGTCTCCCTTCATTCTGCAACTAAATTGGGGATTTTAGTTGGTGTTTTTGAAAATGGAGAATTTGGGGCTGGAAAATTGGCAGGAATTCATTTCTAAACACAATGCCCATTTATTAATTTGAGTGAAGAACACACCTGCCAGATGGACTGGATAGTGGGATCCTCTAGTGAGGGCACTGTTACTTAGGGAGATCTCTTCAAGAAGCCAGTCATCATTTGAAGACTGCTTGGAGAGCTTGGGATCAGAACCAAGGAAATTAGGGGGTGGGGCAGGGGAGCTCTGACCATCTGAGAGAGACCCATTATCTCCTGGGACAGCACTGGACACTGGCGCTTCCTGGCACAGGAGCTCCCCTTTTCTGGGCTCTGAGAAGGCCACCTATTTCTGCCCAGATAAGCTTTCCTCTGACAATCCTTATAATTCGGTTGATAAGCTTTTCATCATTTTGTAATCCTTTTCTGGCTGTGTGCCACAGGACCCGTCTAGTCCCTCTGATACAGAATCTGGGCAGGGGGGGATCCCCCAAACTGGGCAGCACAGTTTATAGGCTCAGTGGTCATTTCTACATGAAACTCCTCCATGATATGGTTTTACTATCACATTGGCTTTCAAATTGTGTCAGAGCCTTATGTTTCCCTAGAGATACCTTGGGGGGTTGGAGAACTGGAGAAGGGAGTGAGTCAAGAGAACGCCAAGCCTTTAGTCTTCTTCCAAAACTATGCTGTCAGTAGGGCAGCTGCTAGGCACATGTGGTTACTGAGCACTTGAAAGGTGCAAATAAAAAAAAATTTTTTTTTAAATAAAAGCATCATGGAAAATAAGTCCATGTTGGAAACAACAGAGAAGAGTCTGAAAATAGGGCACAGAATTTGGAGGGCAGGATAGAGAAAGGTGAGCAAAGAAAGGGAAATGACAGATCTAGAAGTCAGGCAAAGGGAAGTCAACAGGATGTCCCTTTTTCAGGACCCCAACATAATTGGGGTCCTGAAAAAGAACCCCAAAAGTGTAACAGAAAAAGATTTCAAGGTATAATCAAAATATTGAAGGGAAAAAAAAGGATTTTAAGGAATAAAAGGTGCAGCATCTCAGGGGAAACATTGACAAAGAATGGTTGACAAGGAGATAAAACCTAGTAAAATTCTCTGAATTCAAATACAAAAACGCCCGTGGCCATCTAGACAATAAGTTGAAGTCCTAGGAAGGGAGAGGGGAGACACATATATGTATATTCGTATGTTGCCAACAGGGAATGTGAACTGCTACAGTGTTTTAGAAAATGTGGCACTTAACTAAAAATACAGGTGTTTTAACCTAAATCGTACTTTGGAGAATACCTCATAGAACACACATAAAAGTAAAAATGCCAAACAATATATGGGCAAAAAAGAGGAAATAGATAATCTAAATGTATACCTACTGGAGAATAATCATATAATCAACAGAAAATCCATATGAGAGAGTATTAGGCTGTTAATTTTTAATCTATAGTTACTGAACTAGAGTCATGTCTAGTATGCACAAAGAATAATATATGTCTATATATTTTTATATACATTCTCACTTTAGTAAACAAGGAAAAATATGTATGTATATCAAATTTACACATACTTGTGTGGGCACGGTAAAAGGGAAGCATACACAACAGGCCATATCGCTGAATGAGTGCAGCATTGGTGGTGGTTCACTTTTTTATAATGTTTATTATTTTGTATACACACCAAACATAGTGGAGGAAATTTTAAAATAAAACACTCAAATGCAAAAGCTCTGGCCTTTAGCAATTAGAGCAGCTTTATTTATGTAATTTAGACAAAGGCTGGAGATCCGTTAGGGAGTTAAAGGCACTGACAGTGGAAAAAAACCATGAGATCATCATCACATCATCCCCCGAAGCTGTCTCAGGAGAGATCACTGAAACCCAGAGAAAATCTAACTGATAATTAATACACGGGGCTTGGTGTGTCCCTTAGGGACAGGAATGAAAACAGCAACTGAATTAGCCCATCAGCCCATGGAGACATTGGTAAGACTTGTGAGCTGCATTTCTTGCACCCAGGTCAGCTCAGAGGTACCCGCCAGCCCCACGACGCATGCTTTCTGTAAACGCTTTCACTTAATCCTGCAAGGGGGCAGTCAGATTACATGTTAGCAGTTGTGATGGAAGACCTGTCCTCTTCCTGTCCCATACCGTCCTGTACATCTTAAAATCTGGGGGGTATCAGCCACAGCTTAGCTCCACCTTCCCAGTCTGAGGGCACTGGTAACCAGCTCCTCAGATAAGACTGTTTCTTGGCACCTGGCAGCCTCTGCAGTGGTACAGGAGCTGAAGCTACTTCTTCTTCAAACTTGGCTCGTCGGGGAGCGAGCAGCCCTTTTGATGAGGCCATGCAGCCAGTCTGACCCAGGCCATTCTCTCCCAGAAGGTCCACGGGTTAAGGGATCTCCACTACTGTCCCTATTTTCCTCAAAAGTTGGTCCTAGTAGAGGGGTAGACTTGTGGAAAGGAGGAGATCCTTACTCAAGACTACCTTGGGAATCCAATGGTATAATCTATTTGAATCTAGTTGTTGATTTGGCTCCATAATAATTTATCAGGAGCCAAGAGGAATCTTTCGATAACACAGAACAATGCACAAAGAGTATTTCTGAATTCTGAAGTAGAAATCTAAAAATTAACATCATAACTCCTGCTGATGTCAAGAGTATTTACCCCTTTTGGCCTTAATTCATTCTAAATTAAAAGCCAGAGGATTGTAAAAGCACACATTTCTAAATTTAAAAACAGAGGAAGGACACTGAGTGACCTTGTAATTGGATTTTTCACACAGAATTAGCCAAAGTCTATCTAGTACTTCAAAATCCTCATTTATATCTCAAATATGATTCTGTGGTCAAAATACAAGATACTGAAAGACAAATCCCAAATAAGCTTTGCAGTGAATGGTTTATAATACCTCAATTTGTCTAACATTACCAAAGTAAGCACTTTCACAAGTCAGCTTTCCAGCTAACTGAAGTTATTAAATGGTACTTCAAGTTGCTGTGAGCTGGGAGTGTATTTCCTACATTTTATAATGAAAAAAATAAATTTCCTTTCACTATAAGCAATAGTACTAAATAAAAGAAGTCAAAGGCCAAGGGCATAGGTTTCCATACACAGCCAAATCTGTGTTTGGGTTGAATGAATCAAAGGGAATGGGTCTAGGAAGAATTTTAAGGTTAAAATAACTGTCTTTAGAAACAAGATGTGGAGTTCAGAATTAGTATTAGTAGTCTTCAGGGCAAGAGATCATTTCCTTCTGTTTTAGTATTCTAAACTTAAAACTAACATTTCATTACTCTTAATTCTATTGTAAAATTCCAGATTTTCCTTTAGGTGAATAAATTACAAAGGGAAAATTACATCTTGTCCATTGAGCATTATAAGGAATGCAAGCTTTGAAAACCAAAACTATTCTAGAAATCTCACCAGATGTCTTTTTCCTATCTGGTTTCAAGAGTTCAAACTATCCTCAGAGCTGTGACCTATGGTTATGAATACTCTGGATAACCTCAAATCCTTCTAGCACTCCAGAAAGGAAAAGAAAAAAACCCTCTTAAGTCTCCAGCAAGCTGGTCTAAAAAGGATACTAATCTGGTATGTTTCCATAATCACTTGACATTTTAAAATCAGTGTCAATTTCAAACAGCAAATGCTAATTTTAGCTCAATATTTACATAAATTTTCTTCAATATTTGAAATTTGTTCTATTCTGAAGGATAGAATTTCTTCTTCTTTTGCTAATTCATATATTAATTCACATAAGAAACACAAATTTTTACTCTTAGTAAGTCTCCTGCTCTACCTTATCTTCTGTCAGTTACTCTGTATCCTTTAGATCAACACTGTGCTTTACAATTTACCAAATAGCTCCCTCCCATTGATTCAACAAGTGTTTATACAGCACCAGTTATGTGCCAGTGGGGGGTTAATAGTCCAAAGCCCTAGTTTCTATCTTAAGTTCTTGTACGTTTGGTCACTTTTTTTATGATGACCCTGTGAAGACTGGCAGGGTATTATCCTCATGTTTACAGGTGAACACGTAAGCTCCATGCTTAACTGATTTTTTCAAGGTCCTGTACCTTGTAAGGACAGGACTGGAAGCCAGGGCTCCTTACACTTAATGCTATAGGCTATTACAACAGACTATTTGAGATTAATTCCATTTGACACTATTTTAATTCTTTCTTCAGATAATTCTCTGAATTATCCTTAAATTTTTAATGTTATTTTCTGTCTCCCACATGAAGCAGAAACTATGACTTTTATTTCCTCTCAGTTTTAAGCATATAGGGGAGTCTAATTTTAATGCTGTTTAAAAAAAGAAAAACCACCAGCACATGGGCTGTTTATGCAGAATGCGGAAATAATTCATGTTAAAAGGACTCATCATATTTTCAAGAGGCCTGATACTCAGGCCATCTGTGACTATTTCAATACTGTGGGAAAATAATCTTTCCTTGCAGCCTGCGGAGACCCATCCCTCACTCCAAGCCCTGCCCCGTGGGCCCACAGGTCCCCCTAAGTAGTGCCAGCAGATGGCATGGCAGAGGGCCCCGAGGGGTCTTGCTTTAAAGCTGTGGTCGCTGCCACCCCATTGAGTCAGTGTTGCGATTTATCACTTGACAGGTATTTTTAATAATCCACTCGCCTGCAGAGATCGTGGTGTGCAGGGAGGCCATTCTGAACTCTCTAGGCTACATATGTGTAGTATCAAGATAGTGATGTAATAGCACTGTGCCTATTGATGTAATTAGAGGGGTAGAGGGAAAACCTTTATCTTACTGTTAAAATTTTATTTACATCTGAATGTGAAGACCTGATTTATTAGATCCTTTCCAATTAAACAGTTACCTGAAAGGACAGCTCTTCATGAAGGGGAGTAGAGGGGAGAGTTGGATCCAGAGCATGGAGAAGTAGTGCCTGGAGAAGTCAACCTCAAGGGCCTAGAGTAGAGTGCTAAGAGAGAAGGTAGCAGAAGGCAGATTTAGGGAGTTGCCTTTATATTCCTTTTCCCTGTGATGAAACTTCTACTCTAAATATACTCTTAAGCCAAACAAGCCTTTTCAACAGATATAAAGGAAACAGCAATAAAAAACCAAAAGGTTCATCACATTAATGAATGGTCTAACTGCCAAAACTTGAGAGAGAAATTGCTTAATCATGTAAGTACTTTATTTGAATAAAACCATTGAAATGGCCATTAAAATGATCTGGAATATACTGATCAGTCTGAGAGGAAGTTACAGTATCACTGTATTTATACAAGAGGAAGCAGCAAAGGTACACATTTGGAAGTGAATATAACATTGTACAATCAATTCACATAAGTACCATGAAAGTAAGTAGTTGGAATGCAGCATTATATACATACTATTGAAAAGGAAAGGGGAACATTTATAGAGTTAAACTTTTTTTATAACGTGAATTGTGATCTGCTTTAAGTTAGCAAAAAGCCTCACAGTTTGTAATGACTGTGTGCCCCAATGTCACCACCACTAGATCAAGACACTGAAACCAAGAAGTTTCCCTTCCCCAGTTTAAGGTTTTATTCTTGACAGCCCTCTAAAAAGAGACCAAAGAGGTTGTGGAACTCACTCACCCTTGAAGTAATGATAAAGTACCACAGTCATGACAAGGAAAGCCAAAAGAAGCATCTACAATTGTTTTACCTTTAACTGCTGATGTCATGTACGACACGATACAAGTGAGCATAGTTGTGCATTCATGAGTTGACTGTACTAACCGCTGTAAAAATTTAGGAATGAGAAAATCTGAGTATATGGATGCTTCCTTTCTTACAAAATAAAATCAAGCATTTTCTACTTTAAATTTTTTATTTCTCTGTAAAACAAAGAACTCCTAGAGGTCAAACAAGGAAGACACACCAAGTTCAAACCACTATTAAGTCATGAAACAAAGAAGAATCTGAGGTAGAAGTCAGGCAATATAATCCACAACCTTTTTAGGGGCATACTGAAACATCACATCTCTAGTAGGATCTCATTTAAAAAAAAAAAAGTCACAAGTTCCAAAAAGTTAATAACCCACTCTCTGAAATCAGATGTAAAACTATGACCAACAGAAGATATACACAAACTTTTGTCATGTTAACAGAGGAAATGGTTTTACTAAAAGCTTCTGACGTTTCCATCAGTAGTAACCATAGGGAGGCCGTTGGTTGTAACCATAGTGTCCGTATTGGTGGGGGTAGTAAGGTTCTTGTCTGTGCTGCGGGTAATTGTTACCCCAGGATCGTCCGTGCCACTGATTGGATCGATTGTCACTTGGCCACCCCCGTCTGCTATCCCTACCTCTAAACTGTCTGTTATCTTGCAACCTATAACAACAAAACAAAAAGATTTTTATACTTCCCTTTTAAAAAATACAAATGACAAATCTATCCCGCTGCATTTCATTTCTCAACTTAATACTCCATAACCAAGATTGTAAAAAACATTTTTCTCTGCAGAATGTTATATATAGCACCAGTTATTCACAACTTCCCTAACATTTAAATTATTCTTCCAGCATTATACTGGATACATTTTGCAGAAGAATAGGCAGACCACAATACAAAACCCACAACAAAATGATAATTCTGAATCAAACTGAAGTCTATTCAATTGTACAAGAGCTATTTTGAATTATTAAACAGATGAAATTCCATTATACAACTTTCTTAAAACCAAAGACAAGGCCTTCTTTATGGAGCCTAGCACAAAGTTTTGTAGAAGACTCTAGGTTTGTAAAGTATACTTGCAGAGAAAACATTTTTAAAAACATTAAAACACATACACACATGAACAGCAAGGAAGAAAATACACGGTGCTGACAAAATATTAAAGCAAATATTTACCAGCCACTCCCTGCACGCAGACGGTGACCAGGCACGACATAACCATACTGAACAGAAGCACTGGTCCCTGCCCTCACTGGCCTTTATGGGCGCACAGAGCAAAGCCGTCCTCTCCCACGTCAGCCACCTGCATGTCTCCTGAAGTAATACATACCGATTGCCTCTATTTCTCTGGTTCCCACCAGCTCTGCTATTCCACTCCTCAATGATTGGAGGGGACTCAGGAGGACGTTTCAGGTATTCCTGGTACTCTTTGTCATCTTCTGTGAATCTACTGGCAAACATCTCTTCAAAATTGGGAACAGCTTCAGCAGTGTCTGTCATCCTGAAATTCTGTAGTTTTTAAGAGGCTTCTATGAGAATTAAAAAAAATAATAATGTCTCACCCAACAGTGAAAAACCAAGAAATGAACAATTTTAGGCAAGGTACGTGTAAAAGTCTTTGTATAATTTTAAACTTAAGGTGATTTTAGACATTCCATTATTTCTTGATTTCTGGACCACAGGCATTGTGCTAACTGGTGCCTGGGATACAAAGATGAACGATTTATCATGGTCTCCACCCCCCAAAGAGCTCTCAGTCTAGTGTAAGAGACAGATATGATGTAAATACAAAGGGAGGAACAGTGAGTGTCAAGAAACAAAGCTGGAAAAATGGGCAGGGACCAAACTGTGAAAAACTGTGTTCAAGGCAAACAACTTTGCCCTTATTCTGATAGGAAGGGAGTCTTCAACCTAAGTGGTTTAAGCAGGGAAGTCTCTAGGACAAACTATTTAGAAGGACCACTTTGCTAACAGGGTATAGAAGAGACTCATGAGGACAGACCAAAGGCAGATTACTGCAGGACTGGAGGGCTGAATCTGAGACAGCATCTGCAAGTGCAGTTTGGTAGGAATTCCATTAGAAAATAACCACTAACTAGATGTTGGGAGAAGAGAGGGGAATAAAGGATAACTTCCAGGCTTCTAGCCAAATGACTGGATGGGCTGTGGTGCCATAGGAACCACAGAAAAAAGGTGGGTGAGGATACAGAGTCTGAAGTTAGTTATGGGATATACATCCACATGGAGAGTCAGCTCCCAGCTATCCATTTGGGACTGAGAACTAGGGTGATGATAAATACGAGAGACATCAGCAATTCTGTTGGTGGCTAATGCTGTGAGTGGATGAGGTTTCTCAGGAAGGCTGTGGAATAAGAAGTGTATCAAGGAACAGAATCCTGGAGAACACTGACCTATAAAGAAGCTGGAGACAAAGAGATAAGAGGAGAACACACACAGATAAGAACCAGAAGAGCTTCCCACAGAAGGCAAGAGAATAGAGTGAATGGTCCTCAGTGTGGAATGGCACAGTGATAGAATCAAGAAGAGAAAATTAATCGGACTTAGCCATTAGGAGGTCATTATGTTAGAGTACTAGGGATTGAAGCAGGACTGCAGTTCATTGAGAAGTAACTAGAAGCTAAGGAACTAGAAATCTATATGGATTACAGAGTAAGCTTTCAAAAAGCTTCACTGAACACAAGAGAAAAGAGCAGTAGCGAAGGGGTTACTGGAAGATTACCTCCAGTTTTCCCAGGACAGTGTCCTGAGGTTGTTTATAGGAAAAGAAAACCAGTAAAAAAGAGAAACTGAAAGTACAGGAAAGACGTGAAAATGGAAAGGCAAATAAGCATTTAAATGAACAGCTACTCAACTCTAGGGTACTTTATGGAGGCATCCAATGTACTCTTATTCCAGGACAAAATGAAAAATACCATAGATACTATCTAATAGCTAAAAAAAACCCTGAAACCTTTCATCAGCTAGGTTCCCCAGGCCGAGTATGGATTCATTCAAGTAGTATTCTGCACCCACATTCTCAGAGAGCCCTCTACCTCTGAGGAAAGATTTGGCTTAGGCCACAAAACCCCTCATCCTTGAGAAGCCAGGGGATCAAGAGTTCACTTCTTTTAATCTTTATCCAAGACCTGGAAGCCCAATCAGTATTGTGTAGGTAGCGCCCCTTCAGTCTTCGTTGGCCAAGCAGTGGTCAGTGGTCAGTACTCCTGGTCAGTACCCTGCCTCTCCTAACCCTAACCCAAAGTTTATCTTTTCATCTTTCTACTCTGCCTCAAGACTCCTAAAACCTGTTTTATGATTTGGGACGTATGTGACATGCTAAAACTTTAAAACTGAATCTCTCCCTCTTGCCTGGCATCCGAAAATTATTTTTCTTCCTGTATTACTTCACCTTTGACAAAGACAGGTGATGGTGGAAGACAGCGTCTTTAATAGTTTGTTTTTCCTCCAAATCCCTCAAAACATACACCAATATTTATATTACTGCCCTTATCCCAACAAAATTAAACCAAGACTGATGTGTGGATGCAAGAAGCAACACCCAGATGTTTTCTCTTTCAGGCTGCTGCTCTCACAGACTGTCTGTGTCTGGGATTGGCAAACTGCTGTCAAACTCTCAAATCCATGGGATGACTCGTAGTAAGTTCAGCTAAGGAAAATCGTGCCTGGATTTCTAGAGGAATCACAGAAATCTCCAGAAGAATGACCCACATCCCACCAGACAGGGAGGAAAGATTATACAGCAAGGTAAAAATGCTACTCCCACGATCCCCCCTCCCACCGGAGAACAGAGATCTTTATCAGCACTCATAAGAATGCGATTTAAATAAAATTCTGATGGATCTGAGCTTTACTTACCCTAGCAATGTGAGGCAACTGCAGTGTTTAATGTTTATGCTGTTTCGATCTGTGGGAGGCAAAAAACCGCTTGATTCCCTCGAAGGAAATCCTCAAAAGATGTGTGTTTGGGGAGGGGGGAAGGGGCCGGTTACAAGCGCCCCGGCGGGCCCCCTACACCAGCACGCTGGTCCGAGCATGAATGAGAACAAGCTACGTTCTCTTCGTGGAAAGGAAAGGACGGGGTCAGCCCTTTAGACTCGTCCTCCAACACCACATGCAACTCTGGCTGCAGGCGACTGGCGCCGGACAGGACCGCCTGCACTGGGCCTTCGGTGCCCGGGAGACGGAGCCGGGCCGCCACCAGGGCCCGGCAGGACTTACCCACCACGGTCTCACGGGTCTGCTCCCTCACGGGGCACCTCAGCGCCCCAGCCGCGACGGCCCCTCGGCTCGACCCGCCCGGCTCCCTGCTCCCCGCGGCCCCCCAAAGGGCGAGCAGCCCGCCGAGGGCTGCGTCCGTCCAGCTCGGGCAGCACCCCGCCCGCCGCGCACGCAGGAACACCCACCTCCGGCCCACACCGCGGCCAAAGGATCGCCCACCACTTCAGCTCTCCAAGGTAACGGAGCCACTTGAACGGCGAGCCGACTTTCTCCCGACTTCCGCTTCCGGCGGGCAGGCGTGGGGGCGGGGTCACCAGGTATCGCGAGATCGCGGGCTCGCCTCGCGGGTTCTTCTCAGTAGCTCCACGGACCCGGCGACGCGCGGACTGGAGCGGGCGGCGTGCCAGAGGGGAAGACGTCCTGCTTGCGCTTTCAGCCCGCGCTCCCTGGGAGTGTGTGTGTGAAGTGCCCCCTTGGCTGGGCGCCGGTGACGGGTGGGGACGGGCGTTCAGGAAATATGCGGTGGGAGGGAGGCCACTTCCGGCGAGGCGAGGGCTGCCCTGGCCGGTGGGCACGTGTGGAGGGCCTCCGCGGTGCCGCGCCTCTCACCCCGCGGGAGGAGGGTGTCAGTAGCCCGTTCTGCACCCGTTTTTTGCCGAAACACCCACCTCTGCACCCGCCGGAGCCGTCCGCGCCTAGTCGTTCCTTCTCGTGTGTTCTGCGGTTGTATCAACCCGGGTTTCCCAGATGTAACTCGGCCCCCGTTATCCCAAACGGCTTTCCAGACGGTGCACCCCCTTTTGCTAGCGCGACCACCAGTTTCCACTTGGAAACTTCGATGTGCATAATTGATGCTATTTTTTCCCGTCAATTGACAAGTTCTTTCGATTCTATCTCTGCAGAAATTCCGGCATCCACTCTCCTTACCTACTGCGTCCACCTACTCGAAGTTCTCATTACCATCCCCTGAACAAGGTAAATGGGCTGATTTTCTCTTAGGTACCCTTCCTTTAGCATCACTTGCCTGCCAGTCCAGCTGACAGAGCTGCTGTAGTCATCTTCACTGTGATCAAAAATCTTCACTGACTCCCTGTTGCCTGTAGGTTAAAGGCCAAATTTATTAACTTGGATTAAAAACTCTTACTTCATTTTCTGCTGTTCCCCTTTTGTTCTCCCTTGCCCGTGGCAAACTAGACCGAATGAAGCACCTCCTGCATGAATTATCCATTACCTTTCTAAAGACTGCTCCTGTCCTTTCTCCTTGGAATACCCTTCCCTCCCCATCTTATAAGGATGCTGAGATTCTATCCAATATCCAGATAAAGTGATCTCTCCATGTAGAAATAAATTTTCTTTCCTACTTAATGTCCATCCTACTTTCTGGACCATTCCTCATTCATTCAGGTAGTACCACTTTCTAATTTTGAACTAAAATTGTGTACAACTCTTTCCCCTACTAGACTGTAAACAGACCTTTATCATTTCTGCATTGTGGGATGTGTAATGCTGTGCTTTGTACAAAGCGACCATTCAGTAAATGTGGAATGAATGTGGAACTGTGAACATTCCAAGGCATATTTTACAAACACTGAGCCAGCAAAAGTGACTAGGACAGTATGGGTGAGGAGCTCTGGTAGTGTCCATGTTGGATAGTAAAGGTGAGAGGGGAAGAGCAAGGTTACAATAACTTGAGTAACATCCTCCTTAGTAATGGAGTGGATGGTTCGGGGGAAAGGATTAGGAGGAATCAGGGAAAACTGCAGCCCTGTAAGCCTGTGAAATTGGGACTGAAAAGGGATAGCCGTAGGGTGAGTTGGTTTTATTTGAGCAAGAGCAGGGGAGGGGCAGAGGGAGAGAGAATCTCAACCCAAGCCAACTCCGTGCAAGCGCAGAGTCTGACACGGTGCTCAATCCCACAACCCTGAGACCATGACCTGAGTTGAAACCAAGAGTCGGAGGCTTAACTGACCGAGCCACCCAGGCACCCACTAGGGTGAGTTACTTTAAAGCAGGAGTTAGCTCCGTGCTCAAAAAGATTTGTAGAATTTGAGATGGCATGTTACAAATACAGGACTAAAGCTGAAGAAAGAGAGATTGTGCCTAAATATGTAAATGTGTGAGTCATCCGTAAAGAAACAACAGTTGAAATCATCGGTTTATATGATCTTTCCAAAGGAGAAAGTATTTATAGAGAGGAGCAGAAGGCCAAGGCCTACGCCTCAGGAAATACCCATATTTAGGAGGCAGGAATAGGAAATACAAACTTAAAGAGCAGATTAGAATAAATACATGGTAGCAGTGTAATAGTTGAAAAACTCAGAAAAATGCTTCCCCACCTGGTATCAGGAGTCAGGGAGGATAGTTGGAAAAACAAGGGCTGTTGGAGACCCATTTACGTGATGCTTTGTGACTTTATTATGGCATTTTCAGGTGATGAGGACTTGCACGAGAAAGAATATATTTCTTTAATTTCATGTGTACTTAGGAGCTCCTAAGCTTCTGAGAGTTTCTGTGAAGAACTCTAGGTATTCAAACCAATTTTCAAATACAACTATTTCTGCCCACTAATTCTTTTAATATTCTTTCTTTTAAAAAAATATTTAGGGGCACCTGGGTGGCTCAGTCAGGTGTCTACCTTTGGCTCAGATCATGATCCTGCCGTTCTGGGATGGAGCCCCTGCGTCAGGCTCCTTGCTCAGCGGGAGCCTGCTTCTCTCCCTCCCACTGCTGCTCCTCCTGCTTGTACTCTCTCTGTCAAATAAATAAATGGAATCTTTAAAAAAAAAATTTATTGGAGCACTGGGTGGCTCAGTCAGTTAAGCATCCGTCTTCGGCTCTGGTCATAATCCCAGGGTCCTGGGATCAAGCCCCATGTCGGTCTCCCTGCTTAGCAGGGAGCCTGCTTCTCCCTCTCACTACCCCCCCCACTCATGCTTTCTCTTGCTATCTCTCTCTCTCTCAAATAAATAAATACAAGATTTATTTATCCACTCTAGAAAAAGATTTTTAAAACTTTTAAAAATATAAAAATATTTTTAAAAAATTAAACAGTTTATTTACTCACTCTAGAGAAAGAGCAGGTGAGGGAGGTGATAAGGGGGGTTTGGGAGGGAGGGACAAAGGGAGAGAATCTGAAGCAGACTCCCCACTGAGCCGGGGCCCTATGCAGGGCTCGAACCCACCCACCATGAGGAGATCATGACCTGAGCCGAAACCAAGAGTCGACTGGCTAGTAATGTCCTTGGGCCTATGGATACATCTGGAAAAGATTGCCTTGTGTTAGTTGACTTTTTTGTCTCTGTTACTAATATTATAGCTCAGTGTTTATCTTGAAGCAACTCTATAAATTAACCTAATTTACCCATAATTTCAAGCCTTACGTCGACCCAGTCATCTGGAGGCAAAACACACCAGCAGACGTCCCTGGTGAATTGTGGCAGCTAAAGACTCCTACTTGCAGAGGCCGTGAGTGACCTTGGACAGTGACCACTTTAAAGATGGTGAAACTGGGGTTCCAGGGGTTATGCACTTGTTTCAAGGGGCCCAGCTGGTGAGTGACAGCAGGATTTGGATCAAGTCTGTGACCCTTCCACAAAGCCTTGCTGTTTCCACAGTGAAACACTGTTTCCTCCTGTTCCTTCCATACTCCACACATTGCAAGCCACACCGAGCCCCCTTGCTGCTGCCACACAGTCCAGACTCCCCCAGTCCGAGGTTGATAGGGAGCCCAGAAGGCGGGAACTCCACCCCCGCAGCCTTCCCACAAAACACACAGCCAAGACAACCTACTTTTTGCCTCGCATTTGGCGCCTCTGAATTTCTTGAAGGTGTGTCTCATAGGCAGGACCCAAGTCAGAGGGCTGGTCCCCAAGTGAAAGGAAGGTTGGGCAAATGAGCTTTTACTTTCCTCTTGGGAGAGGCAGGACTCATAAGGTGACAAATCCTCTAAGCAGAAGAAGGATATTCAAAAGATGCTGGCGGACAGGAAATGTGACAGTTACCCGCTGCGCTCCGGATTATGACTTACCCCATTTGGCCTTATGTTATGGTTGCGAGCATACAGAAAGTCATAATATTGAAGCACTGAAAAGGATTATCTGGCTGAACAGTTTTTACATTTTTTAAAATTTTTATTTTTTTAAGATTTTATTTATTGCTTAGAGAGAGGGCATGAGTGGGGGAGGGGCAAAGGGAGAAGCAGGCTCCCGCTGAGCAGGGAGCCCCATGTGGGACTCGATCCCAGGACCTCAGGATCAGGACCCAAGCCAGAGGCAGATGCTTAATCAACTGAGCCAGCCAGGTGTCTCTACTTTTTTCTTTTAACTAATGCCACAGGAGATGAAATGACTTCTCCAAGGTCACAGAGTTGGTCAGCGGCAGAACTGGAACCAGAACCTTCAGGCATACTTAATGATTTCACAGATGTCTTTTGAATCCCTATTAGATGCCAGGTTCTGTACCAGGCCCCGAAAACATCAGTGAATAAGGGTAAAAGCCCTGCCCTCGAGGAGCTTCCGTTCTAGTGGGGAGGATGGTCAGTTGAAAAAGTGACCAGAGGGGTGCCTGGGTGGCGCAGTTGGTTGAGCAACTGCCTTCGGCTCAGCTCATGATCCCGGAGTCCCGGGATCGAGTCCCACGTCGGGCTCCCAGCTCCATGGGGAGTCCGCTTCTCACTCTGACCTCCCTTCTCATGCTCTCACTCTCTCTCTTTCCTAATAAATAAATAAAATCTTTAAAAAAAAAAAAGAAAGAAAGAAAGAAAAAGTGACCAGAAGAGTGATTCAGCAGGGCAGGAGGACAGAGGGTAATGGGCCGCCGCTTCGGAGCATGTCCTCAGGGAATGTGGGAGTTTGTGGTTTTCATTTCAGGCCATTTCCTTGTAAGGTGGAGTTCCTCACACTTTCCCCTCTCAGGGATACAAAAATGGAATACTGTTTTTATTTTTGACGTCTGTTTCCTTCATGGTGAGTAAAGGAATAGCTCTCTCATTTCTGGGACAAGGCAGATGTGGCTTACTGTGTTCTGAGACTGTGCCCCGTGGCAAGATTAAACTTCCGTGCCTATAGCTTGGGTTGGAATTACAGACTCACAAACTGTCTTTCTGTCCTCATACTGTATTATTCAAACTACCTTCCCTGGGGCACCTGGGGGGCTCAGTTAAGTGTCTGCCTCTGGCTCAGATTATGATCTCAGGGTCCTGGGATTGAGTCCCACATCAGGCTCCCTGCTCAGGGGGAGCCTGCTTCTCCCTATTCCTCTGTGTACACTGTCTCTCAAATGGATAAATAAAGATCTTAAAACAAAAGAATAAGCCACCTTTCCTCTCCCCAACCTCCCTGCCCCATCCTTGAATATACTGACCATCTTCCATAGAGCCAAGTACATGGATGGAACTCAATAAATAAGTTCCTAAAAAGAATTAAAATACAACACCCTTCCACTCACTTTTTCTGACCTGGGCAAATGTCCACATGTTTCCCTGCGCTGATTTTTATCTTCTGCAAAATGGGAATAATAATCCTCATTCTTTCTCTGCCTCATTAGGTTATTGTGAGAATTAATTATTGCATATATGAAATGCTTTACACTCAAGTGAAGAAAAATGTTATGCAGATGCTAATGATAGTTATTATAATACATAAATATTTAAGCAGCATGAAAACGTTTCAGGTTATATGCAGCATTGGTTTAGAGAATTTTCTTTTTTTAAATTTTATTTATTTATTTTGGAGAGAGAGAGCGCGCATGCGCCTGCATGCCCCACTGAGGGGAGGGGTCGAGGGAGAGAATTTCAAGCAGACTCTCCACTGAGCGGGGAGCCCAATGGGGGGCTTGATCTCAGACTCTTGAGTTCGTGACCTGAACCAAAGTAGGAGAGATGCAACCAACTAAGCCCCCTCCAGGCGCCCTGTGGCATCAGTGTAGATTCACATCTGTCCTCCTGTGACTTGTAATTACGAAGAATTGTTTTAATCAGAGATTATAAGATCCTAATCCAGGTCCGGCCCTCAGTGGCATCCTCCCCCAGGAGGAGTCCTTTGCATAGGGGGCTTTTCTCAGGAGAGGTTGGAAGCAAGCCCGTGCTAGTTTGTTTGTTTGCTACCTGAGTTTTACTATTTGCTGTAGAAGCCAGTTGGTATCATTGAAGAAATCACAGAAGAAGGAAAGATGAGCCGTCTTGGGGAGGAAAAGCTATGCATTGGGCTTAGTGGGTTGGAACTAAAGTCTCTTCCCATTCTACAATCCATGATTGTGATACGGTTTTTCTCTCCTTTTCCTCATGTTTGTTATGTAAATAGTAGCCCAGTCCATGTTTTCTAGGTGGAGGTGATTTGGATTCAAGTTGTGCCATATCAGTCTGATTCCCCTCCATTTGGCAGGGCCCACTCGAGGCCCCGTGATGGCTCTGTCTTTAGTGTCCTTCCTTCGCTTTTCCTGGCTGCTTTTTCTGCATGCTCTGATGCCCAGCTCTCATAATCTACTTCAGTGTCTTACTCCCGTCCATCTCTTCATCAAATATGCCCGTTACTCTTAGAAGGGACCTTGGATATGTGCAGAGAGGCCAAGAGACTTGTCTAGAATCCACTCTCAACCCACTCCTTCCCCCATGCCACCATATTCTGTCCTCCAGGTAGTTTTCCAGAATCTCTTTCACTGAAGTGATCATCACAGTTAGAAAACAAGCGTTTTCTAACACTTGGAAGAGGCATGAGTAAGTCAGGATCCTTATCTGAGGGGAACTTCTGCTAATTGCCCCATTTTCAGAAGGTCTCAGTGCAGGATCTTGGCAAGCTTCTTGTCTTTGATGACAAGGTGGGCTGTTCTGCCCTTATGGGAAGCCAGCCTTATCTGGTGATCTTTCAAAAGAAAGGTACGAAGAGCCCCCTCTTAACAGGGGGGCTTTATGTGACGCAAGTGTCTTCACCCTAAGTGGATGTAACGTAGGGATCAGAGCACCAGGCGAGGAGTCAAAGACACTTGGGTTAAAATCCTACTCCCTCTTGCTTGTTGTTTCAGGAGGTCATAGACAGGGTGTGACCACCAGCTGACCCTGGAGCTGGCCTGGGAGCCATCAGGCTCCTCACCTCTCCCTCAGCCTTGTAGTGTGCAGTTCATCCTCCCTAGCATCCTTTCCCCCGGCCGGAGCTGTTTGCAGGGACGCAGCCTGGAGAGAGAAGGTGTTGAGATGAACCCAGGGGAGACTAGTAAACGTCTAAACGTTCCACGTCAGGCAGTGTGGAAATCTCCTTGCCTTGTGGCCGCCGAAGACAAGCCTCAAATGTACGTTCCCTTATTTATTAAAGCCGCCATCCACCAATCTGGAGTGGCCCACCTCTTTCTTTGGTCTCTCCCTACTTTCAGTGTGTGTTTGGCGGGACGACAGTTTGTGAACCAGCGGTCGTCCTGCAAGTCAGCACGTCCCTGGGCCTTACTTTCCCCATCTTGGTCCCTACCCCACAGATGGAGTTGAGGCTTCAGCCTCAATTCCCTCGACTTCTCAATCCCAGACCTACAGTGTGCCCATGTCTTGACCCTTCCCCCTATTTGTCTTCCAGGGTCTTGGGGCCACTGTGTCTTGGGTCAGTGCACAACCTGCTCTTCTGGTCTGGGCTTGTGCAGTTGTTCCTGCTGTCTGCTCTGTTTTCGTCTCTGCCCCACCCCAGAGCCTTTACCTGCTCAAGTTTCTCCGTCTCAAAACGAAACCGATGCCCTGCCCTCAGTCCTGTGTCCTCCTCTGAACACCTTGGATCTGCTTTCTCCGCCCCGTGAGCCCCTCACCAAGAGTCCTGCACACTGGCAGTACTGCACTGGCTTCCTTCTGCCTCCAGACAGGCCGCCGAGACCTCTCCGGCAGACTTCGCCAGGACAAAGTTGACCTGGGGCCGAACTCGATGACTGCGTGTCTAAGGGTTTCAGTTTATTTTGTACCCGTGCGGCATTTGATACTGTCCTCACCTTGCTCCCTTGTGCCTTGCTGTCCCCTTGTTGCAGGCTTCTCATGCTCCTCGGCCCCAGGTCACTGTCACGTCTCTACCTCGATGTCCTTGGCTGACTCCTTAGTCCCCTGCTCGTCCCTAAATGTTGGTGTTCCATGACTCCATCTATAGTCTCCTGGTGTCACCTCTGTGCTGTCAGTTTCTCTGCGGCTCCAGCTTCCAGCCCTGTGCTGACGACTCAGTGGTGGTATCCCCAGCCAGCTTTGTATCTGAGCTCTAGACTCATATACTGCCTGCTGGAAATTTCTCTCTGCAGGTCCGGCCGACATCTCCAGCACACGTCCACGGGTGTGTTCACCCTCCTTTCTGGACCTGTTCATCCGCTCTGTCTTCGTTTTCTGTGGTAACTGTGTCCTCCCAGTTACCACGCCAGAAGGTGGCGCTCATCCCGGACCTCTCCCCCTCTCTTGCACACCCGCCCCTCCCTGCATCCTGTGGACCTCAGCTCCTGACCATCTCTTCAAGCGGAGAGCCTCCTTTTTCCTGCTGCCGCAGTTCTGACCCTCAGCCCTTCTCATGCAGACGAGGTGACAGCCTCTACCTGGTCCATGTCCCCAGCTCTGCTCCCTCCAGACACTTCCCCACCCCGCTAATAGGTGTTCTTTGATTCTTACAAAACACACAGGAAAGAACTGATAATAACCAATTCTTGTGTACCAGCCGGCTCAGGGGAGATTCTTTCTAAACCACAGAACCAATGACATCTGTTCCTTGATGGGCCCACCTTTCCGGGGTTCCTCTTTACTTCCAGCGCACACTCGAGGCTGCTGAGTGTGGAACTCCAGCCCGGGGAGATTCAGCTCTGTCCTCTCCAGCCTCACCCGCCACTCTCCCTGAACGGACTGAATGCACAGCCATCGCAAACTATTTCAAGTTCCGGGAAGACTTTGTGTTGTGTTTTTTATGTGCTATGCCTTCTTTTTGCAATACCCTCCCTACTCCCTACTCTGGTCTACTTGGTAAACCTGAGCCTATGATGTCACCTTCGGGCGGCCTTCAATGATACATCCCTTCTCTGTGCCCACCTCCAAGGAGACCGATGATTCCTTCCTATGTATCTTGAACCTATATAGCCACATATGCCTAAATTACAAATTCCTTGAGGGCTAGGTTGTATCTTTCACATCTTTGGCAATTAGCATACAGTCTAGTGACCCGATTCATCGTTGGTACTCGGGAAATGTTTACTGCTCCGGCCCCTACCTTCCTCTCCCGTTTTATATTTGAGTAATCTTTTCCCACTTCCTTTCTCCCCAACCACGTATAAAGATTCTGCCCCCCTCCCGTGCACAGCGCATGTGTCCCCTGGACACCCCTTTCCCCGGGCACCCACGTCACCTTGTGGAACCTCTCCGTGGTCCCCGCTGGATTGTAGGTGCTGCGAGCCCCCCGGGCCCCCATGTGCGGTCTCTGCCTCCCAGGCACCTAAGCGCCGGGGCCCACGCTCCGGCAGAGAGCAGCTTTTCTGAGCCTACACATGAAGGAGTTAGGCTTGCTGATTTCTGCGGCCTCCAACTCCCAAACTGTGTGATTCGAGGTTCCGAAAACTGTGACATGATCTGCAAGTCTTCTCCCAGCAGATGGTCAGAACAGTTGAAACACCAATTCAGACAGTTGGCAGATACGAAGGTAAACATGGAAGACGGTGAGTCAGAACGAGGGTGAATCCTCCAGTGGGACGGGGAACGTTGGCAAAACAGCGTCTCCACGTGGTCACCCGCAGCCCTCTGCACCCGGCGGTGGATTCCGTGTTTGCTCCGGTGGCCCGTGGGCCTCGAGAGCATCTCAGATGGGTGTTTGACAGCTTCCCTCCAACTAAACCCCACTGGCTAGGAATGAGCTGAAAGCACATTATTTCTCTGCAGCAAAAATTACCTTTTCTTTCCCTTTAGCGTTTCACTTTAGTTTGCTCATTTTTGTAAACTCTTAACACAAAGTGTAGTCATTTATTTAACATTTTATTTCTGCTCAGATAGAATTCTAGAGAAAACCGCCCTTTAAAGACTTTATTGGGGCTTGTGATCTTACTTATTTTTTTCTCCTCCACAAGCATTTATCCATATCCAGCATATTTCTAGGCTAAATCTTGAGGGGGAATGGACAGAAGTGAGACGATGTGGAACACAAATCTTAGGATCTAAGTGAAGAGTCAAGTAGAGGCTCGTCACGATGTAGGGTAGGCATCATCTAGAACAGCGCAAGGTAACCCCATCGAGTGCGGGGAAGGGTAATTCCAGCTAGGTACCCGAGTGTAGACAGGCTCCAGGCTGAAGAAAAACTCAAGAGTAAAGTAAAGTTAAACAGAAGGAACTTA
>CM052797.1:3075634-3097733 GCA_028533885.1 Nasua narica
CCTATTGTGTAACTTCCCCGCCCGCCCGCGCCCCCCCCCCCCCCGCCTTGGAATGTGGGTTGTGACCTCTGCTGACATGGGACAATGCATATCTCTCCTTGACTTCGGCCTATTTCAGTTAGAAATCGCTGAGAGTTGACTCCATCTCCCTCCTGGTGGGTGAGAGCCTGCCCCCCCATGGGTGTGGGGAGAGCTTTTGCTCCATGGGGACCTGGAGCATTTTTAGGTGGAAAGCACATTGGCTTTCCACGTAGGCCAGCCTGAGGGACCTTAGAATGAGGCTTAGAATGACCAAGAATGAGGCTCAGTCTCCTTATTTCTGAAATGAGATGATAATGATTATTATTTTCCATTGCCGAGATTGTAGGGCTTAAGAAACGTTAGGGAGTCCCCCCTCTCCCTCATCGTTCTCCAAACCAAAGTGAAATACCCTGACGTGGCTAGTTTGAGCAGGGAGAGGCTGTAAGGCCTTTTGCAGTAGCCCCGTGGTAACGGTCCTGTCAGAACGCTCCCACCCGCGCTGTCTGGGAGTGTGGACTCCGTGTCAGGCCCCGGACACGGCTTCGGAGCTACGTTCTCTCCTTTGTACGTATCTCTCTTGGACGGGGCTTGCTGTGATGAGAGGTAACTTGCCCAAGGTGACACGGCCAAGCAGAAGTGAGATTCAAATCCACACTCCCCGCCCCCCCCCCGCCCCTGAGCAGGGACACTAGACAACCTAAAGAACAACACGTCCGAGCTGGAGGTTTGAGGAATAGGTGATGGACGACAGGCTGGTCAAAAGTGCCCCCCGTGGCTGAGAAATGAGAGCCCGGATGTTCGCGGTGTCGGTGAAGGAGGTGCCATTGGCTTGCGTGTGAAACGCTGCTCGAGCCGGGCCGTGGAGTTTGAAGTAGCAGCTGAGACTCAGTTCATAGTTACTTTGACTTTGGTTTAGCTCCGATGCAGGGAAAAGCAATGCCAGGGACGGGAACGAGGCGAGGAGTCCGGGGGGCTCCCTGAGGCCTGCCTTTCTGTATCTCAGGGAGGTGAGCGCATGCTCTAGTGTGTCTGGCGAGCCCACGTGAGGTGAGATGTCTGCCAGGTCCCAAGCATATGACCCAGTAACATTGGGGGCCGCCGCAGAACGCCATCCGTCTGCTGTTCACAAGGCCACGTCACCTGGCCCTGAGAGCCATGTCCTTGGCCTTGAACTTCCTGTCTGGTGTGCTAGAAGGTGCAGCATCCTCCCTTTCCCTGCACGTACACTGCAAGGCCTAAAATTTTTCCATTTCTGTCCACTGGGGTGCTTTCTGTGGACAGGCTTGGCCACAGCCTGTAGCAGACCCACAAGCACAGAGTCACGTTCTGCTGTAGAAACTGAAGGTGCTGTGTGTCCTTTACCCAAGGGGCCAGCCTATCCTTGGGCAGAGGTTCGAGAATTTATGGACAGCTACACCCAAAATTGTGTTCAAAAAAGAGGCTCTGACAGAGACTGAGAACTAATCCGTGATCACCGGGGTTTGGGTGGGAGAGAGGGACAGACTACAAATGACAGCGAAGCTTTTGGGGGCCGGGGGCCCTGGAAATATCCTGAAGCCTAGTGGTGATGGCGGCATGACTCTGAAACTTTGCTAAAAATCACGAACCCTATGTGGACAACGGTGCATTTTATGCTGTATAAATTATACGAGAGAGAGAAGAGCAGCTCTGGATCTGCGTGAATAGATGGCATACACTTTGGTGACACCCCGACACAACCGACCATGGAGCATAGAAGAGAAGATTCTGGCCTAGAAAGTGTTAAGAGCAGGAGCAAATCATCAAATGAAGAATCTTAGTGTCCCACATCCAACCTTGAGTGGTCTGCCTCCTGATGGGCCTCCTTGGAAAGATGATGATTGCAATATATTTTTTTAAAGATTCACGTATTTTAGGGATCCCTGAGGGCTCAGTTGGTCAAGCGTCTGCCTTTGGCTCAAGTCATGGTCTCAGGGTCCTGGGATCGAGCCCCACATCGGGCTCCCTGCACAGTGGGGAGCCTGCTTCCCCCTCTCCCTCTGCCTCCCTCTCTGCCTGCTTGTGTGCACTCTCTGTCTCTGTCAAATAAATAAAACATTAAAGAAAAATTTATTTTAGAGTGCAGGAGAGCATGTGAGTAGGGGAGGGAGAGGAAGAGGGAGTCTCAAGCAGACCCCCTGCTGAGCACAGAGCCCAACTCGGGTCTCAGACGGTCCCATGACCCTGAGATCATGACCTGAGCCAAGATCAAGAGTCGGATGCTTAACAGACTGATCTGCCCAAGAGCCCCAACAGTCATAATATTAACAATGCCTCTGACAGAAATGGCTTGTTCCCTCCCCCCCCCCAACCTGTCCTTCTGGGGAGGGAGGGCTTTGGGGCCCACGGTCTGGAGGTGGGCGGGCCTCAGCAGAGTCCGAAGTTCACAGCCACAGCCACAGCCACTGTTTCCTGCTTCCAGGAATCCTTCAAAATCCATCTGAGTACTTAAATCAACTTTCCATGGTAAGAGTTGTTGCGTCAGAAGAGAAATGTCATGGAGAGACATTCTCAGTGCCACAGTCACTAACATTTGAAAAGGGTGTCAAAGCAAAAAAAAAAAAAAATCATACCCTTAGTGCCCCTGCCACCCCAACTGCATCTCTCCGTCTCCCTCTGTGTGTGTGTGTGTGTGTGTGTGTGTGTGTGTGTGTGTGTGTGTCTGTCTGTCTGTCTGTCTCCACATCTACCCACCCCTCTGTCCCCTGCCTTTGACCACCTGTTCCCCACCTGGTGCAGATCTGAGGGAACCAGAGTCGCCAGGGTTAGGAAGAGGCCCCTCGCAGTCCCCACGCTGGGGGGCTGGGGCGGCAGGAGGGGGCCTTCCTCTGCCCCCTCCCCCGGTGATTTTAATTACCCACACCTGTGGCAGGATCCAGAGCCCAGGCCCCCGCTGGAAACATCCAGAAATGCGAGTTGCTTGCTCTTGGCTTATACCGACCATGCTAGCATACTGGTGTCTCAAGAAACCAGATGTCAGTTTATTCATTTACAGTGAGAAATACACCTTCTTCCCGATGGGCCACTTCCTCCCCATCGACGACTCAGAGCCCCTCTTTCCTGGCGTCCCAGCCTCTGGGTGCTGCTAGGGGCCGCGGGCTATGGCTTCCCATCTCCACCTCCTTGGAGCACAGCTGGTGCTGTTTGGTAAATATTTGCCAAACCAAGCTGAAATTTTGCCGGGGATAAGCGTTGTTTACCTTTCGCCATTTTTTGGTCAAACAGGAGCTAGGGATGTTTTACTCTACGTATTTTCTGCGTCAAACGCTGTTTCTAACCCGCAAGGATCCACGCAAGCACTGTATGGCAGGATTTACCAAGGGGCCATTTGTCTGGGTTTTCTCCCCCTGAAGCGGCTGACTTCATTGTAAAGCAACTTCCTCTCAGAGGATTTACCTAGCAAGACGGCAGTGTCCTTCACTCTGCGTACTCTCTTTTCTTTTATGTTTGAAACGAATGCCGTAAAAGATAGAGGTAATAATAGCGCGCATGGCCACGGACGGTCCGCTGCCATCCCTGAAATAGATCCTTCAGTGGAAGAACAACAGTGTTGTCATTTACCGAGCGGGGATCGGAACTGCAGACATAAAAAGACTTATGAGTCAGTGGAGTCCAATTTAGCCTCGGTAGTAGCGTGAGGCCTATTATTAGGTCCGTTTTCAGGGAAAATTGTATTGTTAGGGAAGGGAGAGTCCTGTCCCTTTGTCAGAGCCCTGGTGATGAAGTCCCTGGCTGTGGGGAGCTCTTTTTCAGGCCCTCAGGCAGTCCTCCCCTTCTGCCCTCCTCTCCCCTCTCCAGTCCCCTGCTGATCTAGACACCCAAAAGGTCCCCAAGTCCCCCTGACAAGCTCTGGGCACCCCCCGGGTCAGGCAGGAAGAATTTCTGGGCTGGGGTTGGGGAGGAGGTCTTGCTCCGAGCGCTCGGCTGCTGCAACACTTACTCTCCCTGCAGTCTGTGTGCCCAGGGCTCTCCCCCTGACCTCTTCTCACTCTCCACACTCTTCACGGGAACTCTGTCCAGCCCCATGGCTCCCACTGCCCCCAGATGCTGGCACCCCTGCTGCTCCACCATGGGGTTCGGCCGACGCACGTGCTATCCACCAACGCTCTTCCCTCCGTCCCACTGCCTGCTGGTCCAGCCCCACAAACATGGACTGCAGGGCTCTAGACCGTTGAAATAAACGCTCCTCTGTTCATTTTGCGGGGTTTTTCGTTTTATTTTATTATCCAGCAACTGTTGGCATCCCTGAAGTCTTAGCCACTCTTCTCTAGTTCCTAGCCTTGTCTCTTCCCTGAGATTATTCATTAACCCAGTTTCTGTTTCCCAGAGATAACTTTCCAATACACATGTCTGGTTCCAGCTGTCTTACCTGTCTCATTTGGTATATGAACTTGGATGTTTCTCTCTCTCCTTAAAATAAACATCTGTTGTGGCTTCGGTTCCTGGATCTCTAAAACAAAGAAAGGAATACAGAGATAATTTAGTAAGTTACGGTGTAGCAGTGCAATGCAGTTTTTTGGAAAAGACTTATTCATTTATTATTTGAGAGAGAGCAGAGAGCACGCGTGCACGAGAACAGGCAGGGTGGGCGGGGAACGGAGAGGGGATCTCGAGCGGCCTCCATGCCCCACGTGGGGCTTGAGTCCATGACCCTGAGATCATGACCTGTGCCGAAATCAAGAGTCGACCGATTAATCAGCTGAGCCACCCAGGTGCCCCTTAAAGCAATGCAGTTTTAAGCAGCTATTAAAAATGCTTAAAAACGGGCGCCTGGGTGGCTCAGTTGGTTGAGCAACTGCCTTCAGCTCAGGTCATGATGCTTGAGTTCTGGGATCAAGTGCCCCATCGGGCTCCCAGCTCCGCGGGGAGTCAGCTTCTTCCTCTAACCTTCTCTCCTCTCATGATCTCTCTCGCTTTCTCTGTCTCTCAAATAAATAAATAAAATCTTTTAAAAAATGCTTAAAAACAACTATGGGTACATCTTGTCTCTCTATGCACTTCTGGATTTCCCCAAGGAGAATTCCTTTCTTTCCTAATCAGGAAAGAAGGGAGGACACAGGTGACATGATCAGTTATGTTGAAGAGGAGAAGGTGGAGGAGAGGTCACTGCCCCCTTCACCAGCAACACCTGGCAGATCCCTGGAGACTCTCCAGAACCCTCCAGATTAGCTGTCTTTTCCCTTCCAGGTGCCCGGCTGCGAAGACAGATGAGATGATGATCGGCCTCGAAGTCTCTCCTTTGTCTTTATTTTCCTCTTCTCAAAAGAAAGTACTTTTTAGACTCGGAGCTTCCCCAGGAAAGGACCTTATTTCATTCATTTCCGTAACCCCAAAGCACTTGCCACAGGATGTGAATTCTAGCCTGGCATCGTGGAATACTATGCAGCTGGGAAAAGGAGGGGTTATTTTTGCTCTGCCATAGAATGAGCCCCAAGGTAACTCAAGGGGGAAAAGGCCACCTCCAAAGCAGTGTGTATAGGATGGTACCATTTGCGTAAACCAGGAGGAAGAGAAGTTTTAATTTCTGGAAGGGTGAGTAAGAAACGGATGCCTCTGGAAAGGGAACTGTGTGCTGGGGTCAGAGAGGTCAGAGGGAAGCTTTTTCACTGTAAACCCTTTTGAACTTTTTCAATTTTAAACCCTGTTGAGTGTTTTAGTGATAAAATTTTAAAAATAATGTTGAATTTATTTCAAATAGCAGAATAGGTAAATCTGTGCAAACAGAAAGCAGATAACTGGTAGCCAGGGGCTAAGAGGAAGAGGGAATAGGGAGTGACTGATTAATTGGGAATGGGTGTCCTTTTGGGGTGAGAGAAATTTCCTGAAGCTGGGTGGCAGTGATGGCCTCACAACGTTGTGAATGTCCAGAATGCCACTGAATTAGACACTTTGTTTTTTGGGGTTTTTTTTTGAGGTATAATTGACATAATGCACACTCAAAACTGGTTAAAATGGTGAATTTTATGTTACATGAATGTTGCCATAATTACATGCAGATAATTTTGCATATTCTATGTAATTATATTTTGAATGAGCAAATGAATGAATGGATAAAATGCCTATTGTATTTACAGACTTACATTGGATGGCCTCTCTGTCATGAGATGTCCCTGCTTTGTGGAGGTTTTTTTTTATTAAAAGTTTTTTTAAGTAACCTCTACACTCAGTGTAGGACTCAAACTCATGACCCCAAGATTGGGAGTCTCAAACTATACCCACTGAGCCAGCCAGGTGCCCCTGCTTTGTAGAGGTTTTAATGGGAAATTCCAAACATGCACAAAAATAGAACAGTGTGGTGGCCCCCTTACATAACCCCCAGCTTCGACAATTAGCAATGCATGGCCAGTCCAACTCCACTGATACGCTGACCCTCTTCTCTATACCTCCTAGATTATTTTGAAGCAAATTATAGCTATTGCAGTGTAGATTTCTAATAGCTACGGACTCTTTTAAAAAAAAACTTATTTACAATGCATTATCATCTACAAAATTGGGTTATTCCTTAATATCATCAAAGGGTAGTGTTCAAATTACCCAGATTGCCTCGCAGATATCTTTTTTAGTTGATGCATTGCTCTGTGGTTTTAAAGAGACTAAACTGCTTTTTCCAGAATGACCTGGTAAGTTCATTCTCAGCCGCAACGGGATCTTAAAGAAGTTAAAGTTTCTTCATCTCATCGGAGGACGACCAAAGTCGGGCAGGATGCTCTTAAAGTTCCATTGTTGCTCGGGTATTTTCTGGAGGGTTTCTGAGGAACCCCTTTGCCTGCCGTCACCCACGTCACTGTGTGGCGATGGAGGTCGGTCCTAAAAGGCTAGTGAGATGTCCGAGATCCTCATTTGAGAGGCCCCAGTTTAGCACTGGAACTCACCAGCGAGAGCATCTCTGTTCTCCCTCTTGGTTAGGAGTACAGGAGCCCCACTTCCTTATCCAAGGGGCACGCGTTCCAAGCCCCCCAGCAGATGCCTGGATCCACAGGTGATACTCGCGCCCCTGCACACATACGTACAAGTTAGACACAGCAGGAGATGAAAACAGTAACTCATCCTAAAATAGAACCATTACAGCAGTACCCTGTAACAAATGCTATGTCAGTGTGGCCTCTCTGTCGAAATACCTTATCGGGATAGTTCTTCTTCCTATGAGGATGTGAGATGACAAACCACCAATGGGAGGAGATGACATGAGGTGGGAGACGCAGGCACCTGTGTGCGACGTGGCTTTGGGCCGCTGGTGACCCGGGGATGCGTCGGGAGGGGGGTCGTCTGCTTCCAGACCTCGGGTTGACTGCAGGTAACCGAAACCCCAGATAGTGCATAGTGGGCGTGAACTACTGGATCTTAACTTCTCCCCATCTTTGCTTAATGCAGTTCCAGATGACCATCTGTCTCCCCCTGGGGACTCCTGAGTGGTTCTGACCTCCCCACATTGCTCAGACTGCCCTCGTCGATCGTCAGCCCCCCGAAGACAGGGGTGGTGGCTCTTGAGGCATCGTAAGTTACAGTGGAGGCCGTCTCAAGAATTCTGAGGTTTGACTCTACTTTCTTCTCCTCTACTTTTCCCCCTCTTTTTTGTGCTTATAAGGCATTGGTGGACCCGCGTAAATACGTATTTCTATATGAGCCATCTCAAGGTGGACTTGATTCTCTTCTCTTCCTCTTTCTGCACATTTTAATGACCGTTCCCCCTTCATCCCGCACCTCTGTGTCGCCGCTCAGATGCTCAGAGTTTTAGTACGATGCTTGTCTTCAGTTAATTCTTACCCCTTCCTTCACCCCTCAGTTCTACTCTCCTGCCAATGTGCTGTGCCTTCCAAAGTGACCACTAGCTTGTCTGCAGGACCGTCAAGCCCAGAAGTGAGTGAGAGGACCCCCCTCCTTCAAGAGACCATGCCTCTGTGGCCGGACAGTGCTAGCTCAGGGTATGGCTTCATCTCTTCCTCGCCACCATCTTCGCGCGAAGGGGCCAATACTGCCCATTTTACAGATGACAAACTGAAGCCTAAGGACGTTAGATAACACGTCTGAGCCTAAAAAGGCGGTGGGGACCCCGGGTAAGAATCCAGACACTCACCCAACAACCGTGCTCTGTTTCCTAAGCCTCCAAAGTGACTTTTGTCACCCGAGAGCAAACACAGTAGCAACTGCTTCTATCTTTTCTTTAAAAAAATTTTTTTTAAAAGATTTTATTTATTTATTTGACAGAGAGAGAGAGATCACAAGTAGGCAGAGAGGCAGGCAGAGAGAGAGGGGGAAGCAGGCTCCCTGCTGAGCAGAGAGCCCAACGTGGGGCTCGATCCCAGGACCCCGAGATCATGACCTGAGCCAAAGGCAGAGGCTTTAACCCATTGAGCCACCCAGGTGCCCCTTTTCTTTTAAAATTTTTTAAAATTTTTTCAGTTTTATTTTTTTTAATTAACATATAATGTATTATTTGTTTCTGGGGTACAGGTCTGTGAATCATCAGTCTTACCCAATTCACAGCACTCACCATAGCACATACCCTCCCCAATGTCCATCCCCCAGCCACCCCACCGGCAACCCTCAGTTTGTTTCTTCTAAGTCAAGTTGGCGCTGGCTGATGGCATCCCTTGTTTCAACATTTCCCAAAACATGTCCCCGCTGGAAAACGTAAGGTATTGTTGTTGGTAAATTCATTTACTTTAGAAAAGATAGTATATTGCGTTTACTTCTTGGAGTTTCCTATCTATACTGACACAGTACAGGTTCTAAAAAGCGAGAGAGAGGGAGAGACTGGTAAGGAAACCTATTTCATTTTTGCCCAAACCTACGGAGGACAGAAACTTTTCCTGCCGCGTAACACTCGTTCATATCCCAGGGAAACGATGCTTTACGTAAACTCTCTGGAGGGAAGATCAACACAGAGCTGTTTCAGAAATTTTCTTGTCCTTTCTCTAATTTGTTTTAACGACAGCCAAGCCCTTCCTGGCTTTATTAAAAGGAAGACACTTCTGAATTTCTAGCCTGTTTGGCCATAACCAGCTCTGACCCGTCGTTCCCTGGAGTGGCTGTGGGAGAGGGGGGTCGTGTTTTTGTGACACTCGTAGGCCTGGGGGCCCCCCTGCTAGAGCAACCTGAACGTGAGTCAACCTCCCTGGCTCCGGGCTTCCTTCGGCTGGCTTGCATCAGAAGGGCCCCGAGGTGAAATTTCAGCTGTGATGATATGGTTGGTGTCCAGTGTCTCCCTCTGTAAACACTGACCTCAGATTTGGTAGATAGAAGCTTCCAGACTTATTTCCATGTAATGACCCAGCTGGATCTAAAGGTAGAGTCTGATGTCACTGGCTAACTGTAGTCATCCCTTAATTAATACCTAGCCAGGACTACCTGGCTCTTTTGTTCTAAATTAGGACTATATCTCATTGTCATCCCTCAACTATGGGGAACCAAGCCAGGGGATGGGCTGCCAGAACTCAGGATCATTCGAGGACTTCAGCACAGAGAAAGAAATGAGAGGGAATACATGGGCCCTGCGTTCAGGATGTTGGAAGAGGAAGGACCAAGAGTGCAGAGGCAGCAAGCCCAAGGGAGTCTTGGGCCCAGGGGGCCGGGGAGGGCTTGGGAAAGCAGCTCACTGGTCTGAGTAGCTCTTAGGAGCATAAAGAAAGTCTGGCTGGGAGCTTTTATCTTCACAGCCCCAGGCGGCTAGGTTGGTCCCACCTTACTGATGGAATATTCTAGTTCATTCTTCCCCAAATTTGTCTTTCGTAAGAATCACTCCAGGTACTTATTAAATATGCAGATTCCCAGACCCCATACCCAGAAAGTACTGATTGGATCTGTTTAATGAATGCTCTGAGAGGTCTGTGTGATGAGGCAAGTTGGGGGAAATCTTCCTCTATTTGTTCAAGGGATCTTACTCCGGAGTAATGGGCTCGGTCCATGCCTCCAAGTGATTTTGTTTGCCGTTGGTTCATCTTTTGGCCCGAGGTGGAACCCCACAAGGGTCTCACATTCTCTCAGCAGAGAGGACAAGGGCCTTGTCCTCCTCATTCTCATCTTCTTTGGGGGGCTTGGACACCTAGCCCCTCTGACCAGGGCCAGCGTAACCTGATGTCAGGCACCATCTAGAAAAAGTTTCTAGGTTTTCTCCCTCTCTGGGGCGGGGGTCAGTCTTCCCCCTCTTGCTTTAGTAAGAAGTGATTTTGGAAGATGTGGTTCGAGGTGCTCTTGGTTCAGGTTTGGTGTCTTTTATATTAAACCTCTTGCTGGGCTAGTTGGCCGAGAGTCTTTGTAGAGCACACGTTACGTGTAGAATAAGGAATCAAAGCTAAATTACACATGTCCCTACCCTCTGGGCATTGACAACCTTGTTTGGATTTGGAATGGTGAAGAAGTTCCGGAGACGGAAAGTGGTGAAGCTTTCCTGACACTGAATGCGTAATTTCACTGAAACTGTACGCTTAAAAATGATTGAAATGGTAAATTTTATGTGACTTATATTTTGCCGCAGTTAGAAAGAAAAAACAAAACTCAACTTGCTCAGGAGACGATAGACCCAAGAAACAACCAAGGAGTACGTTTCCCAAGTGATAAACCAGCAAATGTAAAGGAGCATGTGACTTTGAAGGGCCACTCGAGTAAAGAAAAGCAAACACTCAGGTAGGTTTTGTGTTGCTTTGGAAGGAGGTGAGGATCCTGAGATCGTGGGATGTCTCAAGGGAAAGAGTTCACCCAGGATAGAAAACAACTTTCTAAAGGGGAAGCTCTTGGGGGAGGCAGCCTGCGTACTTCCCAGCAGCCTGGGTCCGGGAAGTGTTTGCTGGGGGATGAAGGGCACCGATGATGGGAAGTCTCCTTGGAGGAAGCAAGGGTGACTTTCAGTGACTATGGGCTACACTAAAATTAATTGAAAACCCACTCGTTTCTATTTTGTAGGATTTGGTTCTTGTTCGTTTGTTTTTGTTTTCTAGTAAAGAGTTGCTTCTATTTTTTTTTTTTTTAATTTAAGATATTTGATTCAGCTAAATCCAGCTGAAGGGGGTTGACCCACATCTACAACAGCTGGCCCCCTGGGTGCCAAGGGCCACTCTTCCATCCCCCAGGCTCGCCTCCCTCTCCTGGTGGGCCTTCCCCAGCCCCCGCTCCGCCCCATCAGCATAGGGGTGCTCCTCCTAGAGTCCAGTCTCAGGGACGGCCCCGAGTGCCCCTTTCACACACCATACCTGCCGCCCCCGACTGCCCTCTGAACACCTCCCCTTGCTTGTCCCTGGGAATCCTGCATCTCGGCAGGTCCAAAACTGTACCCGCCCTCTCTCCTCTCCGCTCTGTGGCTGCCCCCCGCTCCCCCCGGGCTTCCCTGTACCCCAGGGAGGCATCACCATCTACACCATGTCTCCAGCTAGACATGGTGTCTGAACTCATCCTCGGTCTTGTCGAGTCCGGCTCGGATGTGGCTCTGGAGTCTCCGGGCTGTTCTAGATGAGCAAGCAGGTGCCTCTGTGTCCTGGGGCTGCGGCCAGGCAGAGGTGAGCCCAGCACCCCCCAGAGAGCGCCAGCAGGCTTTAGGACTACCTCCTTCTGCCCTGTGCTCAGAGGGGGCCCTGCACGCCACATGTCCTTGGCCCCACAAGTTTCTGGGGTTTCTTAGTTCCCCTCTGGAGCCCTAAGTCTCAAGCAAGCCAAACCAATGAGCTAGGATATGTCCTTTCTCTCCCGTCCAGTTCCCAAACTCCTGGGGCTCCGCGCGTCCACGTGCTGCTCTCTGGGCATCCCGAGGCTTAGGGTGGTGGTTTGCAACCCTGCCTGCACGTTGGGATGGCTTGGAGAGTTCATGGGCTGACGGCTGCCAGGGCACCACCCAGACCACTTAAACCCTCCTCTCCGCAGGTGGGGCACTGGTGCCGGCATTTTGTCAAGGCTGCCTAGCTGATTTCAATCTCTAGTCGAAGTTGAGAACCACTGGTTTGCAGCATGTCTTTCCACTCTTTGTGTCTGGAGGGGTTCTCAGAATTATGCATCCTCTAGCTCCCCGGACTGGGTCTTTCAAGTTCTCCTCCAGGAATAGCTTAACTTGGAATGCTTCTATCATATCTTTGACTTTCATCTAACAACTCATCCATCTCCTCCGTGCCCGGCCCTGGGAAACCCATAGAACCGTGTGTTCATAGTGGGCATCTGTTCTCATTGGCCAGCCCCCCCTCCCCCATCTGTTTACTTTGATTGTCCCAGCTCTTGATTTTCCTCGGGGTGTCTGCTCCAGTCCCGACCCCAGTCCACAGTCCTCTGTGAGCAGCTGCCTCCGCACCTCACTCGGGGCTGCATGTGACCCCCACAAGCCCATCAGGGCATGTCACCCACAGGGATGACAGGGATGGGCTCAGGGACGGGCCTGAGCCCCCAGACAGGCCGGTCCGACACGGTGCAGCTCCATTCTGGGACTGCAGTTTGAATCACTGGGGAATTTACTCATTTCTTACTACATCTGAATGTAGGACCAGTGCTGGGAAGAGAGCCTATCAAGAACAGAACCCATCAAGGAAGACCAAGGGAGGGACCCTGCCCTCAAAGATCGCTGTCCCACAGGGAGACTCACCTGCTGAATCGTCCCAAAGGCACCCCGAAGGGTGGTAGAGCCCCCTAGGTCAGGGCTGCACGGCGGCAGAACCCAGACAGCACTGCGGTGCCTGCAGTTGGCCGGGCTGCTCATCTGGTCATTTCCAGGGTAGCCTGTCGTAGCTGAACTTTGTGGGGAGACGGCCAGGGAGGTCCAGCCTCTCCTCAAGTGTGTGGGTCTGTTGGATGACTGACCCTACCGCCCCAAGCTGGAGCTTTCCAGCATCACAAGAACTCCCTGCTCCCCCCTCTTATTCTAGGCTCCTGTCCCTTCCTGGAGGCTGGTCAAGACTCCTCCTCTCCCTTCCCAGCCTTGGTCGAAAGCTGTCCTAACACCATCCCACCCGCAGTCTCTGCCCCTCTAGGCCATTCTCCCTCCAGCTGCCAGAGGGCCTAAGGTGCTAATCTGATCATGTTCAGAATTAGTACTCTCTCCCCACGGCCCTCAGAATCAAGTCCAGAGTCCTTCGCGTGTCTCTGAGATAGTTCGGTGTGGTCTCACCTGACCTCTCGTGCCTGGCCACTTCCTCCCACATGCTGTTTAGCCAGCCAAGTGGACGTTGCTACCGCTCCCCATGTGGGTCACCCCTGGCGCTGGTCTATTTGCAGGAATCGGCTTTGTCCCCCAGACGTCTTTCACGACCCAGCTGTGTTGTCCCCCTTTAAAGTCTAAGCCAGGCAAAGTCAGTGTCTCCTGGAGTTTATTTGTACCTCAGTTACACTTTGCATGTTAGGTTGTTTGCGATAGGTGCTCAGTTAAGGTTAAATGAATTAATGACTGCTTTCAGAATTGCAGCAGGACAGACAGACTTAGGAGAGCCCTGGATGGGAGAGTAGAGGGTCACAGGGACTGCTGGAAACTGGTGATGGCTCACCCTCCTTAGGGCAGGTCCTTGGCTGGATGGGAAACAGAAGGGACTGGCATTGGCGGTCCTCTTAACGAGCCGGTGGCTCGCCTTCTCCGCTCCTCTGGTGCCCTGCAGAGGAATCTTGACACTATGGAGAGTTTGGGACACTGGTTTGCAAAGCGTTCGCAGGTGGGAAGTGTGTGAGCCATTTCATTCATTCTCGGAATCCTCAAGCCGACTCTACTAAATTGTAATATGTTGACTACGTAAATAGCATTAGATCAGTATTCTTCAGTTACAATAAAGAATGAAAATTTCTCTCTGGTTCCACCATGAAAGCCAGTAATAATAACAGCACTTACAATGTATTAGGAAGGTACTGCTCCAGGGGCTGAGCTAAGCCAGAAAATCTTGATTGGGAGGACCACAGGGAGCAAGCTACCGGCCCAGTGAGGTGTCCTCGCCTCGCAGGCGAGCAGAGAGGCTGGAAAGCTGGCCCACCGGCAGCACCGGGATGGTTCTTGGCACGGTCCACTCTGTCTGACTCTGGTGTTAGTGCTCCCCACACCCCACCCCCGTATTCCTTCTGCTGCCCCGTGAGCCAAACTTTTCATATTCTGTACATTCGGGCCTTGCCCCCATGCACTAATAATTTTTGCCTAACCAGAGTCCCGACACAGTGAAAATGGAAACCTAGATTACTGTCCGAACTAAACTTCCTACCAAAACACACACCGGGCCCCTCACCCGGTCCTGCAGAATCTACCCCCAGATGCACGTCTGATCCATAGTCCACCTTCCTTCAGCTCCTCCCTTATCTTTTGTCTGGGCTTTTGTTGAGCCTCTTAACCGGTCTCCATGGCTTTACTCCTGCCCCCTTCTTACCTCTCCTCCCCATCACCAGACTGGGCTTCGAAGAAGCCGAACAAGATCCTAGCATTCCTCCCCCCTGCCAGTGCGCCGGTCAAACCCAGATCCTGAGCCAGGCCTCGGGCCCCTGGGTCCCCCTCCCACCTCATCTTGTGCCTCACGAAGCTCACCACGTTCAAACCACCCTGACTTTGCCGTTCCTTGGAACTTCCCGCTTCTCCCCCAGCCCTGTCGTGTCCTCCACCTGGGACCTCTGGCTCCGCACCATCCCCGGCCCAGCCCGCCTCAGGGGCCATTCCTGCCCCACTCCTCAACCCGAATTAGAACTCTTCTGTTTACACAGATCACAGTTTATATGTTGTGTGATTATTTTCATATATTTCACACGATTTTATAATTCCATGATGGAAGGATTGGGTCTCTTTTGCTGACCGCTTTGTCCCTCGTGCCCAGCACCGCATCAGATACCCAGTAGGTGATGAATATTTGCCCAAAGAAGAAGTACATTTCTGTGTCTTCTGTGGTCTTCCCAGATCTCATCCAGCAGCTACATAGCACCTCGCAGTTCTCCGTTGAATTAAGGGCTTTCACGAGACATTTGTTTCCTACGTCGGGAACTGGTCTTGTAGGGTCACAAGAAAAAAAATGTTTAAAGTCCCTGGATCAGCAGCATCAGAAATCTGAACACACTAATAACGTCATCCAGGGACACGGTAAGCCTAATCTTGCTGTTGAGAGAAAAAAATAGAGATTACAGGTTTCGAAATCAACGGGGTGGGTTGTGGGCAGCCCCGCTCTTAAAAACAGAATAGAAGGGACACTGTGGAATGCTTTGCAGGTGAGAGGATAAGAATTGCTCTGTGTAACTTTCATATATATATAACTTTTGTTTCCATTTTGTATAGGTAGGTGTCTGTGGAGAACGCTGGAGCCAGGCCTAGGTTGTGGCGTCAGATGTGTTTCTCACCACAAGTTGCCTGGCAAAGCACGGATGCAGGTGGCTGGCTTTGGGAGACTTTCTTCAGATCTCAGCAATTTGCCTATTTTTCTCTTCCAGGACCAAGTGCAGGATCTCAGATGCATTCAGGCATCACGTCTCCTGGGTCTCCCCTGGTCTGTGACGGTTTCTCGGTCTTTCTTTCTTTTCCATGACCCTGACGGAGGAGTCCTGGTCAGGTATTTAGTAGAAGGCTCCTGAATGTGGATCTGTCTGGTGTGTTTCTCATGAGTTGAGGGGGAAAAGCATCACGCAGGCGAAGTACACGTCTCCTCACACCCTATCAGAGGGCACGAGACGCCGACACGGCTCATCACTGGTGACGCTAACCTTGATCCCTTGGTCGAGGTAGGTCTGCTGGGTTCCTCCACTGTCATGTGACCACGGTTCCCTCTCTGGACTCTATTCTTTTGAGGAAGATCACTAAGACACTGAGACCTACTCTCAATGGAGTGGGGGCTGGAGGGGTGGGGCGTGTCACACACTCCCTTCCAGAACCGGGGGTATCTATGCATCTCATTTGGAAATCTTCTGTAGGGAGGATTTGCCTCTTCTCCACTTCTTTAATAACTTATTTTTTTAATAATCTTTTTTTTTTAAGATTTTATTTATTTATTTGAGAGACAGAGAACGTGAGAGAGAACATGAGAGGAGAGAAGGTTAGAGGAAGAAGCAGACTCCCCATGGAGCTGGGAGCCCGACGCAGGACTCGATCCTGGAACTCAAGGATCATGACCTGAGCCAAAGGAAGTCGCTCAACCAACTGAGCCACCCAGGCGCCCCTAACTTATTTTTTTAAAGATTTTATTTATGGGATGCCTGGGTGGCTCAGTTAGTTAAGCGTCTGCCTTCGGCTCAGGTCATGGTCTCAGAGTCCTGGGATCGAGCCCCGCATCAGGCTCTCTGCTCAGCGGGGAGCCTGCCTCCCCCTTTCCCTCTGCCTGACGCTCCTCCTGCTTGTGATCTCTTTCTCTCTGCCAAATAAATAAAAATCTTTAAAAATTATTTATTCATTTATTTATTTGAGAGAGAGCGAGTGAGCGCACAGAAGGAGAGGCAGAGAGAGAGGCAGACTCGTTGCTGAGCAGTGCACCTGCTGTGGGGCTCGATCCCAGGACCCAGAGATCATGACCTGGGCCGAAGGCAGACACTTCACCGACTGAGCCACCCAGGGGTCCCCTTAATAGTTTACTTAAGTATGGACCGATGTCTATTTATTTCTTATTTTGCATCGTAGTTCTAGTCAGTGTCATTTATCTTAATGCTTAGAGTGCTCCAGCTTTGGCCGATGGGAGCTCTTTTTGGGGCTCCTGGGTCCCTGTCCTCGTGTCTGTTTGAGCAGGTCCTTACTTCCTGGTACACCAGCATGTTTCAGCTCATCCTGTACTTACCCTGCCCCAGACTGAAGCTGGCCATTTCTCCAGGAGCTGGGTCTTTGGAGGCGGGAAGTCAGAGTCGTGGAATGCTTGTGCCTCCGGCACAGAGAGCGCATGGCACAGTGCTCTTCCGCCAAGGCAGCTGGGGGTGGGGGTGGGGGGTGGTTAGCATGCCGTACAGAGGAGGGGAGCGCATGGGAAGCTGCTCCCCTTTCCTCAGCTCTCTGCTGAGCCCCCCACAGTGGTCGGACCTGCCCTGGTCAGAGTGCAAAATTCAGAGTTCCTCAGGCTGATTGTCCATTCCTGGCGATTGGATTCTGGAAGCCTCTGCTACCCACACAGAATGGCAGGAACGCCAAGTGCCTGAGTTTGGGCTGGTCGAGGTCTGGCTTCCCAGACCTCTAGGGGTATCTCTGCCTCGCCCACTCCCAACTCTGGATCTAGGCAAACATCCCCTTGACCTTCCCCAGGCTGACGTTTCAGATTTGGCTTTCCCCACCCCTGCTCTTGCTCACGCACCTTCAGTAGGCGCCCTTGCTTCCTGCAGAAGCATGTAAGCCCACCCTCTCTGTCAGGTTTCTCCTCTAGAACCTCCTCTCCTCTCCAGGGCTCACACCTCTGCCTGTGGCTGGACCCTTTGTTCTCCCGCTCCCCCCCATCTTCGGTCTCTGCCCCCCACTGGCTCCTCTCGCCCAGCCTAAAAGGGTACCCAAGTCTCCTGGCCCGCCTCAGCCTCTAGCCGGCACAGCTTCTCTCTCCCCTTCACCTCAGGCCTCTCGAAAGAGGAGACTCGGCCCATCCTTTTCCTTGAAAACTGGGCCACACAGAGCATGTCACTGGGTGATTTTTCACACAAAAGGGGTAACGGTTGGTTTGGATGGAGCAGGAGGCACGGGTAGGGATGTTGAGTGGCCCCCCTCTCAGGGAGGTCCCATGGTGACCCAAGTGCTGCCGGGAGGGCCTCCCCCAGGCTCTGGCTTGTCTGGGAAGCCTCCCAAGAGGCAACCCCCAATCTGGGCCCGGAGCTGGGGTTGAAGGAGAGGAGGGAAGCCACTCCACACAGGCCCTCCAAAGTTGGTGCAGACAAGGGGCATCTGTTTCCAAATCTTGTCTGCTCCCTGCTTTGCCTTTCTACCCTCACCCTGTAGGGAAGGCCTTTGTCCGGAGGGATGGCACTTGACTCATGGAGTGTCGAGCCTTCTGGGGGCGTCCGCCTCCAGCATCGCGCTGCTTCCCACTGACTGTGGGAAGCAGCCCCAGGATTCAGCAGCTCCACCTGTTTCGCCTGGCTGCACCCTCCCAAGGTAAGTGGGTGTGCCCTTCCCGTCAGTGGAACAGAAAGATATTCCTGTTTGGGATTTGGGAGACTGCTCGGCCCCACCGCACCGTCAGTCTGTGTGCTGATACCCCCAGGCCAGCTGAGCTGGCCTCTGCCGTTATTCCTCTCTCCCGACTTCTGCCTTCCACATGCCGAGGTCGGCCCCTCCCCCCACCCCTGGTCTGGGGGATTCGGCCGCTGATAGATCCGTCTCCCCCAGGACCAAGTACTGAACAGACTCCGAACAGACTCGTGTGTGCTTACAGACCCAGGCCAATTTGTGTGTCTGGGGCCTGGCTTATGCCAGTTCATTCATTCAACAGGTGCTTTTGGCGGATGTGCAGACACAACTTTATGCACCGGAGAGACAATGATGAGCAAAAGACATGGCTCCATGGAGTTTGCAAATGTCCCTGGGAGATAGATATTACGCTTGTAATTTCACGGATATATACTGCAAATAGTAAGTGCAATATGGGAATTCATGGTTTGTCTAGGGCATTAAGTAAAGGTTCCAGGAGGAACTGACAGTTTAACTGGGATCTGAAGAATGAATAGGAATTGACTAGGAGTGACACAGACAGGAGAGGAGAAAATCTTCCCAGAGGGTGAGAATAGCATGCGCAAAGGTCCTGGGGCTGGAAGGGGGATGGTCAGTTGGCTAAGGACAGGAAGAAGAGAAGGAGAGAGAAAAGGCTGGAGAACCGGCAGTGAAGGCACCATAGGGCAGGGTCTTGAGGCGTGTTTAGTATCTTGGTCTTTATCCTAAGGACAGTGGGAAGGAAGCCACTGAAGGATTTTAAGAAGAGTAACATGATCAGATTTGTAATTGAGAAAATTACTGACCACAGTGTGAAGTACAGGGGGTGGGTGCCCCTCGAGGAGACCTTGGTGGTTAGCAGGAAACCTGTGGTCCCAGAAAAGATGAGGGTAGGTTTGAGATGGTGGCCCTACTTCATATGCTTGTTCGTTTACTTTTTTTTTTTTTTAGACTGTCCTGAAATGGCAGGTTTTATGTGGGCAGTTTGTTCTCAGCAGAAGATGATCTGGTGGGAGGCCCTCAGGGGCGGAAGGTTAGCTTAGTCCCGGTGCCAGCCTTTGGTAGGGAATCAGAACATGATGTGTGGACAGGAGATTCAGGGACTGTTCTTTTTTAAGTTCTTGTTGCCATCTCAATTTCCCTTGCTTTAAGAATAAAACCGAGCTTAATTAAGCCTCCTTAAAAGCTATTACGCTCTAATTGGGAGCCCAGCCCCATCCTCACCCGGGGAAGAGCGCGGAACACCTGCTGCAGGTGCAGGATCATCGGCCACGTTGGCTTCCTGGAATTTCATGGCGGCAGGTCCCCCTGAGCCACCGAGCCTGCCAATCGACAGCAAAGCCAAGGGCTTCGAGGAGGGGCATGACCGTGCCCATCTCAGATTCTGGAGACCCGAGCTCAGGTCTGAAAATGTGACCTAGGGCAACTCATTCCCCCCGCCGGAGCCTCAGTTCCCTCATCTGCAATCCTGGGTGGCCCCAAAGTCCCTCCAGCTGCGAGGGCGACTCTCGGGTGCAGCAGGTGGGGTGCTCTCCCGGAGGCACTGGGCCGAGCCCCCGGGGCGGGCCAGGAAAGGGGGCGCACCCACGCCGCCCGCCGGGGAAGAGGGTGGGGAGCGCGCGGAAGGCGGGCGGCGAGCGCGCGGCGGCCCCGGGGAACGGCCCCCGCGCGGCCGCGCCCCCCGCTCCTGGCTGAACGCTGCGGCCTGGGGGCCCGAGGTTACGTAAGGAGCCGGCGCGGGGAGCGGGGCGGGGCGGGGCGGGGCCCGAGCGCGGCCGCCCAGCCCCCGCCGGCCCAGCCCCCGCCCGCCCGCCCGCGCCTGGCCGCAGCGGCGGCGGCGGCGGCGGCGGCGGCAGAACCAGCAGCGGCAGCCGCGCAGCCCCGCGGAATGGAGCGGCGCCGGGGCTGAGCCGGGCGCGCACGGGCCGCCGCATGTGCCGCGCGGGGAGCGGCTGCGGAGCGCGCGGGGAGCGAGTGCCACAGGGCCCGTCGGAGCGGCCGCCGAGGCAGCGCCGGAGATGGGGTAAGTGAGCCGGCCCCCGCCGGAGGGGCCGCAACACGTCCCCGACTCGAAGCCCCCGGGGTGGGCCGGCGCCCTCTGCCCGCGCGCGCCTTCTCCCCGCGCCGGGGGCCGGGGTGGGGGAGAGCGCGCGGCCGGCTCCTGCCAGCCCGGGGGCTCCCAACCCCGCGCCCTCCGCCCCGACGCGCGTCCCCCGCAACCCCCCGCAGGGGCAGCCGGGCCTGGGCGCGGACTTTCGGCCCCGCGCGCGGGCCCTCCTCCCCCGAGCCGGCCCGGGCGCGCGGCAGCGGCGGGGACGGCGGTCCCGGGCGCGATCAACTCCGGGCCTGTGTTTGTGAGTGTCAGCAGCAGGTTTATTACAAGCAGAGTGGAAATAGAAGTTTTCCTGTGGAGGGAATGGACGAAATAATCGTGACCGCCCCCCTCCACGCCCCGAGCGTAGAATAGTGGACTTTGACTCTGCTTTGAGAAGGATGAGGGTGAAGCCATCTGGAAGGAGCCGGGGTGAGGCTCCAGTCTTCCACGCAACGGAGTAAGATGCTCAGGGGAGAAGTTGAAATACTCTGTCCAAGTGACTAATGCTTGTACGTATATAGAGTAATTCAAAAAGCAGGATTGATTTTTCCCTTGGCGTCTGTGGGAGCAGTAGGCGCCGTGAGTCAGGGAGGCACTGTGCTGACAACAGGATTGACTCCTTACATCTGCTCGCCCGACGGCAGCAGTGGTGAAGTGCGCCCTTCTTGTTCGGGGAACAGCTATTATGCTCATTTTACAGATGAGGAAACTGATGCCTTAGGTGGTTCAGTGACTGTCCCCAGGTTGGACAGCTAATGAATGTTTGTAGCAGGACGTTTCGTGCATCTGCAGAGGTTGAGCTGCCTTCTGACACCGCCCACGGGGCTGGTGGGCTTGTGGGTCAGTGAACCGGCGTTCCTCAATCTCTGTGTCCTCTGCTGCTGTGCTTGGCGCCCTTCAAACCGTCCTTCTCATGACTTTTGGGGGGTGGGCTGAGAGATCGTGCTTTTCTGTATGGGGTTGGGGAGGAGTGGAAAGCTGTGAGACTGCCCTGGTGGCCTAGCTTCCGCCCCTCAGTGGCTCTGTGGCACCTCACTCCAGGGAAGTTTCTGGAGTTCTCTTACCCAGTGAATCGGCAAGGTTTCGGAAGGAACCAGAGGCAGGCGGAGAGGAATTTCGATGAAGGGAAGTGTGAGGGCCGCAGACCTCCATGAACAGAAGTGGGGAGAGAAAGGGGTTGAGAGATTTGCTTAAGACATCGGTGCCAATCAGGAGATGTCACACATAGAGAAACTGTGGGTGAGCATACCAGAGGCACACTGATGGGGAAGCTGGTTTTCTGTAATATTTCCAGTGACCTCTTGATAGACTATGAAAGGGCTGCTCTTTGTGCCGTGGGAACCTTTGAGGTTCTCAGGTTTCATACTTTAAAAAAAAATGTACGAGGTGGGGGAAAGGAGTTGGCAAATGTGAGAGAGGAGATGGAAGATAAGAAGGATCTGGTAATTTTAACTCTCTGCCCCTCCCCCCCCCCATACAGCCACTAAGCCAACTCAACACACACTTGTGTGATCAAAAACAAATATTGAAACTCTGTGGTTGAGATCAAGTAGTTCTGTGGAAATGAAAATGTTTACTCATAAAAGCTTAAAGAAAATGCCAGAAGGTAATTTTTGTTTGTGGAGCATCAGGGAGGAGTAGCTTGGGGATCAGGTTTAAATGGAATGTGGCTTTCCTGTACTTTTTACATCACTCAGTAGATGTCTTGTTACTTAAGTGAATGCTGGTTTGTGACTCCTGCCTACTTCTCCCAGTTTCCATGTGTCCCCCGTCTTCTGTAATTTATGTGAACATACAAACCATGGCTGAAAATGGAGATGGAGTTAAGGCTGGATAAGCAGTTCAGACAGAGGAGGGTGGAGGGAGCCATTTTCGCCGAAAATAGAACCAATGTCATCCTTTCCAAGAGTTGAGTAGGATGGGGGGAAGAACAAAAGGGC
>CM052797.1:3097833-3121772 GCA_028533885.1 Nasua narica
GCCACTGTTTCCTACCTTCTCTCCTCAGACCTGTCTTCTCCCCCCCCCCCCATACACCTTCACTGACGAAACAGGAGCCACAGACCCACGAAACCCTCATGTCCCTGCGCCCTGCAGTCCTGCGGGCGGGTGCCCCTGGTGGCTTTCTTGCCCGCTTTCTCAGTGGCTGGCCAGGCCTTCCTGTTGTCCCCCACCCAGGACTGTCCATCCCGTCCCCTCTCGCCTCATCAGGCCACCTCCCTCCCTCCAGGGTCTGTCTCCTCTGTCTACACACGGGCTTTGGTTCAGGGCTGGGCAGTGGACTTTTCCACACTGATGGGAATGTGCTCGGTCCACAGGGCCCGATAGGGCTGGCTGGTGGGCACTCAACATGTGTCTAGTGTGACTGAGGACCTGAATTTCTAATTGCATCGAAGTTGAAATAGCCACATGTGGGTAGAGGCTGCGGTCTTGGAGAGCCTAACTTAGCTTCTGTCATCTTCTCTCTCTTGCTTCTTTGCTTCCCTTCACCGGAAAACATCTCAGAAGAAAGGTCCCAATCCCAGTCTCTCCATCCGCTTTCTCCTACCATTCGTCACCCTCCACGCTCTGCAGGCCCGTCCCAGCTGCGGGATCCCTGGTGACGTGCCAAATCCCTGTGCTCGTGTTCGCCCCTTGGCCGTGTTCCTCGCCAGGGGCCACTCCCCCCTCCCTGGAACAGCTCCCGCTCCCCCAACCTCCCACTGCCTGCCGGCTTCTGGCCACCACACTCCCCTGGTTTTCTGCACCTTTCTGATGGCTCCTCTTCAGTCTCCCCGCTGTTGCTTCTCTGACCTCTGAATGACGGGGCTGCTTGGGGACTGGACCGCCATCCTCTGTGCCCTGGACACTCTCTTCCTGTAATGTTATCCAGCCCTCCCCACCCCACCCCTGCTGGTGACTCCCATGTTTTTCTTTCCAACACAGCCTTTCTGGGGCTTCCAACTCTTGTCCGTGAATGGAGCTCTTGATACCCCTTCCATCTCTCCTTCCCTTCATCTTCTACATCTCAGTCACTGGCCCCACCACCCACCCCTTGCTAAGAGTTGTCCTTGCTTCTCCTCTCCCTCACCCTCCACATCTCCCCTACCAGTGAGTCCCATGGTTCCCCCTCCAGGATACTATCCGGTGTCCACCTATCCTCACCATCATAGCTCCCACTCTGGTCCTGGCTGCTGTTGCCTCCTTCCTGGACCAGCGTCCACACATGTCCCCCAGCTTCCAGCCTGGGTATCTTCAGTCCATTCTCCACACGGAACCCCGCTGATCAGATCATGTCACCGCCTCCTTGAATGCCCTTCAGCCACAAGGGGGTGGCTTGTGCCTCATTCCCAGCTTCCCCGTCGCTCTGGCCGTCCCTCACTGCCCTCTGCTAACGTGAGCCTCATTTCTGTCCTTGCTCTGCCTGGGGATCTTTGAACTCGCCCTTCCCGCTGCAGATGCCCTCCTCCTCCTCCTCACGCTTTGGGTTCCAGCATCAGGGGCACCTGCACAGTCTCCTGCGCGCGCGGCCGTCGCCTGCTGGCGCGGCCACACCTTCCTGTCTGCACGTGCTCCTCGCAGCACACCTGGGGTCGCTCGGGCTTTGTTTGCGTGTTTGTAATCTGTCTTCCCAGTAGCCTCCCACAAGGATCCAGTCTTAGCTTTTTCACCAGCGTCTCTCACCACCGGCACGGTGACCGACACCTGGTAGGCCCCCAGGACTTTTTGATTGAGTTAATGCTTGACTGTGGCGGGTGGCCTTGCTTGGAAGCTGGCCTGGAAGGTGTGATCATTTTTGGATTACCTTTTATATAGTTTGCTTAATTGAGGGTTGCAAAGGCCAAGAGAAAAAGAAATCACATTTGGGTGCAATTTTCTTTTAGTGCTAACGCAAGCCATTTAGCTTTTGTTATGACTTGGGTTAATTCTCAGGGTTGTCTGCTGCCATCCGAGTCTTGAGCTTGTAAATCATCTTCATACCCGCCTGCAGAGGTAACAGAGGCCGGCTTGCCTGCTGGTGTGACTTTTAGCTGATTCTGCCGGTGTTTACAAACAAGATCCACCAGGGTTCTGTTTGGCTTCAGTTTACATGCTCATTTCTTTTGTCCGGCCAAGATTACGTTGCAGTGCGCGGCGGGTACAGCTGCGAGGTTACCGGACACCTCGGGCCTCCTTTCAGTAATCTATACTGGGGAGGTTTTTGTTGCTGTTCATCCCTTCCCCTCTAACTTTCCGTTCCTCCTGCAGAGTACGGGCTTTGCTCTGGGGTTCGTGTTGACTGAAACAGGTACCGTCTCTCTGAGACACTGAGGGAATTTGTCTTTCTTGGTCCTGTCTTGAGTTTTCAAAACTTCACTTCCTGAGGCTCATTTGGTCTGTTCATCTGGAAGGCATTTGGAGGACGCAGGATGAGCAGACCTACTAGATCATTGCTGCCCTTAAGGAGTTTGTATGTTAGCATCGGAGATAAGCCACAGAGAGACGTACCAGCTTTCTGTGTGAGTTGAAACAAAATGTCATCCAAAGGCTGGCGGAGGCACTGGCAGCCTGTTTGGGGCCCTTAGGACAGGTGCCCCAGTATGCTGTAGGGAGTCCAGGGGCCGTTAGCACTTAGGACCACCCTCATGGTGTCGGCCCCGACTATCCCCTTCTGCGCCGGCGCTGGGAAAAAAGCACAGTGTTTGGATTGGGGTAGGCGCTAAATAGATACATATGGCATGAATGAAGAAATGAATGAAGAGGAATGAGTGAATGCTCCTTGTGTTGACTTTTACTCTGAGGAGATGACGTCATTCCTTTTGAAAACAACCTCCAAACCTCTTACCCTTGAGAGATGGGGTCCAGGGCATATTGGCTGCTCCCACACGGTTCCTCGAAGGGGGACTCAGAGCTGAGCAGGGGGCTTGTTTCAGTCAAGTGGTTGTTGTGATTTGTGTAGATCATTAGCTTTCTTTTCTGTGGTGGCTCCTGGGGAGCTTAGAGTTAAATTTGCAGTCGCTCATACCAAATTTATCAGACCTCACCCTTTCCCTTCGTTCCTTGCTCCATCTTACGGCCTTACCCTTGTTGCCTTCATTCTGGCTCAGTGGTGGTCCCCACCACTTACTTACTTTTTCTTTCTTTCTTTCTTCTTTCAACAAAATGAGAATAGCTTTGCTTTTTTCTAATTATAAAAATATTACATGTTCATACTAAAACATAACAGCCTAACGAAGGAAGCGAAAATTACCTGTCATCCCACGTCTCAGGGATGACCCCCGCCAGCAGTCAGATGTCTGTCTTTGCAGACTTCTTCCTGTGTATCTGCTTCTCTGGGTCTAGATGTAGGTCTACCTGGAACAAATGTATTTTTAACAAAATGGAATCATATCCTACATCTGTTTTGTAACATAAGTTTTGCAACTTAAAAATACCTTGAGTGGACATCTTTTCATGCCAGTAACTATAAATAATACATCAGCCTTTAAATCCACACCTACTTCTAAGTTGTCATTTTGCTAAATTTTATACATTCTTGTAAACTTGTTTGAATGCCCTCTAGAACAGGCAGGGCTTTTGGGGGAAAAAAAAAAGACATTTTGACAGTTCTTTAAAGCAATCGGTTGCTCTAAATGAATTACCAAGGGAAAGAAATGGTAGAGAAACCAGCATCACAATTAAGATTGGGTAATTGGCGGCGACTGTGTAATTTTGGGTGAGTCACTGCTCCTTAGTGAATCTTGGATCTTGGTAAGATCATCAAGGATGCATCGTTGTTGCTAAGGGTGGCTGATGGGCTAGGCCCCAGCTGCTCCCGCTGTTTCTACTTGTTTGGAAGTGTCAGGGCAGAGTGACTCTCCTTTCAGACCTGGACAAGAAGCTTTTCTGCAAGCAGAAAGCCCCTGTGCCCACCCTGAGTGCCTCTTTGGCTTCAAAGCCCTTTGCCTGGTGGGCACCACAACTCCTCCTTCGGAGAATTCCCTTGGCAAGAGGGTTGGCAGGGACATATACACAGGAAGGACATTATAGTCCCTGCTTTCATTGGAAGGCCATTAACACACACACACACACACACACACACACACACACACACACACAACCTGGATAAATCCTGTGACCTGTCACCTCAGCCAGCACAGGCATCTAAAACCTTTGGAAAAAGACTTCCTTTTGGAGAAAGGATGGGGATGGGAAGCACTTGAAAAGAAAACCTTTACCCCACCTTTCTCAAAAAAGCAGTGAGCACGAAACTCCCTGACATTATATGTCAATTAGGCTTTGATAATTTTTTCACAGTGTAAAAAAAAAAAAAGGCAAACGGCAGTCCAAAAACAGATTTGCAATAGAGAAAAAGCATTTTTCAGAAGATTAGAACTCTCAGGTGCCTTTCTAGATCTTGAGAGTGAGACTTTTGGTTTTCCCCCAGCGTGTCTGCATTTCTAGATCGGGTGCAGTGTTTCTGGGTCTGGAGGTGGGCCCCGGCATCACGGGGCCGGTTTCCGAGCGCGGTGCGCCTGCGTGGGAAGTGGCGGGTTGGGAGCCTCCGCTGAGCCGCCACGAAGTTTGCAGCAGTTCTGCCGCCGGGCGCTGTTTTGTCACATGGTATCGTGCGGGGAGAATTTATTTAAATTATATTTCAAATTAGCTTGTTAGAATAAAAATATGCTTGTGAGGAACACATTTAGACATTTGTCAACGACTAGAGAGATTTAAGGGGAAAAAAAAAAAACACAAAACTTTTTGTTCACAAGCCGGGCTGATAGTCCTGTTGTTATTGCTCTGGGGACCCAGGGCCCGTGGCCAGTCATCCCCCGAGGCGGTTAGCCCAAGAGGCGCGCGTTATGACCCTCTCAGTGTACCGGTGTCTCCCAGCTGATCGCCGCTGGGTCCCAGCTGACGGAGGGGCTCTGGCGGCCCCTTTCTTTCCGCCTTGCCCTGGGGAGGTCCCAAGTCAGGGCGGCTGAGGCGCTTTGTCCCCCAGCTCTGGGGGGTAGGCTCGTCTGTGGATTATTGGGTCGGGGGTATCCATGGGGACCCAATTAGTGAGGAATATCGCAGACGCTGCTCTCTGGGCGTTAGATTCCTTCTGGGATCTTTAATTGGGAAAGCTTCTAATGGAGTCGTTTGGATACCTAGAGGGAAGGAGACTTGCTTTGCCTTCTGTTGCCCCGGGGGAGGAGGGCACCTCCTCATGGGGTGGGGGGACTGGAGTCTGTCCCCGGAGGCTCCGGGGGCTGGAAGAGGAGCTCCCGGAGAGCTGGCTTCGGGGCTGATGGCGGCTCCGGTGGTTCTAGGGACCGGTGACCGAGGAGAGACCTCTCAGCCAGGGGCTCCCCTCACGGTCACAGAGGGCCACCCGTCGGGGGACCAGGAGGATGGCGCAGTGAAGTGCGGAGCCAGCCCCCGCCCTGCCCCGGGCTGCGTGCTTGAACCAGTCATCTTCCCTCTCAGAGTCGCTGTCCTCTGTAAATGTCCCGTGAGGTGACTGGGCCGGGGGCTGTGGGCGAAGCGTTGAGTACAGTGGCCGGCACCTAAGTACCCCATGCGTGGGGGCCAGCTTTTGCCAGCCTTGCCATTGTCTTCACCATCGTTTCTGTGCTGGACGGGGTTTGGTGGGTGAGCGTTGAGGAACCTTCTGGAATATGGGGTCAGGGACATGCCATCCCCCATCTTGGATCCTCTCGTGCACTCCCCGCGCCCCGGTCCTCGGCGGCTTGCCCCCAGCCCCAAGCACTGCCAGAGGCGGCTCCCTGTCCCTGTCACCGGGCGGCCCCACAACATGACATTTGCCCTCTGAAGCCTTGCTCGTAGCACGAGAGCTCTCCGGGCGTGCGGGTGCAGGACGGTCCCCGGCCGGGGGACGGGGAGGCTCAGGAGGGTCGACCCACGTGTGCCGGCTGGAAAGCCGGCCTGCTGGCCAGTTGTTTTCATGAGGAGGAGAAAATGAGGGGTTTCTCCCATTCTGGGCATCAGGCTAAGGATTTGTGTTGCTGGTCAGAGAACCCTTTGTTTGACTAGTCAGATATTCATTCACTCATTCATGCAGGAGACCATCTGCGTGTGCGGCCCCCTGAGGCTTCTAGTCCTGGGTTGGGGGGGCGGTCATCAGACAGACTTTACCTCACAGATCAGCCTCGGGGAATACGGGGCCGGATGGACTGTGCATCTAGGTTTCAGGACCCTGCGTTTCGTGGCCATCACCCGCTCCGAGGAGTCTGAACTCTTTTCTCGTCACCCCTCATCTCTTTATTAGCTCCTGCTCCTGGAGGAGCAACTACCACCGGCCGCTGAGCGCCAGCTCTGGGCCAAGCAGCAGGAAGACAGAGGTTGAAAAACAGGGTCCCTGCCCTCCTGCGGGAGAAGGATGGTGAGCAGGTCATGGGGGCAGCGGGACAGGCCCTGTTGTTGCAGTAGGAACAAGGCTGAAGCGCTTTCTTCTGGAAGAGGTGTGAGAAGGCTTCTGGAAGGAGGTGACCTTCAAACTGGGTCTTGAAGGATGAGTAGGAGTTTCCCAAGAAGATGAGGAGGAGTTGGGACAGGGTGGGTGGGAGACATGGAGGCACAGAGCTCTGGCCAGGCCCCCGGGAGGTGGTGAGGCATGGAGCTTGGGCACAGACACCCTGGACTCAATCCTGGCTTCCGGTTCACCTGGCTGCATGGCCCAGAGTGAGACTCTGACCTCCTTTGAACCTCAGTGTCTTCATCTGTGAAATGGGAACAGTAATAGTACTGATGGCATAGGGTCGTCGTGAGGAGTTGAGGAAAGGCACATTTTGATGTGCCTTAGCTGGGAGCAGTGGGCGTGGAGGTGAGGGAGAGCGTGAGGTGCACAGCCAGCTCGGGAGTGCAGAAGGTCGGGAAGGTAGAGACCTCTGTGCCACGGGGTTGGGACTTAGGCCTGGGAGTGGCAGGGAGCCCACAGAGGCGAGGCCCCACGGAGGGGAGCAGGCAGTCCTGGGACCGATGAATGAGGCCTGGCAGAGGCAGCGGCAGGCAGTGAGCTCGGGGAGCAGGAGAGGACCGGGTGGGAGGGGGCCACGTGCCCCCTGGGGGGTTGGACTTCAGTCTGCAGGCCAGGAGAGAACATTTTTGGGCTTGAAGGCGAGAGCAATACTGGAAGCAAGGACGTTATTCCATGGACCATGCCGGGAACAGAGAGCCAGGGAGGAGAGAGATGACACGGCACAAGTGAATATGGTGCGAGCCTCTCCCAGATCTGTAAGGGATCCGAGGCAGCCTCCAGGAATACTCGAAATACACGAAAACAGACTGTATATGTCCGGCACCTCGCTGGGGCCTCCCACCCCGCAGGGGAGGCTGGAGAGTCTTTTCTAAAACGTCACTAACTTGGGACACAAATGGAGCCATCGCTTCATGAGACATTAGCAGGTTGGGGTTACTGTGTATGTATCTCACTTAATCTCACAGCCCCGGCTCTCGTGGTTGGGGAAGCTGGTGTGGAGAGCCTCCATGATCTGCGTGAGTCCCCACAGAAAGGGGCAGGGTTTGGGACTCCAACTTGAGTCTGTTTGGGATCAAAGCCCACGTTCTTCAGATGCACTTCCTGGGGCCCACATCCCCCATGCCAGTTACGGGGCCCGCGGACCCACAACTCTTGCTGGGGTGAGGGAAAGGAAGAGGCTTGGGCGCCAGCCTTTGAGATGTTTCTCGACTGTGTGGATGGTGCCCTTGGCTGAAGTTGGGCTTACAAGGGGGAGGCACAGTTTTTTAGGGGGTCATTTGGGAGAGTTGAGATTTGGGTGGATGTGATGAATTTCTATCTGGGGTGGATCTTGCATGGGGTCACCTCTGTTCGTGGAAGTGTGGCTCTGGCACTCAGCAGGCAGGAGGGATCTGGGAACCGTGTCCTCTGGACTTGGTCTCCCAAGGAGAGCACGGGTCCGGAAGATGACAGTGTAGTTCTGGATAAGCGTGACCGTTGAGCGGATTGAGAAGAAGCCAGTGGATGAGACAGAGGCCAGAGGAGAGGAGACAGGTGGTTGCTCCTGGAGCCAAGGCCTCAGAAAGCTTGGAGGAAGGTGGGGACCCAATGTGCACCCCAAATACTGCAGTGTGAGGTGGGTGTTAGGGCATGGGTGGATTTTAAGGGGAGCTCTAGTCCAGTGTAAAGCTCCAACCCTGTTCAGGCCTGTCAGGGAGCAGGTACGCGGTGAGGAGGAGACAGTCTAGCTAAAGAGGAAGGCGAGCGGGCGGGTGAGTCAGGGCAGAAGGAGGGTCGACTTCGCCTCACGAACTGAGCGTGTCGGGAGCTGAGGGCAAAGAAAAGGAGGAGATGGAAGACACTAGAGAAAGTGAGAGGCCAGAGCCTCCAGGAGGAGTGAGCCTCCAGAGGGGCCAGAGGGCGGTCCTCCGAGACCAGGCAAGGCGCAGGGAGGAGGCGTTCTGAGGCTGTGGCGGGAAGGGGAGCGAGGAGCTGGCTGGGCTGGCTTGTCCTTCTCAGCATGAGCTAAAGACCTGGTCGGAGGGCCAGAAATAAGTGGTTTGGTGCCTCTGGTTGCGGAGGTCGGGGCAGGGAGTTCGCCGGGGCAGATGCACCCTGGTGAGTAGCCTTGAGGGGTTGAGGTCCAGGATCTGGAGTCTGGGAACGTGCCAGTCGCCACAGCTAGAAAGCTCGCTGTCCCAGACCCTGACGGTGGGCGCGCAGACACAGGGTGGGCTGGACCCTGAGAGCTGTGCCATCCGTAGCCAGGGGCGACGGTCCTTTCCTGCCCTCATCGGTCCCTTTCCCATCGGTCCCTTTCCTGCCCTCGCTCCTCCGAGTGGCTGTTGTCCGGGTTAAATAATTCTTCCAGACCCTTTCTCAAAAACGCATTAACATTCTTGCCAGCATGACTGCTTTGAGTAATGAGATGTGTGAGTTTGTTAAGCTCTGTGAGAAGTGGGTCTGCTTGCTCCACGGGAGCAGCTGACTTCTGGGAGGGATGAACATTGCAGCGAGGGCCTGCAGGGTGAGCCGACGCCGAGGGCAGGGGCGTGGTGGTGGCTGCTGCACTTCACCCCCCGCTCAGCCCCACGCAGGGAGTCTCACGGCGGCCCGAGGTCGAGCTGGCCAGAGAGACCGAGTCACAACAAAGCCCTCTCTCCCTAGATGAGCCTAATTCTTTCAGAAGGCGGGGAGGCGGAGATGGGAGCCCTGAGCCTTGTGCACACGAGAACGTCCGGACCGTGTGTTCGTTCATGGTCGCCTGGGAAGCCACTGCAGCTGGCACGAGCCGTACTTGCTCCCCGACCGTGGAAACACGCCCTCTGTCTTCCGTGCCGGGCTTCACGTGTGCACACGTGTCGGACAGCTGGTGGAAGCTGCTGGCGCGGCATCCAGCTCATGGCACCGATCTGTGACTCCAGCCTCATTCGTGTGGCCCTTCAAGCCTGCTGTCGCCCAGCCTGACCCGCCTGTCTCCTGGGTGCCCTGAGGACTTGGCCGATGCCCCTGTATGTTGCTTATCAGCTAAAACATGTCATCCTAACGCAGTGCTATGTCATCCCCTGCCTCTGCCCCAACCTTGACAATGGACCAGCCAGTCCTGTGCAAAGGTCAGTGCCGCATATGGAACTTCTCGTGTTCTAACATCCACATTCAAAAAGCAAAAAGCAACAGGTGAAATAAGTTTTAATGTATTTGAAGCCAGTGTATCGAAAATATCGTGGCTGCAATACGTAATCCCTAATGAATAAATCCGATCCGGTCCCTCCTACTGTGCAATTTACATTTTAGCGAAGGAGACCGATTCTATGTGTCTCCCCCAGCCCCGATTGTGAGTGGATTCACAAACCAACGACCTGCGAGTTGTGCTCAGGGCCGCGAGGGAATGAAGCAGGGGCTGAGACGGACTTGAGAACGCGAGGCTCGGGGATGCCTCTCTGAAGATGGGACAGTTAAGCCGCTACCTTGTGTGGAGGACGAGAACAGAACATTCCAGGCAGAGGGAGGAGCAGGTGTACAGACTGGGAGTGGGAAGGGGCCGCCTGGAACGTCTGAGACATTGAAGTCAGGGAGATTGAAGGCTTCACCAGGGATGTGACGCACTCCTCAAGTTTTTAGGAAGATGACCCCTCTGCTCTGTGGTGACTGGAGAGGAAGGGGACACGAATTGGGGCAGGGCCAGGTTCCTGGGCTCCGGGTGACCGAGGACACTGTCTGAGGCTAAGAAGGCCACAGAGGAGAGGGAGAGGAGTGGGCGGATTCCACAGAGCTTGGAGATGGTTGGCCAGGACTTTCAGAGGGACCAGATCAGGTAAGGGATGAAGGAGAGGGAGGAAACAGGAGGACTCCTTTGGTTTCCAGTGTCAGCACCGAGTAGATGTGAGGAAGCCTTGGGGAGGAGCAGGTCGGGAGCAGGGCTGGGGAGTCAAGGTCAAAAATATGCGTGTCAAGCTTGAGGAGGTGAGTGGAGTGACAGTTAACTCTTGGGAGGGGGGGTCTCAGCAGAAGTCAGACTACACTTAGGGCAGGGTCATGATGGAGAGAGGGTGGGCAGAGGAGGAGAGGGCTGGGGGTCAAGCCCGGAGCACCCCTGTCTCCACGGTGGTACAGGACGAGGAGGCAGCCAAGAAGAGGGGGGAGGAGTGGCGGGGAGGGAGGAGGAATGGGCTGTTGGCATGGGTTGGGGGCCGATGGAGAAGTGTCTTGTGGGGGGGGGCTTGGGTATCTGTGTTGCACTGCTGAGGGGTGGCCTCCGACCAGGGGCAGTGGCACCTGCTGGCGGCCCTTGCCTGAGCTGGGTCAGGGGTGCGGTGGAACCAGGGGCCGCGTGGTTGACAGTGCAGGGAGGTGGGGCAGCAGAGAAGGAGCCGGGAGTAGGACAAGAACGCGAGCAGCTGGTGGTGAAGGGAAGATGAATCTGAGATGGGAAGACCCCAGCGCCCGGGGGTGCGGACGCAGATCCACCTGAGAGAAGGCGGATGACGGAGGAGCCCCGAGACCCATAGGGGATGCCAGAGGTGAGGGTCAGCCCCAGGGCCAGGGCCGTCCCTTGGAGCGGGGAGGGAGGCCCCAGCAGGGGCAGATACAGGCAGGTTTGGGTGTGGTGGAAGGTGCGTAAGCTCTGGCCATGGCTTCTGTTTTCTCCAAGAAGTAGGGGCAGCGTCACGAGCTGAGAGCCAGGGGGAAGGGCAGAGTGTGGGAAGTTGGAGCCGAAGGCGTGGATTGTCTGGGGGTGGGCGGCAAGCCTGCTAGGGAACCCCAAGCTTGTGGGCCACTGCGGAGTGATGGTTTGAGGTCAGAGAACATGAATTTAGAGTGAAACTTGTCCACCCAGTTTTGTGGTGCTGCCCAGTGGCTTGGGTGTGGGCTTGGAGGGGACAGAGGGCAGGGTGTACTCAGCCGGGGTTTCGCCAGGCTGGGGAGGTAGGGTGTTCACACGGGGTTGACAGCAGTGACGGGCCCATGGGCCAGGTGCGGGCCGCGGAGGACGAGAGGGAAGCCAGGAGGTGGGGAGCAAGTAGGTTAGCCGACTGGAGGCTGGAAGGATGGGCCGTGTGTGCAGGAAGCCAGGAACCTGAAGGTCACGTTCTGGGGGGGTGCTTTCTAGAGACAAGGGGTCCTGTGCATGGCTGTGGGAGGTGCCCTGAAGGGGTGCAGGGACGAAGGCGTTGGAGCGGAGGACAAGGAACTGAGTTCAGAGGGTTGGGGGGTATCCAGGTGCATGGTGACCGTGACGGGAGGCAGGCAGAGAGCGAAGCCGCCCCCCAGCTGAAGCCCCTGATCGGTGGTAGGAAATGACGCAGAGGCTGGTGAGCACGGGCGGGAGGCAGGGGGCTGGCGTGGCCTCGCCTCCACGGGCATGGCGACAGCCACCTGCTGGGGCCGCAGGGACACCATCCTCTGTCTCCACTGGGCCTCTGTCTGCATGCGAGCTGCGCGCGGTCCTCAGGTTCCGACCTGGTTTCAGGGAAGGCGTGTCAGTGAAGGGCACAGCCCGGCTGGGCTGCTGGTGTCTGCGGGTCCCTGGAGGGGCGGCCGGCGCAGGGAGGAGCCCGGAGCTGACTGAGGCCGAGACCAGGTAGGTGTGGTCTCTCCGCGCTCCCAGGGAGGGGTGGGAAGTGTTCAGGTCTTGGGGTGTGGTGACGATGGGGCAGATCTTCCCCAGCGCGTGAGAGACGCAGGGCTTTCCAGGGGAAGGTGAGCTCTGTGTGAGTCAGCCCTGGTGTTGTGTCCGGCCCAAACACCAACAGAAACGTCGAAGACCTTCGTCGAAGCCCATGATAGCTATGATAAAGGAGGTGACGGGTCTGCTTCGCTTGATTCTGGCCGAGTTCGTCCACTATCTGGAGGAGGGGGAGTCGGGTGGGAGGGGTGTGGACACGTTCTGGGAGGGGGGCGTGTTGTTGTTTGGGTTTTTTTTTAGTCTTGTTTTTGTTTTGTTTTTTTAAGATTTTTTTTTTTTTTTTAATTTATTAGAGAGAGACTGAGAATGAGAGGGGAGAAGGTCAGAGGGAGAAGCAGACTTCCCGCAGAGCCAGGAGCCCAACATGGGACTCGATCCTGGGACTCCGGATCATGACCTGAGCCAGGGGCAGTTGCCCAACCAACTGAGCCACCCAGGCGCCCTGTTTTTGTTTTTTTAAATATTGAATTAATCTCTCCCTCCAGCATGCGGCTCGAATTCAACCCTGAGATCAAAAGTCGCAGGCTCCCCCGACTGAGCCAGCCAGCATCTGCCCCCCAACTCTGGGAGGGTGGTTTGGAGGAGGGGCGTTCTCTGTGCCGTTCAGGGGTCAGTGAATGTCCCTCCCCCAAACTGCGTGGGGCACCATATGCAGGTGCTTTTCTGGGGAGATACCCGTTGTCTCAGGCACAGGGAGCCTGGGTTTGGCTCCGTGGGCATCTGAGGGATCCTGCAGGCACCTGTCCCAGGTGGGGCGTGCACAGGGCAGCCGACGGAAAGGGGGGCAGGGGGTGGCCTGTGACGCCAGCAGGATCTCTGTCCGGGCGTTCTTGTTCTGAGGAGTAGACCTCTCGGGGTTTTCTCCCTCCTCAGGGAGAAGGTCTCTGAGACGAAGCCCCCTGCCGGTGCTCAGGTGTGCAACTCTGGGCTCCAGGGGCCCTGGGAAACCTGCCTGCCTTTCTGGAGACTGAGAATTAGATACCGTCTTGGGGAGCGGGCCCTCCACCTGTCTGGGGGCCTCGGTTGACTCCTCCATGATCGAGGAAGTAGGTTCTTTATGTTGTTGCCTTAGGTCCTCCCCATGTGTTGTTCAGGGCGGTGAGCCCCTGTCACGGGCCCTCTGTCACCCACCTCCGGGGTGTGTGGCATTGAGCTCCCTCCCCCCCCCCCCACCCCGGAGCCACGTGGGGCTCATGGGCTGGGGTCAAGCACAGCTTTCTCTCTCAGGGGCCCCGGATGCCCCCACACCCGGTGTGTTTGAGGGATGCTCGGGCTCCTACCTTACTTTGGCACCAACAGAATCAGATCCGCTAAATTTAAAAGTGACTCCCATGAGACAAAAGTGATGATTAATCGAGTTTGGCTCTGTCAGAACTTCCTCTTTTTTTTTTTTTAATTTAATGTTTTGTTTTCTCTCAGTCTTTTTTTTCTAAAAGCAGGCACGCCTCACCAAGGTTGGAATATTCTGGAAGACTAGAGTTGGAATCCCACAGTCTGATTGAAAGCCATATCACTTGCTTTAAGGGAGGGAGCTAAAAAAAGCCACTCCTTGGCTTCTCCCATGAATTTTAAATGTTCTGAAAATGTTGCCCACAAAGGAAACAATGTCTCATTCCTTAAATAATTAAGTAGAGTATACGGAGAATGGGGCATCACCCCGTTTGGGTCACATTGTATCCTCTGGGGGCCTCTTGCTCAAGGGGAGAGCTTGGGCGGGTGCCCGAGGAGGTCATCCTCAGGAAAATCGACGCGGCTTCAGACAGCCGCCTTTCAAGTATTTGGTGAAATTGGCGCAACCCCGGAAATGTCACTAAAGAGGAGGAAGGTGGAATGTGCTAGAATGCAAGCCTTCCTCTGGGAGGGGCCTCCGTCAGTTGTTTGCATTCGCCCTGCGAACTCGCAGTTGGCCTTGTTTGTCCCCTCACAGCCACGTGACTGCCCACGAGTGATGACAGTGGCCTTAGGCCAAGTCCGTATCCTCGCAACCACTATAGTATTGGCACTGATTTCTGTATGTACTTGGTAGAAATTTCTGGAGAATGTGTGTAGGGAAGAGAAGGCTACTTCATCTTCTGCCTGGAGCCCTGGTGGTCTCTCCGACCAGCCCCGTCATTTCCTGGCCACCTGCGCGGCGGCCCACTTTGCGATGACACGGGACCCTTATCCTTGAGGCCCCAGCACGGCAGGTGCTGGACAGACAGAGGGTCATGCCAGACGGTCATTCTGCTGCCTTGCCCTGTTTCTGTAGAAGAGTGAGTTGTGCCAGGGGGCAGGGAACTGCTATGTGTCGACTACAGATACGTATCCTTTCATTTAAACGTTCCGATTTACGGAGGAGGAAAGGGGCGCTCAGAGAAGGTGAGTCCCTTGGTTGGGGTAATGCCTCCAGGACACAGAGGGGCTGGTGGCCCTTCTCGACATTGTCCCGCTCTGGGGTTCACACTCTGCCAAGCTTCTGCAGTTCCGTGAGAAAAACGACCTTCTTTTCAAAAGTACACGTTGCGATCTTAAGCTGTCATTGAGAAAGACGTGCCTCAGCGTCGTTCAGTCAGTCCACCGTTAAAAGGGGGAATTCAAAGCAGGGATTTGCTGTGATGTGCGCACAGCCGCTCACACATCTGTCTGAGTGGTCCGCAGATGTCTTCTGCCCAGAACCTCCTGTGGTCTTTCCTTCGTCATCCTCGTCTCCCAGGTTCTCCCAGGGTCCTTTCTGTCAGATTTCAGTAGAGCTGCTCAGAATGACTGGCTTCTTCAGTCTCGAGCTGTGCGTTGTGATCCTATCCACTGGGACATTGTTCTGACCACGGAGTAGGAATCTAAATCTCTGAGAAGTAAACCGTTAGTCTGAGTCTGCGTCTGATCAGTGATAGCGAGCTTGATCTTGACAGGAGCAGGGCTGTCGGCTCTCCAAGGCCCCGGTTCCTCACCCTTTTCTTGGCAATGACTCCGAACCCCTCACATTTGTCAGTGCTTCACACTGGAGGTGGTTGCCTGCGTTGTTTGCCTCAAAGATGCATGAGAGCTCTTTTTCTTTTCCCTTCTCTTCTTTTCTTTTCTTTTTTCTCTCCTCACCTCGCCTCTCCTATTTTCCCATCCCGTCCCATCCTTTCCTTTCCCATCATGTGTTCTGGCCACATCGTTGTAGCTGGGGATCTCCTGGCTGGAACAGAAGGACTTGCCTGTTAGGAAGGCGCCTTTGCGATGCGGTTTTCAGGAGTACTTTGCCAATCAAGCCACACTTTATCTCTGTAGAAGGTGGGGGTTTCAAGCCCCTTCATCCTAGGAAAGGGGTCAGACTGAGTCTGAAATAGTGAAATTTGGTGCTCTCCATGCCTCTTATAAAAATTGTTTGGTTTATTTATATGTCCCCGTCCCTGGAGCAAGTCTCTTACCTACAAATGGTTAAACTAACCTGGTGAGTGATGAGCGTGGCTTGAAGAGGAAGTCATAGGCTGGAATCATCAGAAACCTGGATGGGACCTTGTTGCATGCTTTTGGCTGGAAGAAGTTCATGGTTGAGGGTCTTCTAGGTCATCTGTTTCTGGACTGAAAAATTTCAAGCGGTTGGTAACAGATAACCTCGGTCTGCCCTCCGTCCGTAGTATCACACATTTGCACGGCAGAGGCAGAGCCCCCTGGACGTGCTCCCGTCTCCGTGTTCAAGGGCTTCTGGTGTTGTGTGCTTGGGCTTATCGGAATCAACACCTGTGTCAAGGTGGCAGCCAGCGGGGTGGGGGTGGGGCGAAGAGCTGAATTCCAGGTGGAGGTCGCCTTGCCCGAAGCAGAGGGAGCCCAGCCGGCGCGTCTTACACCCTCCCTCTGCTCCTCCACGCACTCAGTTAAGCCATATTTGCTGCGTACCTCCAGGGATGACAAAGACAGATCTGGCCCTGTCCTTGTGGAGCTTATGGAAAGTGGGTGTTGATTTTACTTCACTCGTTCATTCAACATGTATTTGTTCAGCGTCTGTATTTGCACTGGGAGCGGTTCGTGTGTGGGGATATCAGTAACCAGACCAACAAGAACGCCTGCCTTCATGAAGCTTACATGCAAATGGCACACACGACAAATTAAAATGTAACAAATAAGTAACCTTCAGAGTGTAGGGGAGGAAAACTTTTCCTCCCTTCCCTTTTCGGTTCTTTGGCTGATCTAATAATTAAATGTACACAGAACAGATAAATGAGAGAAAAATTTAATTGCTAGGGGAGCCCTGAAGATAGGAGGCTCAAGGAAGTGACCAAAGCTAACAGCTTTTACGCCTTTTTTAACAAAGAAACTATAAACTTGCGAGGAATTGGAGAGATAGGTTGGGCTTGGTACGCTCAACTAGTGAGGAGGTAACGGGTTATACAACCTTCTCAACCCCGAATACCCTGTCTCTAGTGATAAGGATGCCCTCTGCCCTCCTGGTCCACGAAGGATTCCTTTTCATGGAATGATTTATCTCCTGCTTTCAGGGGGACAGAGGAGAGTCAGATTATCATTCTTGCACCTGCTGTTTCTAAAGTAACTTTAATGCAAAATGATCCATATGCCAAAGTGTTGTATTTTGGGGGGCATATCGCACTCCCCCTCCGTGACATTCTGGAAGGGGATAAGTGCTGTGGGAAACAGGCAGGTAAAGGCGGTTAGAAGTATGGGGGGTTCAGTTGCAGAGGGGGACGCATGACATGAAAATTATGGCTAGGTTGGAGTTACAAATCAATGACAGGTTATGACAGAGGGTTGGGGGCTGCAGGGAGAGAGAAGTCTGAGCACCTGGGGCCGGGGGGGAGGATCATCCATGTTGTGTATTGAAATGATTGAGAATCAAGACGGCAGTCGTGTAGCCGGGGAGCTAAAATCATCGAGAAATGAGGAGGAGTGATATGGGGGTTGCTGGTTGATGCAGCAGCCAGGGGTAGTGGATGATGGTCTGTTGACATGTGATTGAAAGCTGGGGAGTTTTTTGGGGGGGAGGGAAGAGAGTTGTCTGGAGGGGCAGAGAGGACCTTGTGGTCCAGCTGTGCCAAGTGCGCAGAGGGAGAGTTACAGGGTGTGGGGGGTATCAGCCTGGGATGGACGAGCCTGGGGTGGCTGCTGGGGTACCAGATTTTATAACCAATACATATCAGGTCTTCATGCCATTCCTGGCACAGAGCTCCAAAAATCTCTGGAATTTCCAGAGAGCTGGAAAGGTGTTGTTTGTTATGTTAATAAGGTGGCTTTTGGAAGGCACCTGAGGAAGGGGGCTGGTTGCTGGGATGCTAGCCCTGCGATTAGAGGATCGGAGTTTTCAGTCCCAGCCTCCTCCGTGGAGCTGGAGTTTGAATCAGTTGCCAGTAGCCGCTGATTTAATCAAGCATGCCCACGTCATGAAGCCTCGGTAAAACTCCAAAAGGACAGGTCGCAGAGCTTCTGGGTGGGTGAGCACGTGGAGATTCGGGGAGCTCGGCACACTCCGAGGGCGGGGAAGCTCCACACCCCGTCCCCACAGCCCGCCCTGTGCATCTCTTCCCTCTGGCCAGTCCTGAGTTCCGTCCTTTCATAAGGGGATCTCATAAGTACAGTGTTTCTCTGAGTCCCAGAGCCACTCTGGGAGATGAATGAAACCCAGGGAGGGAACCTCAGGCATCTAGCTGGGAGGTCGGAAGCACAGGGGACAACCTGGACGTGCGACAGGTGTCAGAAGCAGGAGTGAGGGGGCGGTCTTGTGGGAGCCCTTAACCGGTGGTACCCGACGCCGGCTCCAGGCAGACCGTGTGAGGACGAGTTGAATTGTAGGACAGCCCCATGGTTGTCTGAGAGAATCACTCAGTGGTGTGAGGGGGGAACCACACATTGGAATTGGGTTCCACATCTTAGCTTCCCTGAGGAGCTGCCATTTGAGAGGATGACAGGTATGGGGGGTGTGGTCCAGAGGCGGTCAGGAGGGAACAGGAACTTTCTAGGGCTACACACAGGAGGAGGCCTGCTTCACATGGGTGGGGGGGTAGTGGGGGCATGGAGCTGGGAGAAGAGGAGGTTTCCCAAGGTGTTTAGTGCTGCGGGAGGAGGAGGCCTGTTTTGGTAGTTGGAGCTGCAGAGAGATCCCAGGGGCCCAGGGGGAGGTTTTCTGGCCACCCAGGAGGTGGGCTGTTGAAACGCCAGGCGAGCCCCATCTTTCTGACCTAGTGGTTGATTGATCAACATGGTCCAAACAGGCCTGAGAGGTACCGTTCACGGCTATGAGTCCTTGGACAGGAACTTGAAGCTTTGGGGAATTCAGGTAGAGTTTTCCAGGCTCTCCGCTGGGTGTTGGGACTTTGGGAGGAACTGTGGGGCTGTTGCAGGAAGACGGCCTATGGGAGAGATGGGTAAGGATGAGCTGGTTTGCTCATAGACCCCCAAGCTCCTCCGGAGGGCCCTGGCCTGCCCCTGGTGGTGGGAGAGGGGAGGGCGGCCGAGGAGGGCTAGGGAGGGGGTCAGTAGAACAGGGGTGTGGGACATCCCTGGGGGCACGCGGAATGGACCAGCGTGAAGGGCGCCTGAAGCACTGTGTGTTGGGCTCAGGCGGCTTAGGTGACTGTCACTTAACGGCTGTGACCTTGGGCACGTTACTTTTTTTCCCATTCTGTTTTCCTCTGTGAAACGGAGCCTCGGATGCTGATTTCTCAAGGTCAGTGGGAAAATCAGGTGAGAGAGGGATGTCAGGGCCTGGCAGGACGGCAGCACGCAGCTGCAGACTCGCTCGTGCTAAAACCTCCAGAAAGGACCTTTTCGGAGGGACTGCTGGGACGGTGAGGGGGGCTGGCACTTGGAAGGACCACGGAAAGGCATTTCCTGTTGAGAAAACAGATATAGGAGGAAACGTGAATGTCACCCGCGATGGAAATGTGTGCAGAAACCTGCAAATCTTGGAGAAGATGAAAATGAAGTGGGGAGCAATCTGCACACGGCCATCTGGCCCTTTGGAGGAGCCGGGCGATGTGTCCTTGGTGCAGGGGAACACGCCGGGGCTGTTCCGGGCCAGATTCTGGGCCGCACGCACGGGCCCCGGCTGTGTGGCACCTGCCGGCTGCCTCACTCTGCAGAGAGCCCGGCGGCCGACTTTCCCCAAAGAGAGAAGCGGCCGGAGAGGACCCAGCACTGCAGTCCCACGTTTGATGCATTGTACCCTGCAGCCCACATAGCCTCCAGAGCCTTCCACGGAGGGACGGGAACACACGTCATTCTTCCGGAAGGCTTTTATTTCTCTTGGTTGCAGTCCCACCGGTTCTCTGTTTCTTGTCCTCCCAAACCTGAGGACAGTGGTGGCGCCCATCCCTTGTGGCTCCCTCTCTGTGCACCCCGCTCTCTCTCTCCTTTGTCGAGGCACGTTTACCAGGTGCCAGGCTCTGGCTGTGGCGCGGCCCAGAAGAGGCAGTGCGTGGCCCTGGAGCTCCCCGTGGCAGGGCTGTGCTTTCAGGCCAGGCAGGCAGGGCACGTGGGGAAAGGTCACTCGTGCAGCCCGGTGGGGTAGAGGGAGGAGGGGGCTAGTGGGGAAGCCAGAAGCCGGGCCTCCAGCTGTCCCGGTGCAGCCTGGAGCTGGGAGGTCAGGACATCTGGGCGGCCCAGGGAGAAGGCATCACCCATCACTCTGTCGTAGAGAGAGTCCCCCCTGCGGTTCCACGAGGGGCTGCTCACTCGCCCTGCGGAACTGCCTGGAGCCCACCGGCCAGCCAGCTTGTCACCCTGGGCCCTCTGCTGCTGGAGTTCCCACAAAGCTTCTGGGTTCAGCTTGGAGCACTTCCTCCACCAAGGTCCCGTGGGAGCTCTGGAGACGAAGACTGATCCCTGCCCCCAGGGGGCTTATACCCCAATCCGCGGGGTGTGGCACACGCCTAGGTACCCAAGACAAGGCAGAGGAGGACGGCCACAAAGGAGGTACAGACAGACGCTCCCCGGAGGGAACGCTGTCTGGTGGTGGAACCAGGTTCCTCGGATGGAAGGGTGGCCTCGGCCTCGTCTGCCCTTCGCCTTGGAGGATGTAGGATTCTGGCCGGTGTGGGGCGGGCCTGAGGAAGAGGCGCTGCAGGAGGAGGGCACAGCTGCCCTGAAACTACAGCTACGGCGAGCGGGACTTCTGTCCGGTGAAGCGCGCAGGGCGGGTGCGGCGATCGTCGGGGAGGAGACCACAGAGTCAGGTGGAGACAGAGGCGGGGCGAGGGTCCTGCATTTCAGCTCCGGGGGCCGCCTTCAGAGCCCGTTTGTGAAGAGCTGGACGGGGCGGACGCCTGCGTCTGACACGCTGTCCCCAAGGGGATCGAGCACAGAAAAGCCTCCCTTCAACTGGTGTCCCCCGTTTGAGGTCCACAAGGGCTAACTGCCCGTGGGCCGTGGCCTCTCGCTCCTTCCGAGCCAGCACGTGCCCCAGGCTGTAAGGCTCCCGGGTGCCGCGGGCGCGCGACTATTTTTGTGTTCTTTCAAATGCTTGTGTTTATTTTTAAACCAGAGCCTTTGTACAGCCGGGAGGTATCACGCAGACTTTGCTTTTGAGTAAAAAGGTTCTCTCTTGGATGGATGGAACCGGCCCGAGCTGTTCTCGATATAAAGTTGTCCGTGCTTTTTTCATTTACTGCCGCAGCGCGTGTAATCGGCGTTCTGGGGAACAGAAGTCCTTTGCTTTTTAAACAAAATCCTGGAAAGAGGAAACCGACATGCAGTGTGCCATTTCCTGAGCAGGTGCAGGCAGATCTGTCCTGAGCAGCGGAGCTCGCACAAGGAGGGTCCGCGTGCCCCCGGGTGGCACCGGGTGGGCTGTAGGTCTGAGCCCTGCCAACCTGCCTGCCCGGGACTCCCACCCAGAGGAGCCTCAGAATAGAGCGTCTGCCGTCTCCTCAGCATGTGCACGTTGTAACTGAAAAATTAATGAGCCTAACTGAGAGTCCAAAGTGAAGATTCAGCACAGGTGCTTGCTTACTCCTTCCCTCCCCAGAACCCATTAACATGATGATAACGCAATTACGAAGAGCAGAATCCAGGGACAGCAAGGTGAACAGTGAACAGGAGGGAATTAGCAGTGGAGAGGTTGCAGCAAATTTCTGGATGAAGGAAAGCAGGCAGGGAAACGGCGAGGCCAAGGATGCATTGGAGCATCCCAGAGTGCGGTGGAGGGGCGGGGTGGGGGGCAGTGGTGGCAGGGGGGCCAGTCTGCCATGCGGCCCTCCGGAGAGCCTCCTGACCCAGCCCACAGGTCCAACCCCGGGCAGGCCTGAGAAGCGGTGCTAAAAGCAGGAACTCTGAGGAAACTCCTGTGTTTATTAGGGGAAACTGAGGGCACATGAACTTCCGGGCAGAGGTGAGGCTGGGAGTGGGGGCTGGGGGTCGGCTTTGCAGAATAAGGTCGTGCTGGTCTGGCAGGGACCTGGCGTGGGTGGGAGGCGTTTGAAGCTGTGGCATCAGCCCCCCAGGCGAGAACAGGGAGTGCTTGGAGCACCCAGGAGTCTGGAAGAGGAGGAACCAGCAAAATGAGCTTCTCATCAGATGAAACGGATGCAAGACAGTAGTGAAACAAGGCTCAGAGGGAAAATCGTTTGTTAACCATTGAAAAAAAAAATTTCCTATCCAGTCTGGTCAGCTGAAATGTGCCCCCCTTTGGATGTGCGGTCCCAGATCTCTGCAGCCTGCAGATGTGACCGTGTGTGATGAAAGCGTCTTTGCCGACGCGATTCAAGTAAGGGCCTTGAGATGGGGAGCTTCTCCTGAACGATCCCCGTGGGCCGCACCTGCAATTACAGGTGTCAGAGGGGATGTCAGGCCCTCGGCAGAAACAGTGACTTGAAGATATCAAGCTGCTGGCCTTGAAGTCGAGGAGGCCAGGGACGGAACCTTCCCCGGAGCCCCTGGAGGGAGCACAGCGCTCCTGGCACCGTGTTTTCAGCCCAGTGGCACTGACGTTGTGCTCCTGGCCTCTGCTCTGTGAGAGTAGGCGCCTGTCGTTTTCAGCCACCGAGTCCGTGGATTCAGTGCTGCAGCCCTAGGGAATGTGCCCCTCGCCAAACCAGTCGGACGAGAAGGCAGTTACAGATATTCAGGTCCTTAAGGGCTACCTCTCACTCATTTTGAGGGTCCACACCAGCAAGACAAGGGTGAAAACTCTGAAGGAGACACGCGGGGGCCCAGAGAGGAGCAGTGTCTTCCAGGAGTCAAAAGAAAAGAACCCCAGACAGATGACTGTAAGCGGGCCACCCACTACCAATTAGAACTGAGAGTCACTGGTTCCAAGAATAATATCTTTAGGACGGAAACTGGAATGGATTCCAGACGATGGACAGAACAAACAAGAAGCTGGATGACACTAGGGTGATGGAGGGATGGGCCGTGTTTCTTTTTCTCAGTCAGAAAAAGAAGGCAACGGAAAAACTCCACAAAAAAATAAAAACAGTCCCAAGCACATTGTATTCCAAATATGAGGTACACCAAGATCCCACCTGCTTTCATTTTTTATTTTTTTTAAAGTAAATTCTGTGTCCAACGTGGGGCTTGAACTCACAGCTCCAAGATCAGGCGTCACCTGCTCTACCCATTGAGCTAGCCAGGTGCCCCTATACTGCCTGCTTTTTGAACAGTTGGGAGAGCACCATCGAGAAGCTTCTCTCTGACCTCAATGCCAGGAGCTTTTGTCTTTGAGGAGCACTCGGCTCTGGACCTTGGAAAGGTCCAGAAAGAAATAGGATCCTGGCACATTTCTTGGCATTGCAGGAAACCATATTTGTCTAGTCCTAATAATGTTCTCTTTCATAGGTGGTTACACAGTACTCTTGTGTTAACTTATTGACTTAACTCTTCTTGGTACTCGGCATTCCATTTAATTTCTGGTTGACCTTTTTGTAAGTCATGCTGGAATCTGAGGTCCATCTGATCCGTGAAGCCTCCTTGTTGGAAGGGCTGGAAAACTGAATCGTTACCGTGGTCACGTGTAATTATGTATGGAGGGGCGGGGGCCTCACATGCAGTAGTGATGACCCAGTTCCGCGAAGGGAGGTGGCTGGTCTAGACCGACCCCATTAGGGTGCCGGGCACCGGGCTGACCTGCCTGTGGGCCTCCCTGCTCCTGTACCCCCGAGCAACCTGTGGTGCTTCCCTGAGCAGGTGCCGGCGGGCAGGAGGGCATGTTGGGGAGGGGCGGGCAGGCTGACTCGCAGGTCGGGTCCCAGCGGGAGAAACCCGAGCTTGTGTACGACCTGACAGAAAGGATCCAGACGCAGGAAGAGGCTTTATAATCAAGTTTAGCGTTTCCCAATCTTCTTTAATGTCACGGACACATTTTTGTACAGCACACGGGTAAATGGAGGAGCCCACTCATGGTCAGATGTGACCCGCTGGGCACTCCAGTTGCGCCAGGCTCAGCTCTGCACCCAGAAGCTCCAGGAGACCCTCTTGCTCCCAGCCCAGAGATGTCTGTGCAATTGAGAAAAAAGCACTCCTTCCTCTAGATGCCTGCCCGGTCTCTGCCATGTGCCGGATATCGGGCGGAAGAATACAGATCTTTCGGGAGCACGGAGACGGCTGTCCTCAGACCGTGCTGGGCAGCTCTTCGAGGCTTGCCTGCAGCCCGTTGAGGATGCTGCGTCCAGGGAGGCTGAGAGCCCAGGTGGCAAAGTGCATGGGCTCCCGGGGTTCTGGCTCGCTGCTGGAGCTGATGGCGGGGCTTTGGGGAGAGCCGGCAGGGAGGGGAGGTGCAGGTCTGAGCTCTGCGCAGACACCTGGCTGCAGGTGCACATCGGGGGTCCCCAGGGAGAGATGGTTCTCCACACTGTGGAAGTGAGCGCGTAGAAAGGGTTCCTAGAGGAAAACTGCGAACAAGGGCGCCCCTGCTAAGGGGGAGCC
>CM052797.1:3121872-3132373 GCA_028533885.1 Nasua narica
GAGTGTCGTACCACATCCGTCTCTCTGTCCCTGGGGCCCAGTGTCGCACTTTTGAAGGGTGCTGATGAGTGTAGACAGAGGCCCAGAGTTGGATTGTGGGCGGCACGGGGCTCCAGCCGCCCTACCAGCCCAGCCCCAGGTTTCCTGCGGGGGCTCCCCAGGATCCCCCCTCTGATCTGCCCCACAGAGTGTGAGGTCCAGGCGGGACCAGGCCGGCCCTGTCCCACAGGGCTCAGGCCTCAGCAGCTGTCCCTCGGGGGCCTGTCTGGGGGCCCGTCCTTTTGGACTGGACGAGCTGGTCTCCACTTTTACCCCTTGACAGTCGTGGGAAATAACAGTTGTTTTGCCTTGCTGGGCCCAGGTGATGGAATTTCCACATTACATCAAAGCCAAATAATTCAGTTTAGCAAATATTTTGGACCTTCTGTGTGCGTGGGCCTGCAGCAAATGCAGGGCTGGTGGGAGGTGCCCCATTTCTGAGTGAACTCCAGCGGCTCGAGTGCGGTGGGCTTATTTTCATTTACTAGATTCCCTTCCCTCGAGACACCCACTACTTCGGCCTCGTAACGTTGAATCCTGAATGCGTCTCTTCTCCTTCCTGTGCAGGCCGGGCCTTGCTGCCTCCCCCGCGGGGCAGACCCCCCGGTGCTCGCACCTCCCGCATCAGCCGCATCGGCCGTTGCGGTCAGGCACGTGCAGTGTCCTGGGGCGCAAAGGGAAGTGGCCGTGCGGCTGTCCCCACCCAGGGGCCTAGGAGAGCAGGGACACGCGTCCACGCTGTTCCGCTCTTTCCCCGAGACAAAGGGCAAGTTGTTGGGCGTCCAGCAGCTCGAGCTGGCAACGAACGTTCCTTCGTCTTTGGCTGGAATCCTATCAGTGCTCGAGGCCACCTCGGTGAACTCCCGCCAGTTAGAAAGCTGTTTGGCAGTTGTGTGTGACTTTGATCAATAAAGAAAAGAGAAAACAAATTATTCTTTCCCAAATACCATCTAGAAGGCCAAAATCTTCTCCATAAATGGGGTCCACGGGGAAGACACAAATAATAAATTACTTCCTGGTCACGAGGTTGGAAACCAGCGGGTTAACTGTGAGGTAGAATCAGACCCAGAATAATAACTCGAGATGAGGGCACTCTGGCTTTTTCCAGAGCAGCCCCTGGTTTGGAGATCTCCGACCAAGCACCTGGGCGCTTGGAGGGCACCTGTGGGCTCAGGTCCCTTGGTGCCACATCGCCATCCAGCTTCTGTCACCTCTGTGCCCTGGCTAGCTAAACTTTTTTTAAATCACTTTATTGAGGTATAATTGACTTACCAGAACTGTACATATTTAATGCATGCAGCTTAATGACTTCGGAGATCTGTACACACCCAGGAAACGGTCACTGCAGTGTGTGCCATCAACATTTCCATCCCCCCTGAGAGCTCCCTGCTGCCCTCTTCCTCATTATTGCTATTTGTGTGCGCTAAGAACACGTACCATAAGATTTCCCCTCTTTGCAAGTTTCTAAGTACACAGGGTCATGTCGTTAACAAGAGGCACCATGCTGTAGAAAGTTCTTAGGGGTACCTGGCTCCCTCCCTCTGCCCACGGTGGTGCTGGGGCCCCCTCACACCTGTCTTGTTTGGTCCACGTGGTTCTGCACTTGACCTCTAGCTTGGGAAGCGAAAGACAGGGGCCTCTCCCTTGCCCAGTACCGCTCCACGTTGCCTGCATTCGATAAGCTGGTTCCCGCTCCTGCCAGAGAACACCCGGCTGCACGGTCACCATTCCACCCTTGTGCCCTTGCACACACGCAGGGGCCTCGACTCAGACGGAGGGGAGCTCCCTGGATCCCGAGGCAGTGGCTGTGGCTTATTTCCTCGGGTGTTTTTAATGCCCAGCTCAGCCCTCTCACGTAGCTGCTGGTGAATGTTTGTCAGATAGGTGTGTATCTATTTTAGTATGCATGTTTATAAGAACGGGAGCATAGCAGGATGCTGCTTTGTAACCTTATCTTTTCTCTCAATGCTGTGTCCTTAACATCGGCAGCCCTAGTATTGCCTAGGTTTTGTGGGAATTCTGAAACCTATAAGGTTCCCCCCCTCCCTTTCTTTTTGTTGTTGTTTGTTTTGTTTTCTCCGAAGTGAGAGATTTTTGAGTGACATTTAAGTTCTCCAGCCACTCTGCTGTCGTGGTAAAATATTCGCAACATAAAGTTCTCCATTTGAACAATTTCTAAATGCATTTGCAATTGAGCGGCATCGAGAACATTCACAGTGCTGTGCACCTGTCACCACCATCCACCTCCAGATCCTCTTCATCTTCCCAAACAGAAACCCTGTCCCCACGGAGCGGTAACAGCCCACTCCCCGCTCCCCCGCAGCCCCCGATAATCACCCTTCTACTTTCTGTCTCTATGCGTGTGACTATTTGAGTCATGGGAGTGGAACCATACAGTGTTTGCCTTCTGAGGCTGGTTTTTCTCACTTATCTTAACATTTCGAGGGTTCACCTGTGTTGTAACATGTATCAAAATTTCATCCTTTTGACGTCCGAGTACCGTTGGGCCGTATGTCTGCCCGCTCGCCTGTCGGCAGACACTTAGGCTATTTCGCCCTCCTGGCTGCTGTGAACCGGGCCGCCGTGAACGTGAGCGTCCGAGTCTCTGTGCGGGTCCCTGCTTTCGGTTCTTGTGGGGGCGCCTAGACCTGGAGTTGCCGGGTCCTAGGATAATTCTATGTTTAGCTTTTAGGGGGACCAGCGAACTTTTTTCTGCAAGCCCCATGTGCTTTCTGAATAAATGACAACCAAGAGATGGGCCCTGAGGCCTCCCGTGGGGCCCGTGCTGTGTGGGGACCCTGCGCCTGGGAGTGTGGACAAAGGGTCTGGGCAGAGGGCAGGAGCAGATCCCGAAAAGGGATCCCGTCTGCCTTGGGCATTTCTGCTAGAGGATCTGCAGGCAAGGGACCCTCAACATGATGCATACTTCCTCTCAACTGCCCCATCCTGAAAACTCAGTCTCTGGGTCTCGTTTCTCCCTATTCTTGCCCACAGTTGATCTTTACACAAAACAAAACAAAACAAATACTGAAGCCATTTTATCGTGATGTAACTCAAGTACAGTACAAATCAGTTTTATAAAATATACAATTCATTGATTTTTTTTTAATATATTCGAAACTGGGGCAACCATCAACACAATCTAATTTTAGAACATTTTGATCCCTCCTCCAAGAAACCCAGAACCCATTGGCAGCCACGCCGCGTTCTCCCCACGTCTACTATAGACAACGCGAAAGTCCTCAGCATTTAAAATTGGGAGCATGTTTTTTCCAGTCCTTTAAGAACGTCGCGGCTGCTGTGATTGGGCGTAATGTCACCAAGTCATAGTCTCATCTCAGGTGTGGCATCGAGTCTTCCGTATTTTGTTTTCATCGCAGTGTCAGAGGGAACTCTGTGCACGGGCACATCAGAGCAGGAACCGCTCCTGCAGCCGTGCTTGGTGCTCTGCTGAATGAGCCGACCCAGGACTCATTAATCGTAACGACCTGGGCAGCTCGCCACCTGGCTTTTCAGAAATCATCACTTGGATGATTCTGATTCTTGGCGTGGTCTTCATGGTCCATGAATCATAAAACTCTGCTTTTTTTTTTGGTTTAAAACTCCCCCCTTTTTTTTTTTCACCATAGATTGAGATGGAATGAGTTTTGATAGCATAAGTGCTCACTATGCCCCGTATAGAATAAAATCACGAATACATGTTAAAATCCCAACACAGGATACCCTCCACAGACTAAACATGAACAGAAGGTGCCCAACAAGGTGAAGGCCGGTGTGCGTGTGGCGAGCGGTCTTGGCTGGAGAATGTCATTTCTTTCTTTTCCTTTTTTTTTTTTTTAAGATTTGTTTATTTACTGGAGAGAGAGAGTGAGCACAAGCAGAGGGAGGGGGAGAAGCAGGCTCCCCATGGAGCACAGAGCCTGACATGGGGTGCCATCCCAGGACGCCGAGGTCAGATGTTTCACCAACCGTGCCACCCAGGCACCCCTGAGAATACCATTTCCTAAAGGTGGTATCACATGATGAAGAAAACAACTATCCAGATGCATTCCACTTTTTTCCTACACACGTATTTCTTGGAACGTATTTGAAGAGACACTAGCTTTGACATAGACTTTCCGTGGAGCCCTGTGGGGAGAGGGTAGGTAGCCTCCCCGGTGGGGACCGATGTCCGAAGTGTGGCGTTCGGAGCCCGTGGGTGTCCAGCGGGGGCCCGCCCCCTGGCCTCGTCTCTCCTCCCATCTCTGACGGCCACGTGCACTTGGGGGGGGGGGGGTTGCGGCTTGTCCCCGAGCACACCTGCGGCGTCCACATCCTCTTCCCCCTCACCTGCCGGACCCCGGAGAGCTGCAGGGGCAGCGGAGGGTGGAAGTGTGGAGGAGGGGGAGAGGGTCTGGACGGGGATAGAGGGGGGCATGTGAAGAGGGGGTGACATTGCAATATTGCCAGTGAGGTGGGTTTTTTTTTAAGTTTTTATTTAAATCCCAGTGTGCATGCAGTGTAATATTCGTGCCCGGTGTGCGATGCAGGGATCGAACACTTCCATACACTGCCCACCCGCCTTCATCCCCGGCCCCCCGCCCCGGTCACCAGCAGTTTGTTTCTTGGTTCATCTCTTTGTTTTCTTAAACTCCGCATAGGAGTGAGGTCACATGGTAGTTGTCTACCTCTGGCTGACTTATCTCACTGAGCACTAGCTCCGGCCGTGTCACTGGAATTGGCAAGATTTCATTCTGTTTTTAATAGCTGAGTGATATTCCAGTGTGTGTGTGTGTGTGTGTGTGTGTGTGTGTAATGCTGCTGTAAACATCGGGGCGCGTGTATCCCTTCGAATTAATGTTTTTGTGTTCTTTGAGTAAATACCCAGTAGTGTGATTGCGGGATCATAGGGTAGCTCTATTTTTGATTTTTTTGAGGAACCACTTCCACGGCGGCTGCACCAGTTTGCATTCCCCCCAAGAGCACAAGAGGGTTCCCCTTTCTCCGCATCCTCACCAGCACCTTTAGTTGCTTGTGTTGTTGGTGTTAGCCGTTCTGACGCGTGAGGTGGTTTCTCATTGCCATTTGATTTACATTTCCCTGATGAAGAGTGATGTCGAGCCTCTTTTCACGAGTCCGTTGGCCATCTGGATGTCATCTCTGAAGAAACGTCTGTTCCATGTCTTCTGCCCATTTTTTAATTGGATTCTTCATCTTGGGGGTGTTGAGTTGGATAAGTTCTTTATAGATTTTGGATACTAACCCTTTATTGGATACATTGTGTGCAAATATCTTCTCCCATTCAGTGGGTTGCCTTTTAGCTTTGGTGATTGTTTCCTTTGCTGTGCAGGAGATTTTTATTTTGCTGTAGTTCCAATAGTTTATTTTTGTTTTTAGTTCCCTTGCCTCAGGAGACAGATCTCGAAAAATATTTCTCTAGATGATGTCAAAGATTACTGCCTGTGCTCTCCTCTAGGATTGTTACGGTTTCAGTCTCACATTTAGGTCTTTAATCCACTTTCAGTTTACTTTTGTGTATGGTCAAAGAGCATGATGGTCTGGTTTCTTTGTTTTGCATGGGGCTGTCCAGTTTTCCCAAACCATTTGTTGAAGAGATTGTCTTTTTCCCCTAAGATATTCCTTCCTGCTTTGTTGAAGAAGAGTTGACCCTAGAGTTGAGGGTCCATTTCTGGGCTCTCTATTCTGTTCCACTGATCTCTGTGTCTGTTTTTATGCCAGGACAGCTTTGTGATAGAGCTTGAAGTCTGGAATCGTGATGCCTCCAGCTTTTCTTTTTTCAAGATGGCTTTGGCTATTCAGGGTCTTTTGTGGTTCCATACAGATCTTCGAACTGCTTGTTCTAGTTCTGTGAAAAATGCTGGTGCTATTTGGATAGGGATTGCCTTCAATGTATAGGTTGCTTTGGATAATATGGCATTGTAACAATATTTGTCCTAATCCACGAGCATGGAATGTCTTTCCATTTCTTTGTGATAGCTTCAATTTCTTTCATCAGTGTTTTAGAGTTTTCAGAGAGGCGGGTTTGGTTTTTTTTTTTATTTGTTTGTTTGTTTTTAACAGTTCTTTAACCAGATTTATTTCTGGTGTATCATCATTTTTGTCAGTTTTATGTAAGATACATTTTAAAAAAAATTTTTTTTAGTTATACATACAGAAAAGTGCATACATAAATTATATGTGTCCAGCTCAGTGAGTTTTCACGAAGTGCACACAAAGGTGTAAGCATCACCCAGATGACGATACAGAACATCATTGGTACCAGAAGCTTCCCTCGACTCCCTTTCACTTGTCACCCTGGTGAGTTTTGTTTTATTTTCTCTCTTGATCCTGCCCTTGGTCTTGTCCTCCCACAATCTGTTTTCTTATCCTTCATCCTCAGAAGAGCCCACCGCCCTACCCTGGCCAAGTATTTGCCTTCCGTACCGGCTTTGCTTTTCGGAAGCCTCTTCCCCTCCTCACGTCGGGATCCCCACCCACTATTGGGGACCACCACCACCACCTCTTGGAGACTCCCGACCCTTTCCCAGAGCATATGGGAGTGGATCTGATGGTCTCTCTGGGGCAGCCCTGCAACCTGTGACCCAGTCCAGGAACTCGGTCAGCCCCACATCACGGGAGGACCCACAGAGAATGTGGGCGGAGGGCTCTCGAGAAACTGTCAAGCCTTCTGGGATCTAAGGCAGTGTCATTAACAAGCCCATCAGCATTCATCAGGGTCACTTGCCTCACTCCCTTCTCTGATGTAAATGTGACCCGAAAGGGAATCTCCAGTCCGTGGAGGGTTGGTGACAGATGTGACTCACATGAGCTCTCTCATTAATCGGTCATGTTCATCTGGGCAGTTTGGGGGCAGGCAGAAATAACTTTAATAGAATAGGTCCACCATGACCCACTTGGCAGTGCTCAAACCAGGCGGGGAGACAGACTTCTGGCTGGCGTCCAGCAGGTGCAGGCTTTCCCCCGAGAGTTGCTAACCCCTTGTAAGAGGGTATGTGGGGCGACTCCCATGCCCCTCCACGGATGAGCAGTACCACATACATCATGTGCTTCATTCCTCAGGCTTCTGTTTCTAACGCAGTTGTTCAGGTCCATTAATTTACTTCTTTGCTCAATACCTCTTTGCTTCATGGGTTGTAACTCTACAGTTAAGGATTTCGTTATTTGACAGGGCTGAATCTCATTGCTCTTCATTTTTGGAATTTTCTTGGCTATCTTCACAGGGTGAGTTTCCCACACGAATAGCACTATCTAGTTCTCAGGAGATTCCTGTTGATATTGTGACAAATGTATGTATTTAGTGTCACTCAGCATCTTTTTGGATTAAAGATTGAATTTATTTATTTGAAAGAAAGAGCACAGGCAGAGGGAGAGTGAGAGGGAGAAGCAGACTTCCCGCTGAGCAGGATCCGGGTGCCCCAAGGGTATTTGATATCTTTATATTGACCTTTCCTATTTAAGAACAGAACATGTCTTACTTATTAAAGTTTGCTTTTCTGTGCCTTTAGAAATTCTTATCTTGATATTTTTAACGCAGATCCTGCACACCTCTTCAGTAGATTTCTAGAAATGGTATCTTTTTGGTTGCTGCTCATGATGGGATCTTTAAAAATCCATTACATCACCTGTGAGGTTGTTTGCGTCTATAAGAAGGCTGTTGATTTAATCTTTTGTAACTTGTCATCTTACTGAATTTTATTATTCACATTCACTTTTTTAGTTGATTTTTTCCAGTATTGTAGGTATGCAATCATATCAGTTGCAAATAATAATAACTTTACTGTGTTATGTTTGTTATGGGGATTGGTATGAAAGGAGGGCCACAGTACAGCCATGAGTTAGCTCCTTGGTAGAGAATGTACGAGGGGGACCTTTTGTCCCTTATCTCCTTTGTCACCCACTCTGCGTCCTAGGCTTTGGAGATTTGACCCTGTCTGCTAAGGGCCTTATTAACCATCCAGAGCAAGGGCTTAGAGACAGGTGAGCCCACACTGCTGGTCCCTGTAACACTTAGTCCAGGGTCCGTGTCCTGGGGGTGCAGATGAGACATCTCAGGATGCCGTGACAGCACGTGAGGGGCGAACAGGTGGTCCTCTGGCCAGCGAAGGGGGCGGTGTTTAGGCTCAAGGCAGGGCAGGTGCGCGGGCACCTGGAAATGCAGGTGATTTGGAAGTGCTGACAGGTGTGGAGTAGGGCCAGGTGGTCTGGGCTGGTGGAACATTCTAACGCACCTGGAGTGGGTCTGATGGGGGCCAGAGCCAGGGAAGGCCTTTGCGATGGGGGGACTGTGCCTTACCATCTATTGAGCTTGGGCACGAGCGTTTCTCTTGGTGCTGTGTGATCGATATTTGGAGGGGTTCAAGGCCCCAGGTAGATAAACTAATTGGGGCCTCCTATGAGACTCTGAAACATTGTTTAAATAGCTGCAAAATAAGTGTCTGGATGGTTTGTTTTTCATTCAAGGCAAACTGAAGTAGGAATAATAAGAATTGTGGGGTTTCACAGACCCATATCCAGAAAAGCGTGGGGCTGAGCGTTGCCATTGCAAGTGGAGGATTGTGATAAATTAAAACATCATTTTTCTTTTTTTCCTGCAAAAATTAGTCCTGCCAGTTCTTTGCACAATTCTCTCACACGGAGCCAGAAACCGCTTAGAGCAGGAGTGGTGTCTCTGCTGAGTGGGTTTCATATTCCAAACATACGTATGTTGAACAGAGTGTCTAATTATTCTCAGGGACAATTACTGTCAGGTTCCAAAATGTGTTCAATGAGCACCAATTGGTGTTTATTCAGCTCTAAAAAGACTATGCGAGGGAACAGTGGGTTATATTGTCTGCCTAAAGAAACGTTTTGCCATCCGGAAACATCTGCTTTCTATTTAAAGCACCGGAGAAGGGATGGGAGTATTTTTGAAATCCACTCCCTAAGCATTGAACACCAAAGAAAGGAGAATAAAATTGGGTACGAAGGTAGTTTCTGTTCTCTGACACGCTCTCTTCAACTTTTCCCCACTGTGAGGGAAAGGCGGTCTCCTGGGTTGGAAAGTTCTGCTTCTCTTGAATTTTTCTATTTATACTGACTTGCACACTTCTTGGAACTGACTCCTGTGTCCTAGTTCCCAGCACTTTTGCTTTTTCAGGTGAGGCAAGACGAGCTCTCAGAGCTGGGAATCTGCATTTCTGAATTTCGTGGTGAGGCTAATAGACTTCCCTGATTTTGCCCATCACGATGTAAGGATTTGTGATGTGTAGTAAACTTTCTATGAAGGTCAAAGTGTTAGTTCTCTTTTGCTGGGTAATAAATTGCCGCAAACTTAGCAGCTTAAAACAAAATGCTTTCTCTGGGTCAGGAGTCTGGGCATGGCTTAGCTGGGTCCTCTGCTTCCGGGTCTCTTATGAAGCGTCTTTAAGGTGCCAGCGAGGGGTGGGATCTCATCTGAGGTCCCAACCGTGGAGAGATCTGACCCCCGAATTTCCAGGTGCTTGTTGGAAGAATTTCAGTTCCCCAGGGGGTGTTAGGTGGAGGGCCTCAGTTTCCCCCTCTGGCCATTGGCTGGAGGCCACTCTCAGTTCCTGCAAATCTGGGTCTCCCCAGCATGGCAACACACCTCCCCAAAGCCATGAAGAGAGTCAAGAGAATCTGCTAGCAAGACAGACTTGACAGCCCCGTGTAGCTTACTTGCGCGATGACATCCCTCACCTTTGCCGTATTCTTTTGGTTAAAGCCAGTCGCAGGTCCCTCCACCACAATCATGCTCGAGGGCTGGGGAGGACTCCGTGAAGGCCTCATTACCCGGTGGTGGGGTCATCGGGGACCACATCAAGGCTGCCTCTTATAGACAGCTGTTCTTCAGAAAGAGTGCAGCCTGACGATGAAGAGGAACGGTGACCGTGTCCCTTGGAATTGCTTTCACATCTCCGATCTGTCACTTACTCTGTAACCCAAGCCAGGTCCTTGGCCTCTCTGAGCCCCCATTTCCCCACCTACACACCTCCCTCCCTCAGAGGATCTTTGTGATGCTCGAGGAGAGGTCACATGTAAAATGTGGCAGACGGGAAGCATTCAGGAAATATTAACTACTGACTTTTTTTTTTATCCTTTTTTTTTTTCCTTTTCTTTAAATACCATTAGATTTTTTAATTTTAGAAGAATTAATTAGAACTCCCCACTGGCCTCAGATGCGGTTATTCATGCGGAAATCTCAGTACTGTGAGCGGTTTCCTGGGCGGGAAGCTGCCATCAGACTGGCCCTGGCTCGCCCAGGACTGAGGAGTGCAGGTGTTTGGTCTCACACAGTGCTCGTCCTCAGCAGGGGTGCGGGGCTTCCCGCAGCTCCCCTTCCAGGGTCTCCCCCTGTGCCTCTCCTCCTGCAGAGGCCTGACCACGGGAGACCCGGGCTGCAGCCACGGAAGGTGTGGCCACCTGGGTCCAGGGTGCTCTTCTGACATCCTTGCGTTCTGGCCCT
>CM052797.1:3132473-3209477 GCA_028533885.1 Nasua narica
TGGGCCCCCCCCCCCCCCCCCCCCCGCTCCCTCGCTTCCTCTCTCCTGCCGCGCTCAGGGACGCGCAGAGTCTTGAAGTCAGTGACTTGGCTTGGCCCCGATCTGTCCCCAGAGCACTTCTGCCTCCCCATGCGCCTCCCCACTCTTTGCACCCCAAAATCCTGTTCTCGGTTTCACCGTAATCCCCTTCAGGCTGTGGGAGGAAGATCTGGAATCATTGAAAGTTAGTTGTGTCTTTCCGGAGGAGAGATGCTGGCTGTAGGCTCATTGCTTCCATCTTTTTTTCTAGATCATCTGATGATGTCTCATGTGGGTTTCTCCCCAGCTTCTTTGAGGATCAGAATCACCTGGAGCTCTTGTTAAAAACGGAGCTCCCCCAGCCCGGTCCCTGGAGAGCCAAGTTCCTGCCCCGGGGCAAGGGGGGGGGGTGCGGGGGGGGGGAGGGGGCGTGGCGGGGGGGGGGGGAGTAGGTTGAGGCCCAGAAACTTGCATTTTTATGAAGTGCCCAGCTAATTTCTGTCAGAGGTTTAGGAAACATTGGTCTAAGGTCCCTAAAGCCCAGACCCAATCCCTCTTGCTCAGACAGGAGAGCAGGTGTGAAAGCCAGGCCCCTTCCCCAGCTGGGGCTCCTGCTTGACCGTGTGTACCCCTGCGAGGTAGTGCTCGGTGGGAGGGAGTCAGAGAGACTTTAGCATAATGCAATGATTTTTTTAATTGAGGTATAATTAGCATGTAACATCATGTTAGTTTTAAGTACACAGCGTGATTTGATATTTGTATACATTGCAGAATTCCTCTAAAAATCTTTTCTGTAGTTACTCTATCCTTTCAATCATCGCCTCCTCCCGCATCTGCAGGAGAATTCCATGTGAGCAAGTGTTTTCCTTTTTGGAGCTGTACTTAGATGATTAGCAAAATACAGTGCCTGGGCTGGTGCTAACACAGCTGGGGGCCCAGATGCTGGCCTTCCCCACGGGGACTTGACGAGGAGCGCTGGCGGTCGTGGGCGCACATGCTCCCCCGCAGGCTGGCCCCTGGTGACCACAGATGCGGGAAATGGCAGTGAGAATCTTCCTTTTGTTCCTAGGCCCTGTCACCCTACGGCGGGAAGGGTGTGTGTTTAGGCTCACCCTGTTTAGGAGGGTGGGTGAACCTAACCACGATTGAGGGAAGACAGGCGTCCGAGTAGTCCACATCCCCAGAGGCACTTGTCCTGCTCTTGGATCTAGAAGGGACATTTCGGGGGGCAAGGAATGCTTTCATTGGTTCTTCTGGAAAACTGGCCTCTTGAACCCACTGCACTGAGTTAGCACCAATAGCATGCCCTTGGCTTTTGTCCTCCTGGAAGAGCAATCATGAAAACGTGTCTGTAGCCACAATTGATGGTTGAGGCTGATACTCGTGGCGATAGTCAGTATTCTTTGCATGAGGCTCAAATAGTAAATTGCTTTTCTAGGAAGAAGTTTCTCTCCTAAAAGAGCTTTCTTTCCAGTAATGAGCCTTCTCTAGGCAGAACGGGTTCAAAGACTGCTTTGCCTAAAACCACTCCATCTAGAGACCAGAACAATTTGAAATTCACTTTCTCCCTTGTATTTTTTTTTTCTTTTTGTATCCACTTGGGTGTCCTATTCTGTTATGCCACCCCTTTGGACGCCGTAAGGATTTCAAAAGTTAATTTGTTCTGAGTTACCTTCTTTTGTTTTTATCTCTAATAAATGCTTATTAAATCTGTAGCATTTCATGAACAATGGGATCACTTTTCCCTCCTGGGAGCTGTTCCCCCCGCCCCCCCCCACGTGATTGTATTTGGAACATTTAAAGGATTTTTGAGCCATTTTGCCCAAAGACACCTTCTTTAAAATTAAGCCTATTTGGGGGGGCACCTGGGTGGACAGTGTGTTAAAGCCTCTGCCTGTGACTCAGGTCATGGTCTCTGGGTCCTGGGATGGAGCCCCACATCGGGCTTTCTGCTTGGCAGGGAGCCTGCTTCCCCCCCCTCCCCCGCCAGACTCTGCCTACTTGTGATCTCTCTCTCTCTGTCAATTAAATAAACAAAATCTTCTAAAAAAAAATAAGTCTATTTGGTAATGAGTTTGTGTCTCCTTTTACATTACTTTGTGAGGTAGATACCTTAAAGTATGAAATGCCGTGGAATCCATTTCAGTTTTTTATCCACCTGCCTTATTTCTTGATGCTTATTGTCAAGATGGAAACAATTTCCCGCTTTCCAGAAAGAAACCTGGATACTGGGCCCATTTGGTTGACAATCACATTAAGAATTTACAGGAGCAAAAGAGCAACAACCCTACAGAGGCAAGAATAGCAAAGAGTCGGATTTCCTGAATTAAACTCCTAAACCTCCAAAGGTTTATAAGTTGGAAACATAAAACTTTAAGGCTCCGTCCATCCCAAGTGAACGCGTCATGGGTAAAATGCTGCGAATTTGAGAAGTACTTACTAGAAATATAATACGAAGTTGCAAATGGATTGCAGAATCCTAAAATTGTGATTTAGGATCCTCCAAAAGAAATGTGTCACGAAATCCCGAGAATGCCAGCAGGATGTCAGAACAGGACTGGGACGCTCGATGGGAAGCGAGGGCATGGGGCCAGCATTTAAAGAGCAAGTCGCTCCGGGTGGAGTGGGTTCCCGAAACTCCCGGGCGGGCCTCCCTCCTTCCCCCTTGTCTTATTATAATTATCCTCATGTATGTGCATCTCTCCCAATAAGCCGTTGAGATCTCTGGGGACCGCAGTGGGTGGGGCGAGAAGTCCTAAATGACACACTAAGTCCTGTTCTCTCCGCTCATGCGCCCTTCTCTCGTCCCACAGAGAACAGCCCATCTTCACCACGCGGGCGCACGTCTTCCAGATCGACCCCAACACCAAGAAGAACTGGGTGCCTGCGAGCAAGCAGGCGGTTACCGTTTCCTACTTTTACGATGTCACCAGGAATAGCTATCGCATCATCAGCGTGGATGGAGCCAAGGTACCACCCCGGAGGCTGATGTTACCATTCCCAGTCCCTGCCTTCTCAGCAAGAGCCGTAGGATCCTGGGGCGCCCGGGGGGCTCAGTCCCTTAAGCCTCTGACTCTTGGTTTTGGCTCGGGTCGTGATCTCAGAGTCCAGGGATCGAGCCCCATGTCGGGCTCTGTGCTCAGGGCAGAGTCTGCTTCAGTTTCTCTCTCTCCCTCTCCCTCCTGCTCACTCTCTCTCTCTCTCAAATAAATAAGTAGAATCTTAGAAAAAAAATCAGTATGATATGTTTCAAAGTGGAGGGGAAAGGATGCACCCAAATCCAGCCTCCTTAACACGAGTGTTCCTGTTGTAATCATGACGTTGGTCTAATCACACACCCTGCTTTTTTTTTTTTCATTTAAAATTATGGCAAATGGAAAAAAAAAAAAGATTTCCCTGTTACCACATCATAACTAGCATTTTAATGCTTGTGTAACAGTTGCACCGAGGGCCTGTACTGTTCTTAATCTCTCGCCTTATGGTTGCCTATGTCCGTGGTGTAGATAATGAGCATCTTTATACAACACCTTCTCCCATTCATTCATCACATACCTAGTGCTTTCTTTTGGGTATTTCCTTAGAGTCCGTTCTAAGCGGGCGGGAGAATGCCAGCCTATTGCACTCGTCCCAGCCCTGGGTGTTATATCTAGTCTGCTTTTGATGTTACTGTTCCTGGAAATCAAATGTGATTAAAAGATTTCAGAGAATTTCTTGAAATACATTTTTTTCCAGGTATTTGTATTATTCTGCTGTCTTCCTTGATATTTTTGCCACGTCGCTATGGGGGCTTAGAGTAAAAAAGGGATATCAACAGAAGTATCACCAAGTTAACAACAACAAAAAAAAGTAGATTTGAGGCTTTATAATTTCTTTTCTGTCTTTAATTGGCATTCATTCTTCTGGACAGTTTTACAGTTTACATGATCTGCTGTCACCCGAGACTCAGTGTATCTGGGGCACTCGGCCGGCTCAGTCAGAGTGTGTGACTCTCGGTCTTGGGATCACGAGTTCAAGCCCCATTTTGGAGGTAGTTTACTTAATTAGATAACTAAACAAAGTCACTTATAAAAGAAGAAAAGGAAATTCAGTGTATTTGAAGCTGAATTCCCCTATTTGCCCTGTAAACCGCCTTCCCATTTTCATTCCCTATCAATTTGGGCAAAAAAACAAACAGGGAAAAGCACAAATCCATTCCCTTTCCAGATGGCCATTGAGTCTGCTTTTGAAGTGCCTCACATTTATGCCCAGTGTTTTGTTTTAAGACGCAACTTGTCCTGAAAGTCTTTCTGGTTTTTTTTTTTTAAGTGAAGTAGAATTAGCATATGGTATTACCTTAGTTTCAGGGGCATGGTGTGCTCGACAAGTCCATCCTTGCCCGGTGCTCGCCGTGAGAAGTGTAGCCACTGTCACTCACTAGCAAACATTTTACAGTATTATTGACTGTATTCCCTATGCTGTACTTTTCATCCCCACGACTCATGTATTTATCTTGTAACCGGAAGTTTGTACCCCTTAATGGCCCTTACATATTTTCTCCTTCCCTCCCACCTGCCTCCCCTCTGATAATCATCAGTTTGTTCTCTGTTGTTTGTCTGTGCGTTTGTTTTTCAGAGTCCACAAATGAGTGGAATCGTACGGTATTTGCCTTTGTCTGACTTGCTTCATGTAGCCTAATACCCTCTAGGTCCATCCATGTTATCACAGATGGTGAGAGCTCATTCTTTCTTAGGCCCAAGGAGTACTCTGTCGTGCACACGCGCCCCGTGCCCTTTACCCTTTCACCTGTGGACCAACACTTGGCTGTTTCACAGGGAGCATACTTTGGCTACTGTAGATAATGCTCAGTAAACAGAGGGGTGCAGAGCTTTTTGAATTAGTGCTTTTGTTTTCTTTGGGTAAATACCCAATAGTGGATCACTGGATTGGACGGTAATTTTATTTGTGATTTTTTTGAGGAACTTCCATATTGTTTTCCACAAGGGCTGCACCAATTTACATTCCCACCAACAGTGCGCGAGGGTACCCTTTTCTCCACATCCTCGCCAACACCTGTTATTTCTTGTCTTTTTTTTTTTTTTTAAGATTTATTTATTTGAGGGGCACGTGGGTGGCTCAGCCTTTAAGCGTCTGCCTTCAGCTCAGGTCATGATCCTGGTGTCCTGGGATTGAGCCCCGATTCAGGCCCCCTGCTCAGCGGGGAGCCTGCTTCTCCCTCTCCGTCTCCCCCTGCTTGTGTTCTCTCTCTTGCTGTCTCTCTCTGTCATAAATAAATAAAATCTTTTAAAAAAAGATTTATTCGAGAGCAGAGAGGTCAGAGCAGAGGGGGAGCATCCTGAGCAGACCCCCCGCTGAGTGCTGAGCCTGACTCAGGGCTCCATCCCATGACCCTGAGATCATGACCCGCGCTGAAACCAAGAGTCAGATGCTTAGCGGACTGAGCTACTCAGACGCCCCTCTTGCCTTTTTCATACTGGCTGTTGTGACAGGTGTGAGGTGCTCTCTCACTGGTTTTAATTTGCGTTTTGCTAAGGAGGAGGGATGTTGAGCATCTTTCGTTTGCTCAGAATTTTCGTAGCCTTCTGACTGGCTCCCCCCTCCTGCCTGAAGTCTGTCCCACCCTCTGCCTGAGGGCCAGCACCCCTCGGAAGCAGGGGACTGGGGGTTGGGCAGTAGAATGGGGCCTGGCTGGAGGCTTCATGCTCCTCAGAGCCCCCAGAGCAGAAGGCACAGAGAAGCCTCCATTGGAATGTCCTCGAGGAAAGTTGGGAGAGCCTCTTGCTGCCTCCTGATCTTTTGACGAGGTTCCTTGTCTTAAGACAAAATGCCCCTTTTGGCTGTGTTCTCTCAGCAGAGCGAAAGTGCAGATGAAGTTGGCTGGGCCCCTCGATCCTCTGTCTCTTCCTTCCAGTTGCCACAATCCTTCCTCCTATGCAGGAAGGGAGCCCAGAAGTCCTCATTTCACGGTTGAGGTCAAGGGCAGGCAGTCACCTGGCCAATTCGCATGCCAGTGAGGCTTGGCCGGCGCCTGTGGCCAGTCCCTAGGACACCAGCTTCCCAGTGCTTGGGTTGGAGCAGACGGGCCCCCAGCCAGTGGAGGAGTGCGTCCTGACACGAGGTCGCACGAGCAGAGTGCCTTCTTCCGTGTTCGGACAGCCGTAGCTGGTGTGGCAAAGGTGTCTAAAGACAGGCAGGGGCTGGCTCTCTCCTCGAAGCAAGCAGGAGGATATGGGGCAGGATTCTGGTGAGTGCTGGGCGTGTGTGGCAGTGCCTGGTCCCCAGGAGGTAGGCAGCTCATGTTTGATGAATGAGTATCTGCAAGGTGCCTTGTTATTGTTGTTGTTATTATTAATTACTATTATTTTTTTCTTCTGGGAGACGTGATGGTACTGCAGGTGAATTACCTCTTTTCTTCTCTGGGCTTTTGAGCTGGAATTGCCGTGCCTTGTGCCAGAACGTTCTGATGGGGTGTGGGGGGGTGAATCAAGCTGACCTGCTTTCTTTTATCTATCGATGCCATCACTTCATCTGCTGTCCTCGAGCTGGGTTTGCACTTTTGTCGGTTGAGTTATCCAAGGATGTATTGGGCTTAAATATAGATAAAATGACTTACTTTGAGAAAGTGCTTTAGTCCTATTAGCTGGGCTTTTAGTGATTTGTCAAAGTGTCAGCCGCTCTTTCGTCCAGCTCTGCAGTTTCTGAAGGCTGTGACGGTGTGGTGGGGTGCGAGCCAAATGAGCCAGCCAAGAGAAATCAGATGGGGGGGTGTTGGGGGAGGGGGGCTGGCCCCGGAGCTGCGGGACAGAGCCAATCAGGGTCAGCGTGGGGGACCTGTCCACTTAGGGAGTCACCTGTAGAGTGGGAACCTGGCTATGGGACACCACTGGAATTCAGAGATGGAGCCCAAGGATCTCGTCCACCCCTCCTGGTGTCCCTGGAGCCCATGCAGGGTGCCCCCCTCACTGCTGCAACATGGGCTGTGACAGGACGGAGTTCTGCGAAAGGATGTGCTCTGTGAGGGAGCAGGAGGTCCAGTGAGCTGGGGATGTTGGACGTTAGTCACTGAATTACCATGACCGACATGCAGGGTGGGAGTGGGTAGAAGGTCTCCTGCCACGGGACCCCGAGCACAGAACACCAGACGGCGGTCACCACTCTGCTTTAGGCCTTCGATTCCAAATGTTGATCCGAGCTAAAGCAGCCGATGGCCAGATGTCTTTACCTCTGGAGCTGTCTTGGCACAGGGCTTATGCCTCTGACCTCAGGCAAGTCTCGGGCCTATGTCCCGCCTCTCTCCGTTGGCCTGGCCAAATCAAGTCCAGGGCCTTGAGCCTCTTCTTAGTGCTTCTCAGCCAGCTACCCCCTACCCCGGCACGAAGAAGCAGACGTGCTTCGGTCAGAAGCTGCTGATGTGGAAGGGACTCGGAGGCCACTCGGCCGGTGAGTCTGTCGCGGGCAGGTCCCCGTCACGGGGGAGTCACAGCCAGCAGCTCCGGCCGCTGTCGCCCCACCCCAGGCCACAGCCAGCTCCTCGGCCCCAGCCAAGCATTTGTCACGCTCTGCTCGGGGAAGGATGCAGAAGGCACCCTTCTGTCCTTCTGTCCTTCCCCTAATGGCAGCCAGTGCTGCTCATCCGCAGAGAAACCCGGATGCAGACCCGTTTTTCACTCTCTCTGAAACACTAGCGTCTTTCTCGGGGAAAAGACTTCAGTGTCAGTCGCACTTGCTGTTAGAGGAACAGCCGAGAGGGAGTCCCGTGCTGCCTTGTCTCAGCATCACTCCAGCTCGGGGTTTGGGGGGGGCGTATGTGGATCCATTTCAGGGCGTGGGGCGCCGGGGCACTGCTCTCTCCGAGGACCGGGGCCCAGGCCCGGCCCATCGCCGCAGCATAGAAGCGGGTGGATGCCCGGCGGGCGACTGGGCCAGACCCGGCCATGCCCTCTCCTGCCTGGGTCGGGTCCCTGCCAAGAGGGACCCGGGGCCAAAACCTCAGAATGTCACCTGTGGTGGCCCGGTGGGAGCCGCGGGAGGGCACCTCTTCCCAGAGCAGCAGTGTAAGCCTTTCGTCACCAGCAGCCGAGCGATTTGTGGTGAGTTTGGGGGCAGAACAGCCAGCCGCACAAGAAGGGAACACTCCCTTGGCAGAGCTCGTGTTAATTGAGCCGGGGCCCTGGTTTCACTGCGCTGTTGGCACTCAGCCCCGCCCTCCTCCGGTGATTGCTCCTCACCAGCCGGGGCAGACGTCTCTCCCGGGGCTCTGGAGCCTCTGCCGCCCTTGGGTCTGTTATTCACAGGCTCACGGAAACCTCTGTGGAAGAGCCCTCCGAGGTCGTCCTTTCCGCACAGATTTAGCCACGCCCGCCGTGCAGCCGGGAACATGGCATCAGGGCTGTTTTCAGGATGGAAGGGTCTGAAACCCTGACTCGGTGTTTTCTTCTGGGATTGTGCGATTGCTTTCAGGAGCACAGCCGGCTCCCTGCTCTGCCCCCCGCCCCCCGTCATTACAGTTTCATCTTTCGGATCAAGCAGAGCATTTTCTGTTAAGAGAGCCAACCTACGGAAGGGCCTCAGCACAGTAGGTTTTTAATGGATGTTAGTTTCTTTTCTTCTCTGTGCTTTAAAAGTGAAGGAAAAAAGAAAACGTCTATTCATCGTGACTCTGGAAGCAGGTGACACATCTGCCAGCTGCTGTCCCTCAGTCCCAGCATCTTGTAGAAAATGTTTAGGGGCTTCCTCCGTCCATCCCCCCGGATTTGGGAACGACTTTCCATGGAGAGGAATCCAAGGCTGTCTCCCATCCAGTGCTGAACGGCTTCGCCTGAAGCCCAGAGCCAGACTGGGGACCGGAGGCGCCGAGCACTTGCGTCTTCCCCGTGGCTCTTGCTGACAGTCGTGCGCATTTTCTGAGAACTCGGTCTCAACTAGGGAGTCTTTTTTCTTTTGCTCTGTGCAAGTTTCAGGAATCACTCACCAAAGAGGCAGGGGCGTGGATAGGGACAGCAGCTCCCACTGAAGCCTGCTCCCCGGGATGTTTCCATGAAGCATCCTGAGCTTCACACCCCCACCCCCCGCCCCGTCCCAGACTCGCATCACCTCGCCCCCCACCACGGAGGCACTGCTGACTCATTCTGCATTCACCCCCCCAGAGCACTCTCCCCCTCATCACCCCGGACCTCTTTAGTCTTGTTCCCTCGGGACCATCCTCACTGCCTCCTGAACTCCTTCCCTGGCTCTCCCTTGGTGCTGTCTTCTGCCCAGACCTCTCCTGCTATTTATCTGTCTCCTCCACTCCTGTGACCTCCTTTGTCCCGAACCCCATTCCCCCGTGTCCCTGAGTGCGGGGTTCCTCACCTCCTCAGAAATCTGCTCACAGTGGAGATTAGCCTCCCTGACAACTTTGTCGTCCTCATGACTGTTTATCTGTACCGTTTAACGTGGAGAGTAGAGAGTGCTCCCCTACCCGCCTGGCCGAGAAGTCAGGCCTTCACGACTCCTTCCGAAGTCCCTTTATGGGTCTGTCCCTAATTATATGCCTCAAAAGGTTCCCACTCTCTTGAAATTTGTACGAAGCAGTCCTTTCATTTTCTTTATGGTTTTGCCACCTGTGTGTGTCCCTTAACCAGAGGTTGGCAACATTTTTCTCTAAAGGGCCTTAGAGTAATTATTTTAATGAATGACACAGTCTCTGTTTAGCCATTCAGCTTTTTTTCTTGCGGTGAGAAAACAGCCCTAGATTGATATGGAAATGAATGGGTGTGGCTACGTGCTAATAAAACTTTATTTACAAAAATAGACTACAGGCTGGCTCTGGCCTGTGGGCTTGAGTTTGTTGACTCTTGCCCTAAATAACATATTATTTAGTTTTGCCTGTTTTAGACCTTTCTATAAATACAATCCACCGGTGACCCATACTGTATATCTCTTTTCGTGACTTCCTTTTTTATTTCTTTGCTTAATGTTGGTGTTTTTTGCCTGCAGTTTTACTGAGAGATCATTGATTCACATCACTAAGTTTAAGGTGTCCAGCGTGATGGTTTGATTTAAATATATTGTGAAGTGAGTTCCACAGTGGGTTCGGCGAACATCCATCATCTCATAGATACAATAAAGAGGGTTTTCCCTCTTGATGAGCACTCCGAGGATCTACCCTGAACAACTTTCTCGCCTAGCACACGGCAGGGTTAGCTGTAGTCCTCATGTTGTACCTTCCATCCCTAATATTGATCTTACAGCAGGAAGTACCTTCCGCCACCTCCCAAAACTGTTCTTGTGATCCGTGCATCTTGGCGGCTGCAGCCTTGGTCCGTTTCCGCTGTGGGAGGGTATTTCGCTGCACGACTCTGCCAGTTCATCCATTCTGCTGGTGGGGGACGTTGGTTTTTGCAAACACTGCTGCTGAGAACATTCTGGTTTCCTTCTCCTGATACATGCGTGCAAAGATTGCTCTCACGTGCGTACTTAGTGGTGGAATTGCCGGGTGGTAGGGAATGTGCATCTCTAACTGGGTCAGAGAAAGCCCCGTTGTTTTTCAAAGTGACCTTCCCAATCTCTGAGAGCTCCCGTTGCCCCATACCCTTGCCCCAGGCTGGTATCATCAGACCTACCGTGAGTCTGGTGAGAGGAGAACACTAATGGCAATGCAGTTTCCATATTACCAGTGGAACTGAGTTGCAACTCATGTCCATCAGACTCACCCTGTCGCTGTCTCCGGGCTCACCGGGGAGGGCTCCATTCATCAGCCCAGAGCCGAGCCTCCCTCGGGAGCCATGTCCTCCCTGTGCCCTCCTACCCCACAGCTGCACCAGGCACTCCACCGCAGACCGGAGCGGACAGAAGAGCTTTTCGCGGGGGTCCGCCTTCTTCCACTCCCTTAGGTAGCCGAGGGCCATGGAAGAGAATCAAGAGAAACCGAAGCCCTAGGTGCGTTCCAGCCACGAGAGCAGGGGGCCAGAATGGATCTGGGCGGCTGGGAGAAACACGCCCAGAAGGAGCGTGTCGGGAAGCCTCCGTCTGCCCAGGTGACTGGTCAGCACAGGATTTATATACAGGATAATATTTGGTCACTGTCAGTCTCGCTGCCTTTGAGAAGGTCAGTGCCCCGGACGTTGTGGGACGATAGCCGGCCCGTTGTCACTCTGTTTATAGGAATGGGCTTGCTGGTGTGGCCTAGAGATGGTTTAGACCAGCTGCCTCCGGTGAGGTGGACGTGCCTCCTGATGGCTCCCGTTCTCCTTTCTTCCTCTGCTCTGAACCTAGAAAGTTCCCGAAGCCCCAGAGCCTTTGATAAGCCGCCGGGAAGCAGCTGGGGTGTTGCCTGGTGCAGGGAACCGGCCTGAGGGGCGGCGAGAGCGGCACAGTGAAGGGGCCGGGCTTGAGCCCCACTTGGGGGATGCTGTAGACGGCGTTCGGTAAACGTCCAGACCCCTCGATGCTGGTGACAGAGTGGACCGGGTCAAAGCGGTCCCACAGCAGAGTGGGCCTCCGGGCAGGGAGTGAGGGGACATTGTGCTCCCACTCTGCATTATTCTGATGACGAGCTCTGGAGAAGGGGGCATCTGTGTTCTAAGACTGACTAGACCTTCGGTCCGCCCTTGGTCTGTGGTGATGAGTGCCCAGTGCAGGGGTGTGGATGGGGGGAGCGGCCGGAGGTGGGGGTGAGGAAGGGACCTAGGGCTCGGGGGTTGGGGGGCTGACTTGTGGGCTGATGAATGGACCCTTCTCTTGTGAGAGGAGAGAATGAGGTGGGGGGGTCAGGAACTAGATCACAGGCTGGGTGTCTGACATCCCCCCACGGGCACACTTGAGCACGGGTGACAGAAGGGGGGCAGTGAGCTGGGCAGTTGGCTGGGGGTCCGGGATCTTTGCTCGGAGTGGGCGCTGGGGGATCTGAGGGGGTGTCTGCAGCCGGTCGCACCACCTGCTGGAAGTCACCCTAAGGAGTGTGACTCGTAGTACAGTTTTGCTACATACAGTAGCAGAACGTACAGTACAGTTTGCTTGACATAAACAGCAACCGGTGCCGGCTTCCCACAGCAGAAAACGTCACCTGAGACACATAGTAAGTTGCATCTCTGAACTTTCCCAGAGTCAGCACTTGCATTTTTGAGTAAATTATATACGTTCTAGCACGCAGTGGTCCTTTTGGCTGCTGAAAGAACCCAGATAATAACAGTGAAAGGCATTGGAGAGGGGGGCCTGGGGGGCTCAGTGAAGCATCGGCCTTCGGCTCAGGTCATGATCCCGGGGTCCTGGGATCGAGCCCCGCGTTGGTCTCTCTGCTCAGCGGGGGGTCTGCTTCCCCCTCTCTGCTGCTCCCCCACCTGCTTGTGCTCTCTCTCTCTCACATAAACAAGTAAAATCTTAAAAAGAAAGGAAGGAGGGAAGGCAGGTATCGGGAAACTGCAGGAAGGAAGGAAGGAGGGAAACCGTAGAAACACCATGGACACAAGGGACTAAAATTCCAGAGAGGCAAGGACCACTCAGAGGTGACAATGGCAGTTGGCAGCTCTTTTCTGTCGGGAGCCTTTGCCAGGCCTGGCTGCAGGCGGGCACTGCCGGGGGACGAGAGAAGCCCCCGGGGCAGGCAGCAGTGGAGGCTGGAGGGGCTTCAGACCGTGGCTGGTTTCCCCACTAGACAGTGCCTGAATGGCAGGTGCACACCGGCCTAAAGGGACAGGCTGAATGTTTCTACGGGGTCGAGTAAAATTTCCCTCATATTTACAGTGCATAGAAAGCGAAGACTTGCCAAGGGGTCTAGAAGGGACCAGCAAAGGCATGAGAGCCCCAGAGAGAGTGGAGAGTTGCCGCCGGGCATCTCTGTACCCTTCTCCCCTGGGGAGGGCACTCGCCGATGCTGCAGGAGCTGGAGGCTGAAAATCTATGCTTGGCCCCTGGGAAAGGCGGAGCAGCAGGGATTTGGAAGCTAGAGTGACAGACTTGGGGATGAGCCGCCCCAGACACATGGCCAGTCTGTCCTGCAAAGGTTTGCCAAATTTGGAGGTTAAAATTTGGAAGGCCTCAGAGCAAAGCCAAGGACATCTGACAAGGAGAAGTGAATCTCCTAAAGTCTCTCGGGGAAGGGGAGATAAAGACTTGCCAGGCTCCCAGTTGAAAGCCCTAGAGGGCCTGCCCTGAAAACAGGGGTGAGGCAGAGGCGGAGTGAGCCTCACCAGAAAGGAAACTGGGCCCTGACCCAGCTCCATCCCCAAGCGACATAGGGATTTCCTGTACTCCCTGCCTGCCCAGCAGACAAAGGGGGAAACTTCCTTTTGTAGGCGATAATGTCACGCGGAACCCTAACAAATTCTTTCATACCCATTTCCCACCCTACAGTGAGGAATAGCTGGACATCCAGAAAGACAGGGTCGTATACCTAGGGTCAGGAGAAGCAGAACCCCGATAGTGGAAGTGGGTTCCAACGCAACCCGGATGGTGGAGTCGGCGTCACGGATTTCTAGGGGACTCTGACTAACGTCTTCAAGGGAATAGAGGGGAAATGGACAAAGTAGATGACAGGAAGGGGGATATCCCCCAAAGACTTAGAATTTTTTTTTGACGAATCAGATGAACATTCTAGAACTAAAACAATACAAAGTCTAAAGTTAAGAGTTCAGCGACTTAGTTTCGCAGCAGATGGGATATATCAGTAGCCAGGACTGGTGAACTGGAGGACAGACCCGTAGAACATACCCAGACTGAAACAGAGAGAGCCGAGATTCAGGGGGACAAGCTGGTAAGAAGAGGAACTGTGTTGGATACACCCAGGAGGTCTAGCATGTGTGTCCTTGGAGTCCCACAGGGGAGGAGAGAAGACCGAGCAGAGCGATATTCATAGAATGGTTGAGAATTTTCCAAAAAAAAAAAAAAACCAACAAAATTGAGTCTACAGATTTGAGAAGCTAAATGAACCCCCAAGCAGGATACAGATTTAAGGATCTATATACAGGATATATGTACATATATACATACATATAATATATGTACACATATATATATGTACATATATCCTGTATATAGATCCTTAAATCTGTATATATACATATATACATATACATACATATATATATATATATATGTATATATATATATACAGGATACTATGTAAGTAGTACATACTTTATATTCCCTTTATAACCGCTTACTAGTTGTGTGACCTTTGAACATGTCATTTGACTTTGTTGAGCCTCAGTTTTCCCATCTGTATAAATGGGGAAGAGATAGAAGAGTGTGTGAAAAAGTGCCTTAGGAACTGTTACACTGTAAAGAAATACCAAGGGTCCTTGCCTTTATCGTTGCGGCCTGTCTGACCCCGGGACAGCAGGTTTGGGGTTAGCTTCAGGGGTGTGTCCCGTACTCGGCTCAGCCTTTGTCCTCCGCCTTTCAAGAGGGCTTTGGGGAGGGAACATGGAGGCTGACTTACAGACATAGGAGCACAGAGATCTAGAACAAATCAGCTTTCTGAGTGGGTTGGTGATTGCTTTGCCTTCCCAGGATTCTGGTAATTCAGAGGTGACCAGGGTTGGCTCTCTAGGATCATGGGATCCACTCTGATTCGGCGCCCAGCCTGCTCTGAGTCCACCGTATCAGTCCCGCCTGGGTCCCAAAAGCATTCTTTTATGCTTGCCCCTGGTTTAGGATTGCATTTTCCAGGCCCCACCCCCCTGCCCTCATCTCTGATAGTGCCAGATGACAGTGGGCGGAGCTCTGGACCCGCCCTGCTTGCAGCCAGTTATCTGGAAAATGCTCCATCACGTGTCTTCACTCACGTGGACTTCCGGTGTTCTAGGAGTTACCCTGTCCAAGGGAAAGGGAGTGCAGTGGAGGCACCGTACCCCCAGATGGGGAGGAAGGGAGTCTTCTGGTACAAAGCGAGAAGCACGTTGTATAGCAGTTCCAAATGCTGGTCTCTGAGTCTTATCTCTCGGCTCTGCTCCTTACCAGGTCGTCTTCTCCTTCTGTGTGACACGGAGGGGACAGTCCCACCTCGCAGGCTTATGTGGGCTGATGGAAGTAAAGCATTCCAGACGTGCTCAATAAATAGTAATGGCTGCTCTTAGTATTAACTTCCAGAACTTATTTTGCCAGATAAACAAGGTTTATACTTGAGCTAATGCCTCCTTAGAAAACTCAGCAGGGAGGCACCTGGGTGGCTCAGTCAGTTAAGCATCTGCCTTCGAATCAGGTCATGATCTCAGGGTCCTGGGATCGAGTCCCGCATCCGGCTCCCTGCTCGGTGGGGAGCCTGCTTCCCCCTCTCCATTCACCCCTCCCCCTGTTCCTGCTCACTCTCTCTCAAGTAAATAAATAAAATCTTAAAAAAAAGAAAAGAAAACTCAGGAGGCATTTTCAAATACCCATACCAACGATACCTCTGTTTCTAGAGGCGACAGCTTTCAGAGAAGGGCGATGGAGACAAGTCGGGAAGCCGCCTGTGCCGGGAGGCCCCTCGGGGCAGGCGCCGCAGGGCAGGGGTGCACGCTGGGCGCTGTGTCCAGGTCAGAGCCAGCGTTCAGCTCCTCTTCGTCTGGCTCTTTCCCGCAGGTGATCATAAACAGCACCATCACACCCAACATGACCTTCACCAAGACGTCGCAGAAGTTCGGGCAGTGGGCGGACAGCAGAGCCAACACGGTGTTCGGCCTGGGGTTCTCCTCGGAGCAGCAGCTGACGAAGGTGAGGCGGCGTCTGGCCGCGCGCTCTGTCCCCCGGGCCCTGGATGCCGCTGCTGGACAGGATTCCTCTCCAGGCTTTGATTTTAGCCCTTCCCGCGCCGTGGGGCCACCCGACCAGATGACCTTTTAGGGACCCCAGGTCCCCCAAAGTGGAGGTGTCCTTGGGGAAGGAAAGTTCATGCGACACCAGCCCCTGCAGAGTCCGAGGTCACGGCCCCAGCAAACCGTGTGGTTCCTTCCCCGCGTGGGGTCACCCTGATCGCTGGGTCCTGCATGCACCTGACGGCCGTCAGCATCGGCAACCCTGTGAGCACAGGGAGGTGCTGCCGAATACTGACAGCACGCAGCTCCTGCCCGGGGGTCCCTGCACCCCTTAAAACGTCACACAGTGTTTGCGGTGCGGGTCACTTTTTTTTTCCTGGGGAAAGGATTCATAGTTTTGATATGATTCTCTGATGGGGCTTGGGATGCACTCTGGGGACAGTCAGAAAGGTGTCGAGTGGATGGTGACCAACCAGGGGCTTGGAGAGCCTGAAGGTCTGCGGGGACAGGCTGAGCACCTCCGATTGGCGGGCCGGAGCTTTTCGGGGCGAGGGGGTCTCCTCGTAGGCTGCTGGAAGAGCCCGAGGGGTGTGTGGGGAAGGTGTTGCCTGAGAGCAAGACTGGCTAGTTTACAGGACATAGAACTTACGGGAAGGCCGTCAGAGGCTCTTGGAGAATTGGAGGGAGATTGGAAAGGGAAGGGCCAGGAGCCCGGCTGGCTGCAGGAAGCTTGGCTTTAGGATTTGCCTCTCTCTAGACCGTTGCCGTGAACACATTTCCTGAGCTGTGGCTGGGCCCACGCGGTGCTAGGGGCTGAGGACGCAGAGCTGTGGTCCATCCCAGAGGCGCTTACAGAAGGTTCCAGGTTCCAGGGGACTTGACTGGGTCACTTTGTATGGACCTGGCTGGTTGGGTTCCCTGCATATACTGAAGACAGCTTTCAGGGAAGGGCAATGGAGACGAGTCGGGAAGCCACCATGTAGGGGCCCGCGGATTTGCACTCGCATCTGTCCAGCATGTGAGCACGAGCTGTGTGCACACACGCATGTTTCTGAGGAGGCCTGCAGCCTGCAAAGCAGCCATCCTCCTCCAGCCAGAGAGGAGCCCCTGACAGAGGACAGCCCGCAGATGCTCCTCGTCGGCATCTCCACGAACTTCCGTGGAGAAGTACTTCTTCCACTCCCTGGGGGGCCCCAGAGACCCGAAATGGCCTGGCGGCCCTCTGAGCTCCGCTCTCGTACCTGCATGCTCACAGAAGCATTCTTTCCTGGGTAACAAAACCTCCCCTCCAGGGGCGTCCGAGGGGCTCAGTCGGTGAAGCGTCTGCCTTCAGCTCAGGTCATGATCCCAGGGTCCTGGGATCGAATCCCGCATCAGGCTCTCTGCTCAGCATGAAGCCTGCTTCCCCCTTCTCTCTGCCCCTCCCCTAGTTCATGCTCTCTGTCTCTCCGATAAATACGTAAAAATACGTATTATTTTTAAAGAAAAAATAATAATAACCCTCCCCACCAGTTCATCAGGGCCTTGACAAGGGGAAGGAAGCGAAATTCTTGAGTCTAGGTCTTTGGGTATAATTGTGGGAAACCATGTCCCTTGGTCCCTGGGCCAGTGTGCTGTGCCCCAGGGGAAGCAGCGTGTCCCATGACTCTGGAAAGCGTGTGCCCCAGCAGGCAGCCCCGTGGAGCTCCGTAAGGGGGGAGGACCGAGAATCCTTTGCTTCATTTTGTCTGCGGAGAAGTGAGTTTGCTGGTTTGAGCCAGTGCTGTGTGGTGTAGACGACCTTAAGCAGGTCTCCGAGTGGTGGGGCCGGCAAAGCCGATAGTGTCTGTCAAGTGAGGACAAGTCACTGTGTGCTCTGGATGGAGGGGCCCAAGGCAGTCAGCTTTCACCGAGCAGCTGGCGGGTCACTTGGGGGTACGAGGCAGAATTGGGGGCTCAAGAGGATCACTGTGGTCGGCAGTGGGCACTCAGCAGGTCAGAGGTCGGGGGGGCCTGGAGAGCAAAAGTAAGAGTTGTCAAGGTCACACGGTGCCTGTCTCCCTGGCACCCAGGCCAGTGTGTCTGTAAGCCCCGTGGGCAGGCCCTGGGCTGCCTGCAGGAGAAGGTCTGGGTGTGCAGAGACCGGCCCTAAGGATGCCCTTTGCTGTGGAGGTGGGGAGCTCAGGAGAGCACAGTCTCAGTCCATTCGGGCTGTCCAAACCACGTGCCCCCCTCCAGAGGGCTCATACATAGCAGGAGCTGGGCTCTCAGAGCTCGGGGGGCTGGAAGGCTGAGATTAGGGCGACGGCACCATCAGCTTCAGGGGAAGGCCCGCTGTCCGGTGGTTTGCCGGCAGCTTCTCACGGTGCCCTCCCATGCTGGAAAGAGAGCGGGTGAGCTCTGTGGGGTCGCTCGTAAGGGCACCTGTCCCGTTTAGGTGGGCTCCACCCTTGTGACCTCATCACCTCTCAGTGGCCCCACTTCCTGACCCCTCACCTTGGGGTTTAGGATCTCAATGTAGGAATATGAGGGGGTCACAGACTTTCAGCCAGTTGCAAGCATTCACAGAATGTGAGTGTTTTCAGACTCCGGTTCCATGGAGCCCCCTGGGTTCCACTGATTTCGCTCTTCCCAAATCTCTTTGTCACTAACCTTCCAGCTTTGTATCTTCCTGGTTCCTGCCCGGGCAGTGAGGCCCCTGATCATTTCCCCAGGGTTCAGTACAGAGGCCGACCCCAGGCCGCCTCCCCCTGCACACTGGACAGTGTAACGTTCCAAGTCATGTCCCCGGGGGAGGACGTCCCTTCATAACAGCAGCAGCATGAGCAAACCCGTGACACCCCGGGAGGGGGGCTGTGACCAGGATATGGGGGGGGTGGGCAAGGCTGTGGCCAGAGCCCTGGACTTGGGACTGTGGCCCGTGAAGGATTTCACATCAAGAAGGAAACCGAGCGGCGTCGCATTGTAGTTAGGTTTTCCCGACAGGCTGGGTGGTTCTGGGCCCGATCAGGCGTCATGAGGGCCTGAAGGAGCCAGAGGGACTTGGGAAGTACCGAGGAGCTGAACTGGTGGGACCTGGGGAGTGGATGTGGGAGGCAGGGGCTCTGGGATGAGGACAGACTGACAGGTGGAGGGAACTGCTGTTCTCTGAAACGAGGAAGAACAAGGGCTGTGAGAGAATTTATGTGACGTGGAAGTGGGTATAATGGTGATTTGTTGAACAAATGGTATCAGCCCCCCTGTCCGAAGGGGACAGCAGGGACTGGGTGCCTTTTCCCTCGGAAGGAGCACCTGGAGGTGGGGGGGAGGGGGACACTTGGGAGCAGCTCCCCGCCCCCCACGTCCCCTCCCCTCACCGGCTGGTGTCCTCACACCTCTGGGGAAGCCCACGGAGAAGCAGAGGCTCCTGTGGCAGGCAGGGCCCCCGCACCTGTGAGGTCTCGCGCCCCGACCCCGCCCGAGGCTCCAGGCCTTCCAGAAGCCCAGACGGGCTGACAGAATCACTCTCAGCTGCCTGGAGGAATTTCTTCCATCTTTGGAGGAATCAGAGGATCTGGGAAACATAAACGGGGAACATTTTTTTTTTTTAATATTTTATTTATTTATTTGACAGAGAGAGAGATCACAAGCAGGCAGAGAGGCAGGCAGAGAGAGAAGGGGAAGTAGGCTCCCCACTGAGCAGAGAGCCCGATGTGGGGCTCGATCCCAGGACCCTGAGATCCTGACCTGAGCCAACGGCAGAGGCTTTAACCCACTGAGCCACCCAGGCGCCCCATCGAGAACATTTCTAATGAAAAGAATCAAAAGCAGGGAAACTCAAAACAAAAGTGAGAACAAATAGTTGAAGTTCACTCCCTTGTGCCTCTGAGACCCGGGAGGCCTCAGGCCGGGCCTGCCTCCTCGCGCGGCCCCTCATTTTTCCCAGGCCGAGGGGAATGTGCTGCCGCTCCGGGGGAGGGCCCGTCTTCCTGAGTCCCTCCGGCTCCTTGGGCGGCACCAGCACGACCTGCTGTTGTCACGGAGGCTTCTCAGGTGTCTCCTTTGTTCACAATGTTTCGAGTCCACCTCTTCCTCTTCTCTGTGAAGGGGACAATTAGCCACACAGCGATGAATTACCGTCAAGTGAGGCTGGCGGCCTTGACAAGTGGCAGTTAGCCGGCAGAGAGGAACTCGGGCCCGAGGGGCCGGCTGTGACCGCTCGTTCCGACCCCACAGGGCAGCCCCCCGCAGTCCTGAAAGAGAGCTCGGTAATCACGCCCTAGAACTAGGCCAGAAAAAGGAACTGTGGCTATTTTCGGTGAAGAACATTTTCTACACACGTCTCTGTCTACCCCCCAGAAGGAAAATAGATAGCCTGGTCTTCGCTGCTCCCATCATAAGGACCCCTTCACACCACAGTCCCAAAAGTACCACAGGGACGCTCTCTGCCCTTGAGACAGGCTTTCCAGAGACAATAGCAGCTGTGGCTTCCCAGCGGTAGACGGGTTCGTCTGTCCGCCCGCCGGGGAGGACCTGCTACCTTAGCGGTCCTGAAGGCCCTGGATGGGGCTCGCCTGTGCTGCTGAACAGGGACACGAGGAAGGAGATGCGAATGTAAGAGTGAACCAGTGGTCGAAGGGAAGGTTCTCTCCGGCAGCTGACCTTGAGGTGCCACTGTCCCAAGTGTGGCGTTGTGTCACTTACTACAGACAGAAGGAAGCCCATCCTGCCACAAAGGGGGTGATCCAGGATGGGATTGCTAGTGCTCTGTGATTGATTCGTCTGAAGTCTCTTACACACACACACACACACACACACACACCGCATTTGCTGTTGACCCATTTTGATGATTTTTGTCTGCAATTCAAATTTGTATCCTTAGGTTCACCTTCTCAAGTCCCTGCAGTTGTAAAAAACATTGCTCTGATATAAGGGCCATTGTTTTAAAGTAGGGGATATTAATCATTCTTTTGATATGTTGTAGTGAGAATGCTTTGGGCTGCAAGTAACAGGAAACAAATCTCAGAGCTGAAGCAAATAGTGTTACTCTTCTCATACAGAACAGAAGCCCTGAGGCGGGCCGTTTCCGGCATCGATACAGTGGCCCCATGACGTTGGCTGTGAGTGCTCTGCATGACTGTTTCTTTTATAGGCCCTTTCCTCGTGGTGCTAAGATGGCTTCTCAAGCTCTGTCCATCACATCTGCATTCATGACAAGAGGGAGAAGGCAGAAGGGTTCCCTGTGAGGTCCCTTGGCAGACTTCTCCTTGGGTCCCACAGTCAGTCTTCATTCCCCGGGCCACCTTCCCACAGCAGGGTTGGGGGGCGGAAGGAATTAGGTTGTTATGACCAGCTTAGACTGGTTCTCATTCTCTCCCACCTGGGAAATTTCCTGCTCCGGTCAAATTTGAGATTTTATTAAGCCAAGAGAAAACAAGAAGTGGATTCTGAATAAGCAAGTAGTGTCTGCCACAAGGTCTTCAATGGCCAAGGCCAAAAAAAAAAAAAAAAAAGCCACAAACAAACCAATGGTCTTTCATTTTCTAGCATGATAATGATGAAAAAGATGATTTTAATTTTTTTAACAGATTGTTACTGGAAGTTTAAAAACTGCAGAAGATGATTCTGATAAGTAAAGAAATGAGAATTTGGCATATATTTCAGAAACCTGTATATTTTGAATATCCCTTGATGTGTTAGTTTCATTTATTGGCATCTATTCTAAGGAAATACCTGTGCTCTCTACCTGTGCTCAGAGTTAGCTGTAAGAATTTTCTTTGCAGCATCATTTGTAACAGCAAAAGCAAAAAACCCAAAAACACCATCCAGATGTCCAGCAGTAAGAATCCAGGCAAAATAAAGTCCAGTATATCCTTCAGGGTATTGTGCTGTATGGTAGTTCAGAAGCTATAATAGAATTTTGTATAATTGCATGGAAATAGTAATGTTACACTGTTAATTTCAAAAGTGGCTATAAAATGAGGTATACCATATCGTTCTGTTTTTGAAAAGAAATATGTGTAATGGGCCGCCTGAGGGGCTCAGTCTGTTGAGCGTCCAACTCTTGATTTCGGCTCCGGGCATGATCTCAGGGTCATGGGATCCAACCCCGCGTTGGGCTCTGCATTCAGGGCGGAGTCTGCGTGGGATTCTCTCTCGCTCTCCCTCTGCACCTCCCCCTGCTCGTGTTCTTTCTCTCTGAATAAATAAAATCTTTTAAAAAATATGTGTAATGGGGGCGCCTGGGTGGCCCAGTGGTTTAAAGCCTCTGCCTTCAGCTCAGGTCATGATCTCAGAGTCCTGGGATCGAGCCCCGCATTGGGCTCTCTGATCAGCAGGGAGCCCACTTCCCCCCTCCCCCCGTCTGCCTCTCTGACTGCTTGTGATCTCTCTCTCTGTCAAATAAATAAATAAAATCTTTAATACATATATATGTATACATATGTGTGATGGATGCATGGGCACAGATAGGAAGCTATTGGAAGTGTGCATGGTCAGTGCATATCGCTGGGTGATAGGACTATAGGTTCAGAAAATGTTTTTTTCTAAGCTACCCTTTCTAAATTCACAAGCATATGTGCTTTTTTTAGAATAAAGGGGAAGATTAGAAAACTGAAGACTTGGAGGCAGGAGATTTTTCACCGAAGGACAATCCTCTGGGGGCCCTTGGTTGCTGCTGGGTTCCCATTATTGTAGATAATGCTAGGATTAGCATCTTTGTATTGTAGCCTTTTTTTTTTTTCATGTTCTCAATTTTTTTTCATAGAATTGTTTCCCAGAAGTGGTATCACTAGGTCAGTGGGTATGAATGCTTTTTTCACTGATGATCCCCTTTTCCAAATTGCTTCTCGATGGGGCTGTGCCGCCATACAATGAACTGGAAATATCTTATCCATCCTGGATATTCTAATTGTATTTAATGTTTGCTAATTTAGCAAGCAAAGAATAGTACCTCATTATTTCGATTTGCATTTCCGGCGGGACTGAACAGTCGTTTCTATCAGTTGCTTACTTACTGTTTTTTTTTTTTTTTTATTGGTGAATTTTTCCATTTATCTGCTGGGTTTTTCATTTTTCCATGTGCACAAACTCTTTCTCTGCTAAAGAAAATGGAGTGCCGGCCTCGCTATGGATACTCCCCCCTTGGGTGGCTGTTTCCATTCTGATTTCGTGTTTTTCCTCTTTTCTGTTCAAAAGCTTTAAACGATTGTGTAGACAAGTTTGCCACTCGTGTGATTTTTCTTTTATTTCTTCCAAGTTTAGATAATTACTCTCTCACCCTTCAAGCGGGAGTTTGATAAATGTTCGATTCTATTTGCATGCGAATTTTTATTTTTATATTTTATTTATTTTTTAAATAGATTTTATTTATTTATCTTAGAGAGAGAGCACAAAGAGGGGGAGAGGCAGGCAGAGCAGGCAGGAGGACAAGTAGACTCCTCACTGAGCAGGGAGCCCGATATGGGACTCAATCCCAGGACCCTGGGATCAGGACCTGAGCTAAAGGCAGCGGCTCAACCGACTAAGCCACCCAGGTGCCCCACGCATCCCGATTTTTAAAGAACATACTTACCCCTCTACCTCATTGAAAATGGCTACTCATGCTACTCGTTTGTAGTAAGGATTTAAACTCACTTCCCCCGTTTACTAAAGTTGTATCACTCGCTGTGCGTTGAATCATCTTTCCCATCCGTGTAAGGTCCCTCCTGTGTCACCAGCTCACATTGGTATCAGTGGTCGGGCCTGTTTTCATTGTGCCTCTACTGTTAGCCCATCCTTTAGAACGATTATTTGTTTAAAATTTATCTGGTAGGATTTATCTTACTTCATTGCATTTTAAGATTATTTTCTGGAATTTTCTTTCTGATTCTCGCCTATTTGAGTGTAAAACCAAACCCTGTGCAAAGTCAGTGTTTCTCTGGGGACAGAAACCAAATCCTTCTTGAGTATCTCGGTGTCCGCAGCACAACCCCTGGCACGTAGCCATAACGAGTTCTTGTTTCTAAATGAAAGAATTCACCCTTTTATGGCGCTCTCTTACTAAAGGTCGTGGTTTCCAGGCTTTTCCAGTTTTATTTTATTTGAAGAAACTAACCAAACGAAGGCCAGAGGTGCCAGAGCTCCCTTTGTTGAACCCCCGCCGCACACGCAGCAGAGCCGCGTCTCTCCTCCAGCGGTCTGCCGAGGTAGATTATTGGCCCATTGTACAGATGCGCAGATGAGGAGCCTGAGGCTCGGCCGTGGTTCAGTGGCCCGCACTTGAAAGGCTGACAGGGGTGGGAGCGGAGCAGCTCGCCTGAGCTAGCCATGAAGCAGGTAGGTCTCAGGACACCGTAGCGTCTGGTGTCGGTGCCCGGTGGCCTGTGTGATGCTGGAGGTTTTGAGACGCCCCCCTGCCCCCCGTCCTCACTTGTATCCCGAGCGCCCGAGCGTGGCGGTGAGTGCCCAGTGGGACTAGCCACTCCAGCCGCTCCTCTCGTCCCTGTGAGCCAAGAACGTGTGCCCTTTGCCCTTTGCTGAGATGTCCTAGGCGGTTATTACTGGTAATGATGCCATCACTTTGCAGTCCTGTGGGGACGTGTGACAGCTGTTCGCAGTCTCCCTTCTGTAACTGAGAAGGACAGTTACTCGGTGGAGCTGAGGAGAGGCATCGGAGCTAGTCGGGCCCCCGCTCCGTGGCCGGTGTGCTGTGCCTCAGGCCCGTCTTGGCCTTCAAGGTCCCCGTGGCCTGTTTTGAGTTGAAGCTTTGATAAGCAATTTTCTTTGAAAGAGGGAGCGAGTACGATTCCGTTTTACATTTTCAGGTTATGGGGCTTCTCTCTGCAAATGGAAAATCTAATCCGTAAATGCTCAGCAACTGCCGTGGGCAAGACCCTTGGCATCCTTGTTGGCACAAGATGGTAACCGGAGGCGTGGAAGACGGATCTGGGCCCGAGTTCAGGCCTGCCATTCATTAGCTGGGTGACCACGGGCTTGACCAACCTCCCCAAGGCTGCCCTTTCTCATCTGGAAACCGTAGATGAGGGTCCCCGCCCCACAGAATAGCGGTGAGGAACCAAAGGGAGAACGTGTGCTAAGAAGCCACTGAACTCGTCGCCGTACAGACGTGGTTGTCCCGTGGGCCCAGGGGAGGAGGGAGGGGCCACAAGGGACTGTCCGGGGACAGAGAAGGAAGGAGCCATTGGAGCGGAAGGTTTGTACCCTAGGCTGAGGGTCTCCAAGGGTAGAAGTAAGGTCCTCACCAGGTAGGGATGTTCAGGGTGAAGTGGGAGACAGAGGGAACGGAGGCCCCAGGCTCTGTCCAGAAGTGACCTGCTCTGTCAAAGCCCAGCAGAACTTGACTGACTTGGTTGCCAGTGTCGTCTGCTGCTCTACCTCTCAGATCTGCTCCTGGGAGGCAGAGCCGTATCTCGCTGCACGGTGTGCTCACCCCAGCGCCCTGCTTCGCGCGCGGCCCGGCCCAGGGACCGTGGGAAACACTTGGTCGCTGAAGGAGCGAGCGGTGCTCGGACCGGGTTTGTTGACTGAATGAGCGTGACGCTGGTTAATGACATTTCCAATCTAGTTTGAAAGCAACTTCAAAGAAGACCCATGAGAGAAAGGTAGTGTTCATGTTCCGAGGGAAGCCTGGCCCCGTTCCCGGGTGGGTTTGGTCGGGTCAGCTGAGGAAGCAGGAGGAAGGGGCCAGGTGCCCCCGACACTAACCACAGTTCCTCCCCGAGCGCTTTCTCGTCTGTCCAGCGGAAGAAGAGCTGCAGTCTTCTTAGGCTAGACCCGTGCCTCTGACGTGATTTGTTTCTCAAGTGGCCGGGGGTAGGGGGGTGGGTCTAGAACCCCGACAAACTGACTCGTGCCTGCTTCCTGCAGGTGTTGGCGAGGATGCTGAGGGGAAAGGCACAGAGCCCACTATCGAGGAGTTTCTGACAAGATGTGTTCACTTTAAGGGCCCCCGAAAAGGAAGCAGGCTGGGGAGGGGCTCTGTCCATCCCTGCTGGACCTCACAGGTGTTACGCAAATAATGTGATTTTCCTCCCACAGCTGTGGGGTGGCTAAATCCAAAGCCCCGTGGCTCGGGCTTATTTCCGGTCCTGCTGGAGCAACATGGGCTGGAACAGAAGGGCTGACCTTTCCTGCGCCCGCCAAGGTGCGTGCTTCCGTGGGGTCTGTCATCCGGCGAGGCTTCCCAAAGCCAACCACTGTCGCCTGTGTTGTGAAGATACTCAGAGGGTAGCCCGTGCTCTGGAACTAATGCGTTCTCAGCAGAAGCCATAGCGCTGTCGGCAGCCTTGCCGGCGCTCTGTGCTCCTCGGCAATGCACGCAGCTCTCTCTTGCTTTGTAATGCCAACAACTGTCCGTCACAGAATGTTCTCTGCTCCGGCCATGTATTGCTAATGAAAATCAGTTGCCTTGTCAGTGTCCATAAGCCCGTGATTGCTTTGATTGCCCTGGCACGTGAAGGATGCTTTTTAGCATGAAAACATTAGAAACATTTTTTTCAAGGTAGAGAGCATCGTATAACCAATACCCATATACATATCACTAGACTCAGCGCTTGTTAACATTTGCCGCGTTTCTTCATCTCTTGTATTGTCATCGAAGTACTTTCAAGGATGTCGTAGACATCAAGACGTTTCGGTATCTATCTCTAAAAAAATAATGGCATTTTCCCTCATGAACATGACATCACTGGCACTCCTTTCTTTTTTTCTTAATTTTATTTATTCATTTGAGACAGAGAGAGTGAGCATGTGTAGGGAGGGGCAGAGGGAGAGAGAATCTATAGCAGACTCCACACTGAACACAGAGCCTGAGGCAGGACTTGATCCTGTGACCCTGAGAACTTGACCTGAGCCGAAACCCGAGCCGGACACTCAACCATCCGAGCCACCCAGGCGCCCCAATTGCCCCCCAGTCACAGATGGTCTGTCCAGCACAGGGGATGTCAGAGGCTCCACGTTGCCTTTTGCTGTTTCACATTTTGCTATTTTGTATCTTAAGCTTTTAAAATCTAGAACAGTTCCTTCTCCCCAACTCTTGGGATCTTGTTGGTTTCATCATATTGTAGGAGTTCTGGGATCTTTCCGCAGAGATGATGAAGTCTGTCGTGGATCCCTTCTGTGGTACAGCTACCCTTATGTTCTTGCATTTTTATGAGATTCTGTTCACCGGAGGTGTTCGTTGTTACCACTTCGTTATTAAACTACCTTCAGCAGCCGGGAAATGATCAGGTCAGAGGCTCCCGGGCGGCTCAGCTAAGCAGCCCCCTCTTGGTTTCGGCTCAGGTCATGATCTCAGGGGCCTGGGATTGAGCCCCGTGTCAGTCTCTGTGCTCAGTGGGGAGTCGGCTTGAGATTCCCTCTCTGCTGCTAACCCTCCCCCAAGCACGTGCTCGCTTTCTAAAATAAATAAATCTTTAAAAAAAAGATTCAAAATAAAATAAATAAAAACAAAGAAACGATTCAGGGGGCTCAGTTGGTTAAGTGTTTGCCTTCGGCTCAGGTCATGATCCCAGGGTCCTGGGATCGAGCCCCACATCGGGCTCTCTGCTCAGCAGGGAGCCTGCTTCTCCCTCTCCCACTCCTCCCCACCCCCCGCTTGTGTTCCCTCTCTCTCTGTGTCTCTCTGTATGTCAAGTAAAGAAATAAAATCTTTAAAATTAATGAATTAATTTAAGAATGATTCAGATCTGACCTGGGTGGTAGTTTACTAGAAGAAGCGTTCCTTAACGTTCATTTCTTTTTAATATCAAATAAAATTATCTTCTGGATTTACACGGAGTTTATTGACTTAAAAACGAGTACAGAGCACCGAAGACGAGCCGTGTGTGGAGTTGAGAATCACCTCAGTAACTCCTGCTCACCTTCAGTTTGCAGAGAAATTCCAGGAGGTGAAAGAAGCTGCCAGACTAGCCAGAGACAAGTCCCAGGAGAAAATCGAGACCTCGAGCAACCATTCCCAGGTAAGTAATTTGTGCATGAAATAAATCTGTGTATGATCAGTAAATGGGACTCTTTGTTCCTTGTCACTTTTGACAAGAAATAGGGACTTCTGGCAGGAGGGCCTTTTGAAGGCTCTTCCGACTGTTCGCATGCTCCCGCTGAGGTTGATAGGACCCGTTTGTATGAGACTCGAATTTTCCACATGTGCTGGTGTATTTCTGACAGAAAGCGGCGGATGCGATTAGAATTGCTGCACGCCCCTGGCCGCTCAGAGGCTCTCTTTGTCACTGCATTTCGATACCAGAGAGGAGGCAGGGTGTTTCCCTTCTGTGCTGGAAGGCGTGCATTGCATTGAAAAATACGGTGCCTCGTACCTCGTGCCTAGGAGACGGAACACGTGGTCGATGCTAGAGAACCTGCCTCTGTTTCCGTGTTTAAACAAAGTCGGGTGGGAGATGGTATTTCGACAGCTCTGGATATATCAAAGGAGAAATGGCTTTGCCAGAAATTGAGTATTCTGTCTACTTGAAAGTGTGATCGACCAAAAAGACTTCCTTTTAACCCAAAGTAAAAATACCTGCATTCCTGATGTCTGGTTTGGTGTACGTAGCGGTGGGCGGAAGGCCTGACCGAGGGGTAAGGTTCTGCGCAGAGAGACCAGGGAGCAGGAGACGTCGGGGGAAGCGGGGAAGGTTCGGGGTTAGGAATAAGACGGTGCAGCCGCCAGACGGGCCAGGAGCCTGCCTGGCTGGGAGCGAGGTGCGCTGCAGGGAGGAATCAGAGATGCGCTTGGAGATTCTGCAGAAGACCCGGAAGTCTCCATTTCTAGTTTATTCATCATTATTTGCTTAACTCTTATTGGGTAGTTTGGACAGACACTGGAGGTGTCGCATGAAGGTTTCTCAGGAATCGACATGAGGGTTGCTCGCAGGTGGTGAGGAAGTCAGGGAGCGATAGACGGTGGGGAGATTGGCAAGGACACAGCCACAGGGGTCAAGAGGAAGGGACGGATGCTGGGGACGCCCGGTAGGGAAAGAACCAGGAGACGGGGTATCTGGAGCTGTCAAGGTTGATGTTTTCAGGTTGACCATCCACTTTGAAGAAGCAATAGCTGAAGCCTTGGGTGTACCAAGAAGGAGTCGGGGGGGTAGCGCCTGGGGGGCTCAATCGGTGAAGCGTCTGCCTTTAGCTCAGGTCATGATCCCAGGGTCTTAGGATCAAGCCCCACATCAGGCTCCCTGCTCTGTGGGGAGCCTGCTTCTCCCTCTGCCTGCCACTCCTCCTGCTTGTGCTTTCTATCTGGCAAATAGATAAAATCTTTAAATAAAAAGCAGTGGGGAGAGCAGGGCAAAGCTAGAGCCTTGAGAGATGTACCCTGCCCTGGGAAGAGAGCCCCTGAAGACCGCAGAGAGGGAGAACTCCCCATCACTGACCCGGGGCAGGAGCACGCTCAGCACAGAGGGCTCGGGCTTTGTCGGCCACCGTGGCTGGTCCTGAGGCCCCGGGATTTCCCAGCACCTGTCCTGGCTCAGCATGTAAAGGATGCCCCGTGTGAATTTATGGAATGTGTGTCAGGCTTCAGGTGGACAGGAACTTCCCCGAATCTTTCTAAAGAATCTTTAATATAGTCTGAGTGATATTCTTAATTTCATATATTAATTACCATACTGAGTAAATCACTGAGGACTTATAAAATTGGACACCGGAAATGGTCCATAATCTAAACAGTTTCTAATACGTGACATTTTTCTGAATACTACATATTATAGAAATATCTCTGAACTTCATCAGAAGTTCTTTATAGGGGCGCCTGGGTGGCTGAGTGGGTTAAAGCCTCTGCCTTCAGTTCAAGTCGTGATCTCAGGGTCCTGGGATCGAGCCCCGCGTCGGACTCTCTGCTCAGCGGGGAGCCTGCTTCCTCGCCTCTCTGCCTGCCTCTCTGCCTACCTGTGATTTCTCTCTGTCAAATAAATAAAATCTTAAAAAAAAAAAAGTTCTTTGAGGTTTCTGTTTTGACATTTTTTTCCCAAAGAAGTATTTTATTTTTAAATTTTTTTCCCAAAGATTTATTTAGCTATTTAAGAAAAAGAGCATGGGCACGGAAGAAGGGGCAGAAGGAGAGGGAGAATCTTAAGCAGGCTCCCTGCTGAGCATGGAGCCCGATGTGGGGCTCTGACTCACGACCCTGAGATCATGACCTGAGCCGAAATGAAGAGTCAGACACTTAACTGACTGAGCCACCCAGACACGCCCCCAAAAATGGAATTTAAACCTTAAAAAAATCAACTATACCCATAAGGTGCTATTTTATATATATGTACTAATTATATGTCAATTTTTTGTCTCTAAGCTTCAGTTTTTATTTATCTTCCTGATGTTTCCCCAAATGTAGAGATCACTGTACATTTTTCTTTGCATTTTTATTAGAAATCATACATTTGCTTGCTTTCCTGAATCTCTTAGGGAATGAACACTTTGGGAAAGTTTTCCAAATATTTGAAGATCTTAAACATCTTATATGGGTCTTACCCTAAAGGTAAAAGCAATACGTATTTACCGCAGAAATCAAAACTATACCGTACTCTAAACAAGAGAACAAGAACGACATGCTTTCTTACCACACAAAGATATTGTTCACGTTTTGGGGTATATCTTCCTGATTCACTTTTCTAGTATATTTCTGTATCATTCTTTTTAACCTTTTTATCTTTTTTCTAAAGATATTATGTATTTATTTGACAGAGAGAGAGTGAGAGAGGGAACACAATCAGGGAGAGCTGGAAAGGGAGAAGAAGGCTCCCCAGTGAGCAGGGAGCCCGATGCGGGGCTCGATCCCAGGACCCTGGCATCATGACCTGAACTGAATGCAGACTCTTAAATGACCTAGCCACCCAGGCACCCCTAACCTTTTTACTTTATATTTCATGAGCATTCCCTTGTGTTTTCAAATACCCCTTTTCAAAACTATCTTAATGACTAGTATTTGTATCATCACAACTTATTCCATTAACCTACACTTTGGGACATCAATGTGATTTCTAATTTCTGTGAATATAAATGACACTGCGATCTGTGTCTTTGCACATCTCTGTGCCTTTGGTAATTTCTGCAGGATAAATTCTTGAAATGCAGGTATTGGGTTAAAAAGTAGGAACGTTTTAAAAGCTTTCGGTAAATCCTGCAGACTTAGCCTATAGAAATGTATGATTCTAACTCCCACCAGCAGGGACTGAGAACAATTTTTTCCTCCCACACTCTCACCAGCAAAGCTTTGTTGACTTGACAGAAGAAAAATGTATTCTGTTGGCTTTTTTCATTTCGTGTTTCTTTACCAGCGAGATCAAATATTTTTTGTGTCTATTGATTCTTTCCATTTCTTCTTCTGTAAATGTCAATTGTGTATTTTTTTTTCCTTTTTAAAAAAATTGAAGTGTTCATCTTTCTGTGTTGACTTTTTTTTTAAGATTGTGTTTATTAGAGAGAGCATGAACACAAGCAAGGGTAGGAGTGGGGGGAGGGGCAGAGAGAGAGGGAGAAGCAGATTCCCTGCTGAGCAGAGAGTCTGACGAGGGGCTCAATCCCAGGACCCAGGGATCATGACCTGAGCCGAAGGCAGAGGCTTTAACCAACTGAGCCACCCAGGCATCTCCTTTTCATGTGGCTTTCTAAGAATTTAATTTTTTAACATGGATATTTTTTTTTAACATGGATATTTTTGAACATACTCAAAGCTAGGCAGAATTGTATATTGAACCTCCATGGGACACACAGATCAGCTTTAACAATTAGGAATTTATGATCAATTGTTTCTTCGGTGCTCCCCTGCCTCCCCCTAAATTTTAAGCAAATCTCAAACATCTTATTTCACCCATAACTATGTCAGTGTGTGACTCTAGAAAACAGGCCTCCAAGAGTTTTTCAGTATAGGAAAGGTAATAACAACTTGTTTTTCATTATATGCAAATATTCAGCAGCAGATATTTTCCCCAGGTTTTTGTGCATTTTTAATTTTGTTTATGGCATTTTTTTTCCAGTGCAGAAATTTAGCGTTAGTCAAATGTATGCATCATTCCCTGTATGGTTCCTTCCTTTGCCTTTATGCTCAGTGGAGGCCAAGATCTAAGATCTTATCCAAGAGCAGATGAGATTTCACCTCCCTGTGGTATGACTTATTACAGAAAATATTTCAGAATATTCATAATAACGCTAATGAGCTGTGGAGGCCGCACACACATCCACGTCTGATCCCTGCTGGTTTCACGCGTCTTGCTCTCTGGCCCCAGGAGCTATAGGTCGTCCCCATTTCTAATACCTTTTCTCTTTTCCTCATTCACTCTTTCTTGTTCCCCGTTGTAAACCCCAGCTCCCCTCTTGTCCGTGGCTTCTGTGTTAAATAAGGGAGACCAGCTGTGCAAGCTTGTCTGGTGTATCCGTAAAGTTGAGTAACAAGATGGCCCCAGGGTCCCAAGTACGTTCTTGTCAGTGAAGTTCATAGACTTTCTCAGCTTTCCCTGGACTCCTCTGGGCCTTTTCCTTGGTTCTCTTTCTTTTCTTTTTTTTTTTTTTTAACAATTTTTTAAGGATTTTATTTATTTATTTGAGACAGAAAGATACAGAGAGAGAGAGCATGAGCAGGGGGGTGGGGGAGAGGGGGAAGCAGACTCCCCGCTGAGCCGAGGGCCCGATGCGGGGCTTGGTCCCAGGACCCCAGGACCATGACCTGAGCCGAAGGCAGATGCTTAACCCATTGAGCCACCCAGGTGCCCCCATTTTTTTTTTTTTTTGGTTAATTAAGTTTCAGAGGTAGAATTTAATGGTCAATAGCCTCTCGTGCTGGTCTTTGCCGCGTCTGGTCTGACGAGTGGGTTCTCCCCTGCTCACGAACACACTTCTCCTTACGCCTGACCTGCTGCTACTCTGAGCAGATACTGCGTGAAGGTAGCTCACTTGGGCCGGGAATCCGGGTGTGAAACCCCGTCTTCTGCTCAGGTGTCCAGTGTCAATGGGACAGACGATGAAAAGGCCTCTCACGCGGGTCCTGCCGACGCACAGCTCAAGTCCGAGAATGACAAGCTGAAGATCGCCTTGACCCAGAGGTACGAGTGTTTAAAACCCAGATGGCCTTTTCTCCAAGGTCAGTGCCTCCCGCAGCCTTTCCCGCCAGGTGGGGTTTCACGAGGGGGCCGGGTCCTGCTCAGAGTGTCTGGCCTTGTCTCCGGGCCAAAGGAAAGCCAGCTGGCTTCGTGGCTGTTCTCGGTCTGGCTGCCCGGACCGGGGGCGTGTGCGCGAGATTTCAGAGTGTGTGACAGAGGGGGTGTGTGTGTGTGTGAGAGACATGTTCCTGTGCTTGTGTGTGTGTGTGTGAGAGAGACATGTCCCTGTGCTTGTGTGTGTGTGTGTGAGAGAGACATGTCCCTGTGCTTGTGTTGTGTGTGTGTCAGTGTGAGAGAGACATGTCCCTGTGCTTGTGTTTTGTTCTGGTTTTTTGAGGAGCCAAATGTATCATTTATTGGTATAGAATAAATAATTCACTGAATCTCGAACATGCAAGAAAAACCTGTAAAAACCTAACTTAAACATAATACAGCCTCTCACAAAAATCAGTAGCTCTTCCAGGTACAAACAAATGTCACATATAATATGTATTTGAAGAAGAGATTTCCTTTACAATATGAACTAGAGCCATCAATTACATGAACTAGAGACATAAATACAGAAAACTCAAGGGCATAGAATCTCTGTGAAGAAAGTTTTAAAATGATTTTGAGGACCATAAATGAATAATTTAATGAATAGAAAGATATATTCTATTGGGAGATGGTAGAAATGCCTTCATATTTTAAAAAGAATCCATTCCCCCTAAACTGATGCATAAATTTAACACAGTCCTCACAATAAGATCAACATGATTTTAATTTTTAATGATGACACAGGCTGTGCTTATGTTTTCCTATCTTGAGAGTGCGGCCCATTTCCCGATGGCTGGGCTGGCCCCTGAGCTCACTCAGAGCTGCTGTCGTTGGGACTCACGCTGTCCCCACCCCGGCCGGGGCCTCGGCCAGCTTCCCCCAGCCTTTCTGTGGCTGAGAAGCTGCTCTCCCCAGATTCGCCCCATTAAAAAGCTGGATCATATTAACTCCCGTTTTACAGATGGGGAAACTGAGTCCCCGTGGTAAAGTGAATCCTTGCCTAAGGTCACCTGGCTAGGCAGTTTCTCCACCATCCTGCCTGCTTTTCACTCTTTTGTTGTTTAAGACACAAGACGCTGTTGCATGGAAACGTTTCAACCCCCCAAAGTAAAGTTTTTTTTTAAAATCCCAACCTAATGAACAAGTGCATTATAGGGATGGGTGCAAAGCCATTTCCCCAAAGCAGCTTAAATTCTCAATCATCAATTCTGAGATTAATCAGATTCCTTTTTGCTATTTTTTTGCATATGGTGTTTGAAACTGAAAGCGTGTGTTTCTAGTCACGTTCCCCTGTCCTTGAGGCCGTGGGGTGGAGGAGAACACAGATTATTGAGAAACAGTCCTATTTACCTACCCCCGCCCCAAAAGGATTTTCCAGATAGAAGTGGCGTCACCCAGGCCGTATTGACTAGAAGCCCGCACTTTGAGCAGGGTGTGTCCCGCGTGGCCTGTGTATCCTGTGTGCCCCCACGTCCCCCGTGGCCTGTGCAGCTCTGGCCTCGGGGCACCTGCAGCTCTGCACACGTGTGGGCTGCAAAGCCAGGAGACAGAAGGACCAGGAAAGGTGACAGCCCCTGAGGGGAGCCTGGTTCCAGTTTGTTTCTTGAAATTCCTCCTTTGTGGAGCACATAGGATGAAAGACAAATGCGAGGTTGTTGTGGTCACATGGAAATGTCCCACAGACCTGTGGTCCTCCCCCACCCCTGAGGGGACGTGGGGTCAGCCAGGGGGACACATGCGGTCACTGTTCCTGCTGCCCTCTGGTCATCGGCTCTGGATTCCCTGCAGGCTGGGAGGGGGCACAGGTTGTCACCTGGAGCTGGGCTGCTTGTCACCCCGAGGTCCTGGGCTGTCCGGCATTCGTGAGACTCTAGGAGGCCTGCTTCAGAGCCTGCGACCTTGGGGCTCGCTGCAGGAAGGGCCGGGACAGAGGCTTCTGGGGCAGGGGCTCGGGAGGGAGTGAGGGGGTCCTTCTTAGCTTCGGCTCCTCCTTCTCCAAGAGTTTGGTTCTTTCCTAAAGCGATTCTTTAAGAAAACAGCCTGGCACGGAGGCCTCGGCACTAGAGAGGCTCCAGCCCGTCTTGGCACCTGATCCTCGTGGCCGGCCCCCAAGAGGCAGGCGGGGGGTGGCAGGTGGGGTAGAGCGGGCTGGGTGGCACCCGGCGTCCGGGTCACCGCCGGGCCCACCCGCAGTGCCGCCAACGTGAAGAAATGGGAGATGGAGCTGCAGACCCTGCGGGAGAGCAACGCGCGGCTGACCACGGCGCTGCAGGAGTCGGCCGCCAGCGCGGAGCAGTGGAAGAGGCAGTTCTCCGTCTGCCGCGACGAGAACGACCGGCTCCGGAGCAGGGTGGGTGCCCGTCCGCTCCTCCCTCCCCGCCACCCGCACTCGCCCCCTCCCCGCGGCGGACGAGGTGTCCTCGGTGTCGCGCCCCACTTTCCCCGAGCAGGAGCACGAGGGAGCGAGCGGGTTTCACCGCTGCCGGGACACACGGGAGGTCCAGCCTCCCTCCCCCCCCCCCCCCCCGACACACCCCGGGGTCGTGGGTGGCCCTCCCGCGGCACGCTCCGGGGGTCGTGGGTGGCCCTCCCGCGGCACGCTCCGTGGTGTGTTCATCTTGGGTAGAGAAGGGGATCCAGAGGGTGAGCGAGGACAAGAGAGTTGGGAAACCGCGAGGAGCGTGTTCACTCCGCAGCCCTACTGCCAGGCCATCCCTGCGTCTAAGAGTCTGAGCTGGGAAGTGGGCAAAGGACCATGGTGCCCGGAGCCCAAGCAGATGCGAGCCCGTCGTCTGCAGCCCTCCCTGTAATTAGTCACTCGCGTCCTTCATGTGGGGACTGAGTCAATGAGGCAGTTGTGGGGTGGCCAGAAAATCCCCCATTGAGACCCCAGGGTCCCCTTGTGGCCGTGCTTGATGCTCAGCACGTTGGTCCGGCAGGAGGTGGGCAACAGCTGCCCTGGAAGTGTGGGCCTTCAGGGGGACACATCACCCCTAGACAGGTCTTCACTCTCCCTGGCCCCCCATTTGTAAGCTGCCCCGACGGAGCCTGAATGGAGCCACCCGAGGCCACTCCCCTGCTCCCCCATCTCTGCTGCAGATGGCACATCAAAGTGCCTCGTGTCATGGCTTCACTTCCATGCCGTAAGTGCCGACCTGAGGGCACCAGGCCCAGTGCTGACACCGTGTGTTCCCTGCCGGGGCCGGGCCGGTCTGGCTGCCCCAGGGATCGATTGCCCTGTCCTTCTCTTTCCAAGCAGGGAGCTGGCTCTGTCCCTTTGCATGAGTGCGACAGGGGGAGGAGAGAAAGTACACCCCTTAGGGTTTGCTGCCTGAATGGCAAGCACTGGGAACTTGATTTCCAGGGCACGAGGTAGCAGGTGGTGGAGTCCCCCGCGGCTCCTGGGGCTGGGGGTTCAGACCCTGGGGGCTGGCGTGCAAACACCTCTGAAAGTGTCATCATCGTGACCGCCCAGCACCCTTGCCCTCAGGGACTTCCGCCTGCTGGTGGGACCCCATCAGTGCAGGACTTTTGTGTTACTCTTGGTTCCCTCCCTCCTTGGACTCTGCACGCACACTCTGGCCACTGGGAGCGGCCAGCATTGGACGGCAAGTCCAAGGCTGTGAGGCCCTTGAGCCCTTCTGAGGGGTCAAGCCTGGGAAGGGGAGAAGGAGGCACTCTGGGGATCCGCTGGTCCAGCCTGCACCTCTCAGCTCTCCTGGAGGAGGCTTGCTCAGAGGCCAGGCCCCTCCTGCATGCGTCAGTAAGGAAAGGTCACCCGGGTTTAAAATGTTTGAAATGTCATTGCATCTCATTAGGTGGCCAGTGGCCCACGGTGTTGATCAGTTCTCTTCTCCGCGGTCTTAAACCTTTGAGATGAAATCAAATAATTCAGGACATGATCAAGCGATGTAAAAAGTCGTCATGGAGAGAAGCAGATAGATTCATGGGCCATCTGGTCCTTACTGGAGACGAATCCTTTAAAGCAAACCTGCCGTTCCTCGTGGCAGTGAGAGCAAACCGGAAGCCAGGAGCGTCCCGTGGCCAGGTTTCAGACTGCCATGGCTCTGCTGGCGTTAGGGCGTCTCGTGCACGTGGGGCAGGGCCAGCAACCCCGCGGGGGAGCCCCACAGGGTTAGCTCGTCGCCGCGAGGAACGATGTGTAGGTGGGTTAGTTCACGCTTCGTTGTGAAGGACAGCATAAACAGCCATGGCGAACCTTGGCTCAACGACCGAGGTAAACGAGCCTCCCTGCTTCAGCCTGTGGCGTCTCTTACAGATTGACGAGCTGGAGGAGCCGTGCAGGGAGATCAACAGAGAGAAGGAGAGGAACACGCAGCTGAAGAGGAGAATCGAGGAGCTGGAGGCAGAGCTGCGGGAGAAGGAGACGGTGAGTGGAGACGCCCGCCGGCCCTGTGCGCCCGGGACACTGCAGGTGTCTGGGGAGGGGGGCGTGTGACCGGCCCGGGCGGCAGCACGGGGACCAACCGAGAGCTGCACCGAGGCTGGGACGCAAGGGGGAGCCGGACATTGCCGAAACAGTCGGAAACGTTTATAGGCGATCTCTCCTCGGAAGTGGCCTTGTACTGTCCAGCCAGCAAGAGCCCCCACCGCGCGGGCATTTATTTTTGTTTTCCGGGGGGCGGGGGGAGCAGGACAGCTAAGTGCACACACGCTGGAGACGGTGGGCCAGGCCCCAAGGCTCCCAGCCTCAGTTTCCCTACCTAGAAGATGGGGATGCTGAGAATCCCTGTCTCTTTGTGGCGGGGTACAAGCTTCGCTCGATAGTGCCTGTAACACACTCAGCCCTGGGGATTACCCACGTGCTGAGTCCTAACTCCACCCCCTTTGTTATCACTGCTGAGGGTGTAGACGCCAAGAGCTGCTCTCGCTAATGTGCACACAGATGTGGGTTTTTAAGAAGGTTTTCAAGAAGGGGTTTTATCTGACTTGCTTTCACCTACTTTTTCAAATTTCTGTCCCCTGTAGGAGTTGAAAGACCTCCGCAAACAAAGTGAAATGATTCCTCAGCTCATGTCAGAGTGTGAATACGTCTCTGAGAAGTTAGAGGTAAGGGGGGGACGCCTCCCTCCGCCTTGACCCTGACCAGGGGGCATCCATGGTGTTGCTCGTTTCTCTGGGGCCTCCCGCCTCACAGCTCCCCTGGGGAAGAAGAGTGACTTTCTAGTCAGGAGAAGCCCACGGTCCCCGCACGCCAGGTGCCGTCTCTGCCCCCCCGGGTGCAGACTGGCTTGTGCTTTTGGCACTTCTGTGAAGGTGTCCTGTGTAGAGTCTAGGTGCAGGGACTGTGTCGCGCCCCCAGAAGTCTTCACGGAGCCTTAGGGCGGTGAGGACCGGGCGAAGGCAGGGTGAAGAGCCTAAGACCTGGAGTGAGGCCACTTTGCCTCTCCCCGGCCAGTGACCTTGAACACGACCTTGAGCAGCGCCCCTCACTGGCCTCAGATTCCTGATCACGTCCTCTTTCACCTCCCCCTACTTCAGGATCGCGTTATTCAAATGTATGACTCCAGTGTCGCTCACTGGTCCCTATACACCCAGGAAGTCAGTCCTTCACTGGATGTGGGGGGCACAGGCTTGCACCCTGTTTACGGACTCACAGCCACCCTGCCCTTAGGAGGAGCTGGACCGGCTTCCCGGTGACACCACTTGATCCCGGAGCCCAGATTGCCGTCCTGGGTCCTGCCTCACTGAGGCCAGGCGGGCCTCGGCCTCTCCGTGGAACCAGGAAACAACACTGCCCAGTTTGGCCCATTTCTCTCTCCCAGAGTGGAGCTCCCGTGTGGCCTCTGCAGACCCTTCTGGGGCGAGGGCCGGAAACCGCATGTGCTGGGCCTGCAGACTTTGCGGAGCTTTTCCGAAAGGTCCCACTTGCAGCCGCCTCCCCCAGGCAGGACCCGAGCTCTGCATTCTGTGTGGGGCCGTCCTTTACCAGGCCAGAGTGGGTCCCGCGCTCTGCCCGTCAGCATCTCGGCCAGGGAATAGGCAGGAGAGTGGGGCACACTGGGGCACCCCCCATTCTGCGCTGAGGTCCCCGGTCACAGGTCCCCGAGAGGGGACGGCTGGGCTGTTGCGGGGTCTCAGGGGACGGCCCCCTTGGCTGCACTCCAGTCCCTTCTCCCCTCGGCCCTGCTTCAGGCGGCAGAGAGAGACAATCAGAACCTGGAGGACAAGGTGCAGTCCCTCAAGACGGACATCGAGGAGAGTAAGTACCGCCAGCGCCACCTGAAGGTTGAGCTCAAGAGCTTCCTGGAGGTGCTGGACGGCAAGATCGACGACCTGCACGACTTCCGCCGCGGCCTCTCCAAGCTGGGGGCCGACAACTAGGGGCGGGGGCGGGGCCGGGGGCGGGGCGTCGCCTCTGGCCGCGTGGGGTGGGATGTCGCGTTTGCGCTCTGGTGGTACCGTCGCTCTCGCCTCCCCGGCCTGGTCTGGCCGGGCTGCGGACCCCGGGAAGCCGCTGACTCAGGAACCCTGAGCCGGGTCCCCGGTCCGCGTTCACGCGGTCAGGGCGGGGACGGTTGTATCTTTCTCAAGGGCTGTTGCAACCGCACCAACTGAACATGGTGTTTTCTCGTCCAAATACGAACACCCTTTACACCTCCCTTTTCGGAAGAGGGGGCAGAGTATTTGAGTGTCCGTCAGGCACCCGTGCGGGGCGGGTGGGGGGATGGTGAGCAGCTGCCCCTCGGGTCAGAACCAGGATGCTTTCCCGCAGCCTTGGTAGAGTCTTGTCCAGAGAAAGAACGGGTGTCTGGTGGGCGCGTGGGGACCGCCTGCCTCCACTCCACCCCCTGCCTCCCCCTCCAGTGTGTAGGTTGCCACCAAGTTCCTTTCCCGGGTTTTAATTTCTGAGCAGATCTCTGTGGGGTGGGAGCCGTGCGCAGTAGGGTACCTGGCACAGAGTAGGTGCTTAATAAATATTTGCTCAATTAAACATACAAACAGCACTTAGTGTTTTAATCAAGCCCCCAGCGGAGTCCACCGGACCCTGTTGGACAGCCCATCGTCTTGCTGCACTGGACAGGACTTGGACAGATTGTGGGCAGTCAAGCTCCTGGATGGCCCCCGGGAGCCCCGGGGCAGGGCTGGCGGCAGAGGAGGCGGCAGGAGCCGGTCTGAGGCTGCTCAGTAGCTCATCGGTGGTGCTCTGCCCAGTGCCTTTGACCTGGGACCACTCTCTTCTCTAGGGTGGGGGTCTAGGCCAGGACCCCATGTTGGGATGGGTCAACCGAGAAAGAAATCACATGAGCCCACCAGGGAGAGTCTGCTCAAACTGCTGAGCTGTGGCCTTAGCGACAGGAGCCTCTGCCCTGCCCTCTCTCCGTTCCTGCTGAGGAAGGGACCGGAGCCAGGAAGCTCTCCTCACTTACTGAGTTTCTCAGCGGGGCCAGAGACGCCTGGGCGCCCTGCGTGTGGCAAGATGGTTTGAATCCCCGGCCATAGGCTTTTCTAACTGCCTTTCGGGGTGGTGGAGGCTTTGGTGCCTCCTTACCCCCCCCCGCCTGCTTTGGGACCCACAGAGAGAACATTTCTTTCTAGAAAGAGTTTCTAGAATTTTCCCCTAGTGGATCTGGATGAACAATAAAACAGCCCGAGGAGGCAGGTGGACACACACAGATGCGACCCAGGCCCTGGGGTGAACCCCGTGGTTGAGACCGCATCTCTGAGTAGAGAGCTCCTGGTGGGATGCGGGAGGGCAGGCCGGCCGTCAGGAGCACCCGGGCACCTTGGGCTCTGCGTGGGCACACTGGGCTTGTGGCAGACAAAGTGGAAAGCATGGTCAGCCCTCTTGGTGACCCGAGATAGGGTGCTGCTGGCGCACGCTTTCTCCGGAGCCCCAGATGACCCTCAGGGCAGTGGCGAGCAGCTCCCTGCTGGTTAGGAGCCCAGAGAGCCAGGCCGGCCGTGATTTGGCCCCGTGGCCCAGCACCGGCTCCAGTGGCTCCTTCTCAGGGCCGGGCAGCCCACCTGTCAGCAGACGGGGCCTGGGGCTGCCTGGGAGCACTGCACTCTGGGATCCCAAGACCTCCGCTCGGGGCTTCGGTGCCTGCCACCCCGTCTGCCGGCTGACTTACGGATCTGGGAGGAACCGTCTTGGTGGACTGGAGCATGCTCCAGGGGCATAGTCACGGGAAGACAGAGTTACCAAAGCTCTCTGCGTCCTGCAGCAGTGGCGGTGGGCAGCTCCGCGGAGGGCGCCGTGACTGTGGGCTGCCGTGGCCCTCCGTGGTCGGGACCTGTGGTCCCTGCTCACTGGTCCCTGGCAGTGTGGCCAGTGCCTTGTCAGGTGGTAGGATCTGCGGTGTGGCCGCGTGTGTTGCGCCCGGGCGCCGAGAGTAGGAGGGGCCCCCCTGAGGGGGTCGGGTTCAGCGGGGAAGGCACCGCAGCTGTAGGAGAGCGCTGGCTATTCACTCCCTTCTGCTTCTCTCTGAAGATCTTAGTGCTTCTTCACTGACTTTACTTAAGAAAAGATGGCTGGGGACAACGCAGAGGGTCCGTGGGGAGACTGCCGTGGCGGACGGGCCCTCACACCGTGGGGGTGGGCTCCATGGGTGCTGCGTGCATCCTGCTTTCCGCCCGAGCCAGTTCCGTGCCCTCACTTACCGGGACGTCTAGCCGCACCGCTGTCCTTCGGTCGTCCTCACCGAGGCCGAGCGCGGGCCTCACACCCGTGCACCCGGCGGCCAGGCCGGCTGCTCGACCGTCTCGAGTCAGGACCATGCTTCCTTGCTGGGTCACGTCTCCTGAGGTTGACGTGTCCAGGGCTGGCCCCCGACCAGGTCTTAGCTTTTTCCCTGCATCTGTGAAACCTGGGGCCTGAAGGAGGTGAGGTGAACCGTGGAACCTCTTTATCATAATGGGCCTTAAAAATAATTTTCCTGCTCAGTTAGTTAGGCAACTGACTCTTGGTCTCGGCTCAGGTCATGATCTCAGGGTCCTAGGATCGAGCCCCGCATCGGGCTCTCCGTTCAGCGGGGAGTCTGCTTCTCCCGCTGCCCCTCCCCCTGCTCGTGCTCTCTCTCAAATAAATAAATCTTTAAAAATAATAATTTTCCTTTTAAGTAAAGACCCAACTGGGTGCATCAAAATCAAGAAGAACAGGGTAGGAGGGCGGAGTTTTCCTAGCATGCAGGGAATGTAAGCCCCAAGGGATGGGTCGGGACAGTGTGGTCACGCCTTGAAGGGAGCATGAGCCAGCATCCACAGAGACCTGGAGCTTGGGTGGCCCATCAGTGCCACACCATCAGTGCCAGTGTCCTCAGGTGGGCGGGAGCACTGGGCAACGTCACTCCTCACTTTGCAGACGGGAAGCAGAGACGGTGACACACCCCTCACCCAGCGGCTTCATAGGCTCCCCATCTGGCTCTTCCAGACCTCGGTCCCACGTCTTTCTGGGAGCCATGCCACTGCTCTCCGTTTGTGACCTTTGCGTGCCAAGAAAAAAGTTCTCTGGGATCCTGATGAGAGCACATTGCAGTTGTATTATTTTAATCTGTGTCCACAGCAAGTGATGATTTCCAAATGAGCGAACTAGAATTATATTTATGGTCATTACAGACGTAAGTTCCATTTTCGAATGTCTGGCTTGGCAGGGATCTTTCTGAGAGCATGTTGGTCAGAATGACGTCCGTGCTCTGAGAGGCCAGACCGACAGAACACAAACGTTGCACGTCCTTCGTTGACGGACGGCTCGCTTGAGGGGTGGTAGAGCAGATTGTCCAGAATCGGGGGGGTGGGGGGCTGAATGGTAAACCGAGTCCCGGCGGGGAGGTTGTCCGCCCACCCCCTGCCCAGCCCGGAGCCAGCCCTGGGGAAGGAGCAGGCCAGCCCCGTGGCCAAGGCAGGGTGAGTGGGACCTGACTCGACCCCCAGGAGGACAGTCTGGGTGGGCAGCGGTCTCCAGCCCGCGGGCAGCCCGTGAGCTCCGCCTTGAGGATTGCTGGTGCCCGCCGGGTAAATACTGTATTCAGCATGAAGCCTCAAATCGGGTAGAACAGAGTAGAGCTCAGGTGCCCCCTGGAAATACTGCCATCTGCCCATTCTAAGGGACTACTCTTCTCTAGAAGTCCGGGGGCAATGCTGGATGAGAGCCAGCCACGGGGCGTGCCCGGGACGGGCCTGGGACACCGCCCGTGTCGCCAGGTGCACCCGTAGAAGGGTGCAGCTGTGATGGGATTTCAGACTAGGCGTTCGGAAGAGTCTGCCCTTTGAGGCGGAGGCCGCCGTGCTCTTTGCTTATCACTGAAAGTGGGTCGTTTGTGCCATGGGTCCTTCTAAAAGTTACAGCGCTTTTATTTCCTTGAAATGTCACTGGATTTTTGAAGCGCTGACAATTTAAACTAGAAGCTTGCAAGTCACTGTCCGTATATATTTTTAAATGATACGCATGGTTTAAAAGGAGCCTAATTCTGAGTACATGGTTTCTTCAAAAGGAACATCATATATTCGGGGGGCAGTGGGGGCGGCATCACAGAGAGGGAATCCTGTATAGAAATGTATGTTCTTTACGTGTCTTTTCCATACGCCTGTCTCAGGGGTGTGGGCTTTTCCTCTTTAAACACCAGCCAGGCAAGAAGGCGACTGTGGTAATAATGTGGCAGCTGGGTAGAATGTTCTCGTGAACTTAGGAGTGTGTGTGTGTGTTGGAAAAAGTGGGAGTAACTATAAGGAACTGTTCTCAATAAAAATAGATATATACCTAAGCACGGTCTTTAATGACCTTGGTAGTGATGCTATACGTTCTGGAATCTGTTTCTGAGGAGACGAGTGTGCGGGTCTTTTGTTGCGGGTGGGATCTTACAGAGCCCTATTCTCTTTGATGATGCAGAGCCTTGTGAAAAGTGGTCCCACCAGGCCACACAGACCCCTGGTGCACCTGGCAGGAGGCCCGACTGTGGGACATTTTGGCAGACGATTGACAGGTCTGATGATAGGCAGCTGTGAGGAACACGTTACTCTTTTTACCCTGTTGTACCACTTTCAACATAAAGTCCTGACTTTAGATAAATTGTAGCAACGTCTTGTGATAGAACAGCCCATCAGGCATTTCTAATACCAAATGTAGGAATTTAATGATTAATATGAGGTAGTCAAATGGACTCCCCCAGGAGTACGAGGGTGTGTTTTTTTTTCCTTTTTAAATGCATTTTTGGTACCTAAATAATATAAACATTTTTCAAAAGAAACTACAGATGAGTGAAAAGAAAAAAAAAATCACCTGGCTATTAGACCATCTGATTATAACCACTGTTAACATTTTAGTATATCTCTTTTCAGGCTTTTTTCTATACATCTGTATTTGTTTCATTACTTTTTCATGAAATACAATTGTTATACATACCGCTCTGTAACTTTTTTCACTTGTGACATTATGTCGTGACTATATGTTACTCAAGAGGTAAATTCCATCATTTTTAATGTCTTTGTGCGTTGTCCCGTGGCTACTTGGATGGTTCCCGATTTTTTACGGTCACGGTCAAGGATATGATGAAATCCTTTGGTCTGACATCTTTATAAACTTGTCAGAGGATTTACTGAGGATCATTTCTAAAATCGGACTTAGTAGCTCCGAAGTGTGGTGAGCTGCTCCGTGTCTCCCCCTGTCCTTGCTGGGCACACGGGAGACTCGACTCCAGCCCCCTCATCTGAAGTCATGCAGGTTCCTGGGACATTCTGGCCAATGAGACCTGAGTGGAAGAGACCTGAGAAGCTCCCAGGCCGAGACTCTGAGATGCCCATGACCCGTTCTCCAGGCTGTGCATGGGGTGATGTCCTGGCCCTGGGGCCTCTGTCAGCCGGGGTCCTTGAGGGGCTGCAGAAGGACCTCCTTCTCCCCTCATGCCACCCACCCACCCACCTGCACGGACATGGAGTGTGGGGTAAACGGTAAGCCTCAGGCGTCACGCCATTGGGGTTTTGGGGTTAATTTGTCACTGCGGTATAACATGTCCTATTCGGACTGACAGAAAAGGCTACACATGTTTTTAGGACTTTTAATATATTGCCTCTAATTGCCTTCCTGAAAGATGGTTCCAAATTATACTCCCACCAGCAATGTGTGAGGATGTCCTGCTCCCCCTTTAACACCGGTGTTCCCGCGGGGGGCCGGGGCACTAAGTTTCCATAGGCGTTGTTTGATTCAAGTGTGACCCTCACTAGCAAAATGATCGATTAGACGATATTCTTTTGTACTTTGCCTGTTCATCTCCTCTGGCCACTTTTCTCATAAGATGTGTAGCTCTCTCAGTGATTTCTAAGAAGTTCTTCTTTTTCCCATAAATATCTCAAAAAAAAAAAAAAAGTATGTGTGGCTTTTGAAAATGTTTAGACATTTAAGCATTTCTTTCTTTTTTATTCAAACCTATCTTTTCCTTCATGTCTGCTACCTTTGCTGTCAGGCTTATGAAGATCTTTCAGATTCTAATTCTGAGACTTTACAGTCACCAGGATTTCATTCTTACACTCTCATTGTTTTTAAGCAGTTAAATCTATGGTGGGTGGGGGGATGGGTGAACGAGGGGAAGAAGAGCACACGTATCATGAGCACTGGGTGAGAGAGAAGCTTGTTTGGTCACTATATCATACGCCTGAAACTAATATCACACTGTATTAACTATACTGGAATTTAAAAAAATAGGCCAATAAATAAATAATAAAAATAAAATGAAAAAAAAAAAGTTAAATCTATGATCCATCCGGAATTTTTTTCTAAGTTGGGAAATCTGTCCTTTCTCTACAGAAACGAAATTCCATTTTTACTGTATACCCAATCCTTCTGTATCATTAAGTGTGCTTCCGAGCTTTCTGTGGGATACGTCTGGCACTGGTACCCCACTGTTTGCCATCACATATTTAGACTAAATGTCTCCATGAATTAAGCTTTTTCAAAAAAGTTTTAGTACTTTTTGTATATGACTATTTCTAAAAGAAATTTGGGATCATTTTATAATGTTTAGAAGAATTGGACATTGGATCATGTAAAAATTTATAGCTCACTCCTATAATTCTTCAGAGAGAAGTAACATCTTTATAATATTTCAACTTTGATTTCAGTAACTTTATAAAGTATTATGTTCCTCGGTATATTTTTTCTAGCATGGGCAATTTTTGAAGCTGCGCTTCCTATTATAAATGAGCTCTCTTGTTCATTGTATTTTCCAACTGCTTGTTGTTCATATAAAGCACTGCTTTTTTTTTTTTTAATGAAAATTAGACTCATTGATTTTTATTTAAAGCATAAAAGCTGTATAAACGTACACATTAGGGGAAAACACAGAGACTCAAAGTGCCCCATAATGAAAATCCCACTGCCCTAAGATAGTCAGCAGTTGGTACATATTCCTCAAATTTTTTTTTCTAAAAATGTTTTTCTCTTTTACCTTTTGACCATATGCTACACTACAACTCTTCCACTACTTGCATTTTTTACTTGGCAATAGATCTCGGGCATCTTCCTGGGTCAGTACGCGTCAATCTACCTCATTCTTAGCTCTGCATAGAGATCAGTGAGTGCGTATACTGGTTATTTAATGTGGCAGTTGGTGGTTCATCTTATAACTAGCCAATTACTGAATTTTCTTTTCTTCTAGTGGTTTTGTTGTCATTCTTTTGCCTCTCTCAGGTAGATAATGGTTCTGGGTGGTGATGATAACTTTACCTCCATATTTTTAATGATCTTATTTCGCTTCCTTATCTCATCACATTGATCACTTTTAGAAGTACATTAAATAACATGTATATAATTGTGCTCTTCTTGTACATTCTTTATATATATTTTTTTTACTTAGCAAGAATACTTCTAGTGTTTCTTTAAAAGTATAAATTTGACTCTTAGTGTAAAATATTCTTAATATTTGAATTTATATATTAAAATAATGTCTTTCTAGTTTGCTGAAAGCTTTATCAGTAATGGATATTAGAATTTTATTAAATTGCTTTTTTTCACATCTGCCAAGATAATCAAACGGTTTTTATCATGACCTAAGACAAATCTTTTTCATAGACTTGTTAATGTCTAAGCCCTCTCTGCATTTCTAGAAAGACATGGTTTAGGCATAGTATAGTCTTCTTTTAATATAGATCTCCACCTAATGTTAACAGTGGTTATTTATGGTGGGTTAGTTTATGGTAGATTTTTATTTTGTGTTCTTATCTGTATTTTCTGATTTTTCTGCAAGTTTCATGTCCTACTTGTATAATAAAAATAAGAGCTTTAAAATAAGAAAAATATTCTGGCTTTGGCTTGCTCATATCTTCAAATTTTTCATTGTTAAGATGGATAGTTGCGTAATTTTTTTGTCCCACTTTGTCAGGTACTAGTGTTGGGTTTATGTTAACTTCTTTAAAAACAAAACAAGACAAGAACTTGGGGAGCTCTTGCTCTCTTTTTTTCTATGTCCTGGAAACAGTTTAAATAATATTTAGAATTTTTTGCCTCTTCAAGTTTTTATAATCTGTTTAAAACTGTCCAAGTCTAGTGCCTTTTTAGGAAATAATTCTTTGACACCTTTTTAAAATGTTTTCCAGGCTCATTGGTCTCTTCAAAACTTTTTTCCTATTCTGTGAGTTTGGGGCCATTTAAGTTTGTTAATAAAGATTCCGTTAAGATTTTCAGATTTGCCAGTGTGGAGTATTCTCCTTTTTCATTCATAATGTTGTGTGTCTGTGCTTTCCCTTTATACTGAGTGGGTTTTTCCAGAATTAGTTTATCAGTCTTTTCAAGGAACTTTAATCCTAATTTATTCTTTTACCGTTTAAGTATTTTTTGTTAGTTTTTGTTACTTCCTTAATTTTTTTCACTTTCTCAAGTTGAATGCCATTTTAACTTTGTCTTATTTAATGATGCACGCAGTTCCTAGCAATAGTAAGGCTGTGACTTCTCTTCTAACTACTTCTTTATCCATATCCCTCAAATTTTTAAGTAGGGTGTTCTAAGTTATAAATAAGTTGTAATTTCAGATTTAACTTCATTTTTCACTGGAGAGTTATTTGAAATTATGCTTTTAAATTTCCAGATATTTTGATATTGGCTGTTGTTGTTTTTAACATTTGTTACACATTTCGAGTTTAACTGCTTTGCTGTCAAAGAGGGTATGGCCTGTACAGTTTCTGCATTTTGGAGTTTATTGCTATCTTCTGGAGACCTAACAACTTGTCAATTTTAGCAACTATTCCCAGGAAACTGGAAAAGAAGATATATTCTCTGAAAGGAACATAATTCAGTCTCTCTGTATTAATTTGACCTTATTAATTTTAATTTTATGGACCGTTAATTTTTACTTACTTGATCCATTAAAGACTAAGGAAAGTGTGTGCGTCTCCCTCTGCTGTTGAATTTCTATTTCCCTTCTGTTTCTAATGGTTTTTGCTTTATGTGTTTCAGTATGATGTTATTTGGCAAATTACCTTTTTATATTTAAGGCAAAAATATGTCCCTTTGAAGACCTGTATATCTTTTGTGAATTTCACCTGATTTTATTGTAACAGAGTTGTTTATGTAGAAATACATAGTTCAGTAAAATGTTTGTGTCTGTTTTTAAGTCAACAAAAATCTTCCAGGATATCAAAAATCCTTTGTATCTTAAGAAGGTATTTTGGAAGGTCTTGATCTCCCCAATGGTAGGTTGCTGTTCTCTGGGTTGCTTCCTGAGCTGAAGCAAGGAGGGCAGTGGGGGTTGAGGTCCATACGCTTTTGGTGGAATAGAATGAGAGTTTTTGAATATGCCAACATTTCCAGTTCCTGCTCTGGGACAACCCCATGCTTGGCTGTGCTTAGGGGACACCTGCCCTTCAGGTGGTGACATTTTGCCTTGATGGGGCCAATACCAGAGCTCTTCCCAACCCAAGAGACTTGTTTCTTCTGGAGGTCTAGCAATCTGAGCAGAAGGCAGCTGAGTGTATTGTATGCTTGTGTTCCTGGCTGTGCGGGGAAAGTTAATCTCAAAGACTCATTCTACCAGAAAAGATTTTTCCAGAGCTGTTTGAACAGATATTCACGTGACAAAGTCTGCATCAGGCAGAGAACCAACTCTTCCCAAACACACGTAGGTGGTGTGAATCTCAACCCACAGCGCAGGAGTGGAAGAGATAGGACTTTCTCTCTTTTCCCCTCATTCAAGTTAGTTTCTGTTTTGAGTCTGCAGTTTACCGGGCCCATGCAGTTCGATCTTGGTCAGTTCTGGGACCCCCTTTTCTCCAGCGTGAGTCTTCAGAGGTTCTGGAGGGGGGCTTACGTATCCTTCAAGGTTTGGGGAGGAGGGGTCTCATGCCTGCCGAGGTGTCCTCTGTTCCTGCCCTCGCCCCATTCTGTCTCCCACTCTGCTCCCCCTGTGTCCTGCTTGCATGCCTGGGAGCTCGGGAATTTCTCAGATGTTCCCGTGCTCTGGAGATGTCTCTGCGGCTGTCCCATTTGACAGCAAAGGTTTCGGGCGGAGGGCAATTTAACCCGAAGGGACTGCTGGGTAGGCCAGATGCGTTGGCCTAGGAGCTCACTGCCGAGTGGAAGTGGTCCTGTGGCTGCCGACAACTGCTGATCGCTGGCAGCTCCCGTCTGCAGGCCCTTGGCTACCTTGTAGTCGCCTGTGACCCTGCCTGCTACGGGAGCCACTTCCCTAAGGTTCCTCCTCACATCGCATCAGGTCCTGCCTTTTACCTCTCCAGGGCATTTGGCCGAGTTGACCTGGCTTTTGAAGTAATCCTCCCAAGACTCTGAAGTTTTCCTCCCCAGTCCTGTCTCCCTTCTGACTATCCCTCCTCCTTCCGCTCCTCCTCTTGCTTTGGAGTGTTGGGGTCTCCAAGCATCTGGCCCGGGGCCACCTTCCCTTGACACCCTCTCCCTGGCCATTTCAGGCCCTCCGTGGCTGATTCCATCAGCAGCCACCCGTGCCCCTGGCTTGCCTCCCAACGTCCCCCCATCCCCACCTCCACTCCCCTCCTCCAGTGCCACCGCCCTCCCCTCCACACTGGCCCATCTCTGCTGCCTGTGCAGCGACTCGTGATATTGGGGTTCTCCTTCAGGCCGTCTAGTCTCTTCACCCCTGCCCCACTCTGCGGACGGACCACCCCGGCCTGGAGCTCCTTCACCCTCTAGTTCCTCTTATGGGAAGCTGCCCAGAGGCCTCTTCCCAAGGCTGGAGACATCAGGTTCTAGCCCGCCTCCCCATTCCCACAAGGGGGTACCTCGCCGCCCGGCCGGCCTTGCTGTGCTCCTCCTCCACTGCCTGGAACCCTTCCGGAAGATCTGCCAGCCCGGGAACGCAGAGGTGACAGTCTCCGAGTTTCCCCAGGTATGTACCTCTGGGGGTGAGGTGGGACGGTATATTCCGGTGTAATGGAACCCAGCTGATTGGGGGGGCATCTGTGGGGCCCAGAATGGGGGGCGGAGCACAGCCAGCTTCTCCAGAACCGGGGGACCCCAGGCCACTCTGAAGATCGTCAGGCCTGTGAGACGTCAGGCTTCCGGGCCCCCGCCCTGGGAAGGAGCCCCCCGTGACTCTGTGCCTGCCTCACGCTTCCCTCGCCGCAGCCCGAGTTTGTGGCCTGTGTGTGCAGGCCGACTTCTGAGGGTGGTCTGCAGACCAGAGGCTCCGGGGCTACCTGGGGTTTCTAGGCCCTCCCAGAAAAACTTCCTGGATTAGCAGCCCAGCGCTGTCCACAGCCCAGTCCCTGGAACCTGGGACTCTGTGGCCTTATGTGGCAGCAGGAACCTCGAAGCTATGGCTCGGGTTACAGAACTCCAGGTGGGGAGATGATCCTGGATTATCTGGGAGGGGCAGTCTAATCACATGGGTTCTTCAACACAGAGCATTTCCCGGCTTACGGCAGAAGGAGAGTCCGAGCTTGAGTGGCTGCTGGCTTCGGAGAGAGCGGAGGCCACCACCGGGAGCGCAGGTGGCCTCCAGAAACGGGAGGGGAAGCAGCCTCTCCTCTTGAGCCCCTGGAAGGAACAGGGCCCCACCGACAGCTTGAGATCCGCCCTGTGGGGCCTACGGCGGACTTCGCACCTTCGTTTGGGCAGCAGCAGAAAAGCAATGTGCTCTTCCCATGAGCTAACACACCGGAGGAGCACCGAAGCTCTGCTGCGCGAATGCCTTCGCCTACGGGGGTTCACCTGGTGAGTGGTCGCGAATGGAAGACCTCATGATCCTAGGACCTGCTACCACGGGCTTGATCCCCCCTGCTCAGCTTCTGAGAGGGGCGAATGAACGCGTGCGTGGGTAAGTCCAATGGGCTCAGCCGCTCCTTTCCCACTGCAGGGCACCCCCCAAGGATGCTGTCCCCAGTGGGCTGCAGAGGGGCTGTGGGGCTGGGAAGGTGGGTGGAGAGTGACGGGGCCCTCGGGAGAGCAGGCTGGGAGGTTGGAAGTCAGACAGTGGGAGGGAACAACCTGTCCTTCTCCTCGGCTCTGAATTCCTTGAGGCCAGAGTCTGGGCTGAATTCAATGCTTGGCTGGAAGAAAGGGGGTGAAGGGGGAAATGAAAGAGGAGGCTGCAGAGACGGGGAAGTTCTGGTGCATGGAGCTTTAGCGGGGAGAACTCTCTTTTGAAAAGGATTCTCTCTCTGAAGGCTTCTTGTCTTTGGCTACCCTTACACAGCAAATGCTGATAATTCGCCATGCTTGAGGAAGTCTCAAGATACTGAAATTACAATAATTAAAAACAATACCACACTGCAAAGTAAGCATAGGCAAGTCCAACAAACCTCTGACTTTGCCATTTTTTTTAAATACTGGATTCTTTCCAGAAAAATATGCTAAGCTTGGCCCGTGTGTGCGGGGTCAGGGGACCTGAGGCACGGGCACTCGACACACCTGAGTTTGGGACTGAGGGCCAGCAGGTGGCTGGTGGCGAGTGTCCGTGTCCCCCTCCCCCCATGTAGAGCCCCTGAGGACCTAGGAGGGGGCGGGGGCCGGGCAGCTCCCAGGGCAGAGTGCGCCCATTCACACACAGGAGCTGGAGTCAGGTTGGCATCTCTTGAGGTCGGGGAAGGCAGGACACGGGACAGACCTGTGGGCAACCTGACGGTGGCCAAACACGGGGATCCAGGCGGCAGCTGTGGAAGAAGGCCCCCGTCCCTCCCAGCTGAGGCCCCTCAGGCCTGACAATGAGGGCAGAGTTAGTTAAGAAGAATCTGGAAGTAGGAGGGGTTTTGGTAACTAACCTTTCTTTGGAAATGAAGGGAAGTCAGTCTGGTTCTGTGGAAAGCCAGGATGGCCATGGCAAGGCCGGAGCTTCTGAGGTCCTGGGGATACTCGGGAGTCTGAGCAGTGAGCAGACTGCCTTGCGTTGATCCCGTCCCCTTCCTGAGTCCAACACGAAGCAAGGAGGGAAGATGCCCACACGAGACTTTAGTTCCCGATGGGAACATTATCCCCTCACCCTTAGTATCTGCTTAAACGGATGTTCGCCTGAAATCTTGTTAAGAACTTTAAACCACCGCTGCTCCCCGCCAGGCAGGGACAGCTGTGCTCAGATACGACGTTTCATGTCCTCATGAGTGACACTGACGCGTTATAAATAGTTCTTTATTATGAGTTGATATAGTGGTTGATACATAAAATACGGTTCATCTAAAATAGCGAAAATAGTTCCTGGCTCTAAGCAGCCTCCTGATTCTCGCTAACACCGAGCTCACGTTCCAGCGCCCCCAGGCGAGCCCACGGCTGCGCGCGGCCAGGGCGACTCGGGAGGACACGCAGGAGGGGACGGCGCGGCTTTTCGGGGAGGCAGCCGCTCCTTCCCGGGAGAAGGGAATGCTTCTGGACAGTGCTTGGTGAAGAGTACTGCTCGCTCATGCCGTAAGACTGTGGGTCCTTGGATCCCAGCTCCAGTGTGTGGGAGTCGACTTCCCGCCTGGTCTTAGCCGCGGCCAGCATCCCGCAGAGCCCCGCTCGGCTCTCAGGCGGTCGCAGGCGTTCCCAGCCCGGGCGCCGGGCCTGCGTCACCTCCAAGCAGGGGGCCCAGGCGGCGGCGGGGAGCACTCAGCGGTCCCACTCGCCCGGGCCCTGCACCTCGCTGTCGTCCTCCTCCTCTGAGTCAGCGGACACTCTCTGGATCCTCTGGAGCGCCGCCTTGATGCTCCGCTCCAGGTCGCTGCTCGGCTTGCTGCTGGGGCTCAGGCCGCGGCCCGAGTGAACCTTCTTCAGCTTGACCCCCCGCCTTATGGCGGCCAGAAGCTGCTCATTGAAGGAGGCGTGGGGACGGGTCAGAGCAGGCACGGCCGGCCTCTGCAGAGGGCTTTGGCCCCTCCTGAGGGAGGCCAGCACTTCATCCATAGACTCTGAAATGGAGCAGACAGAGCAAGTACAATCAGGGAGCCATACTCTCTCCGCCCAGGACAGTTAGGGACCTGAATCCAGCACATCGTCTTTCCCTCACGCAGATGCATCCGCTGCTGGCAAGGTCCTCCCCCAGCTCGCTGTGTGAGCACAGGGGAATCACTCGTTTCCCCCGACCACTCCCTGTCCGCCCCGTCCTCACAGCCACTGCAGCTCAGAGACACGGTCGCACACACGTGTCCTCACGGCGGCTGGGATGAGCCCCCCCCCGGGGGGGGGGCCTGCCCACACCCGAACTGCAGGCCCGGGCGTGCGTGCCCCTGCTCCTCGTTCTCACTAAACCGCTGTAAACCCCATGCTCACGGCCGGTTGGTCTCCATCCAAGAGTGTGGACATTTTCATGTGTCCCTGCTTCTGGGTACAGCGAAACTGTGAACTCAGAGTCACCGGAACCGCAGTCTGGAACGGTTCTGTTTACAGGGTTCACATCGCCTCCTGCAGCACCCTCGCCCGTCCCAGGTGGAGGGGCTCCAGAGTCTTTGCAACAGATGTACACAGAATTCTCCTGGGGTTTATCGAACCATCTCCCCTGCAGAGCAGCAGCTCCAGGCCGGGCAGATGGATTTAGGCCAGTCTCCCCAGTGTATACATCGATACGGCCCATGTATCGGCCGTAATTAAAACTACCAGTCGGAGCGACTGCCCTCGTTCAACAAAGAATATTCACGTGTGTTCAGTGTATTGTACGTGCAAAGGCAAAACGCGGTCTGCTGGGTTTTTTGACCACTTCATCTTAGAAAGATCTCCCAAAATACGGTTTCTCGGCCCACCCGTCTGTTAGAGCAGCCTTCTGTATTCTAATGTTCCTCTACCATAATTCCCAACCCGTATTCAGCTTAAGTTGCAACGATTAAATTCTGGAAGTGACTCAGAGCAGACTCAACAGCAGGCTTAGTTCAAAGCAACACTGAGAAAAATTCCAGGGGCAGAAATCAAACATGCACTCAAGTCTTCAGAACCTGAAACGGGATTCTTTAACAGGGACCCCAAGTCATGGGACCATTAACGGTATAGAGATGGTTTCCCCGCGATGAGGTAGCGTTAGTGTTTAGCAAACTCCGACTCAGGCTGTGCTAACTTTGCAATAAGAGAGCGGTAACTTAAAGCGGCCAGTGCTGGAGAGTTTTAAGCCTGTAGAGAATTCTGCAGAAGATTCTGGTTTGAGGGTGATTGCCCCCACAGCGCGAATGCTTCCGCCGGCCACGGGAGAACTGAGTGGGACAGACAGTTACCTGGGCCACCTCCTGCGGACGGCTGGGGCTGGGACGGCTGGGACGAGTCGCACACCAGGGGAAGCGGCTGATCGGCTGTCACCGGCGTCCTGCCGTGTGAGTTCTGGTGATTCTCGGATGGAGAATAAGGAAAGGGCCGAGCAGGGAGGGGTGGTGGGGGCGGGGGAGGCGGTGGCGGCGGAGGCGGTGGCGGCGGGGACAGGTCCTCGCAGGACCGGTAGTGTGTTTGGTCGCCGACCGGCACAGAGCTCTGGACGGTATCTCCAGAGCCGGGCGGATCCTCAGGGGGTTGCGCCTTGCTGACTTCAGAGCCGGGCGCGCTTCCAGCCTCCCCGGAGGACGGGTGGCTCCTGGAGGCCATCGGAGGGGTCTGCGGGGAAGGCCCACCTGGCAGGCATGGAGCTGCAGGTTCTGAGCAAGGGGTCTTTAGGACAGAGCCACCTGGACATCTCTGAAAAGGAAACACTGCTGTGAGAAGCTTGCCACCGGGCAAACCATCAGAGCGTGGAGACGAGCGCTCAGCACCCCGACCCGTCTCTGCAGGGATGGTCCCATGTGCGCGGCGGCTCCCTCTCACCCTGGACAGCCGCGCTTGCTACTAATCTGCTCCTAAGGAATAAGCATTGGCTCCTTTGCTATGTAATACTTTCTCTGCAATTAATATGTGAAAGCATACACATCGATGAAAACATTTAGTTTTAGTATAAAAAATAAGACTCGAAATAACAGTAGGCAGTTGGCTGAGAAAATGATGGTGAATCCATTTAAAGTATTAGGCAGCAACGAAATCAGTACACAAAGTTGGTGAAACAGTCTAAAAAATACAGATGATACAGTGTTACATTTATAATAACCATGTAAAACACAGTGGTATAAAAAATTCCACCAGAGTGGACCTCAGAGTGACAGCTGTATCATGTCTCTTCTCTAATTTTTAGGTTTAGAGTAAATTTTGTAATTTAAAAATGTAAATTTTTTTTTTTAATTTTTGAGAGATGGAGAGAGCAGAGCAGGGGGGAGGGCAGAGGGAGAAGCAGGTTCCCCACTGAGCAGGGATCCCGATGCAGGGCTCGATCCTGGGACCCCTGGATTGTGATCTGAGCTGAAGACAGATGCTTAACCCACTGAGCCACCCAGGTGCCCCTAAAAATGTAAATTTAAAACATTCTGGTCTCTCGGGTACTATTTTGATAAAGAAAAACATAACTTTATAAAAAAACTAACCTTGAGGGGTAGAAGCATGGTCTCTAACGAAGGCACTGACTAGCCAATGAAACACATAAAATGTAAATACTATGTAGTCATTAGAATGAACTAGATCTATATATATAAACACGCACACATCTCAAAAATATAAGTGAAAAAAAAACTGGCAGAGGCTGTATGTAACGTGGTGATACTAATGTAAACGTAGTAGTAATATGCCAACAGTGCAATTCATGATAAAACAAAGAACAGACATGCCTTGTCTTATTGCACTTTGCTTTATCTCGCCTTACAAATATTGCATTTTTTAATAAATGAAAGTCTGTGGCAACCCTGCATCAAGCAGGTCTCTTGGGCCGTTTTTCCAACAGTATTTGCTCACTTTGTATCTGTCACATTTTGGCAATTCTTGCCATATTTCACGCTTTCATCATTCCATTTGCTATGGTGATCTGTGACCAGTGATCTTTAATGTTAATACTCCAGTTGTTTTGGGAGGGGCGCCTGGGTGGCTCACGGTCCCGGGATCAAGTCCTGCGTCGGGCTCCCGCTCAGTGGGGAGCCTGCTTCTCCCTCTCTATGCCTGTGCTCTCGTGCTCTCTCTCAGATAAAATCTTTAAAACAAACAATTGTTTTGGAGCGCCCAAACCGTGCCCGTGTAAGACAATCAACTTCATTGCGGTCTCATTCTAGGAAACTGCCACAGCCCGCCCGCCTTTGGCCACCCTGACCCGCCAGCAGCCGGTGACTCCGAAGCAAGACCCTCCACCAGCAGAAAGACTACAACTAGCTGAGGCTCAGATGATCACGTTTTGAGCAAGAAAGTGTTTTTAAATGAAGGTATGTACATCTTTGTAGGCATGGTGCTATAGCACACTTGACAGACCACAGTAGAGCATAAACACCGCTCTGATGTGCATCGGAATACCGGCAAATTCACTTGCCTTGCTTTACCGGGGCAGTCTCCCTCCCTCCCACGCTTTTCCAGGTCGTTCCCCAGTAAACAGGAAAGGGACGGCAGCCAGCCCCAGACCTCACCGATGCCGTCGCTAGTCACGTAGTGACCATGTGACACAGACACAGAGACAGAACTGGATTCCCAGGAACTCTGGGCCGGACCCCCTCCTCGGCGTCCCTGTGGCTGCAAGTCACTGTGACCCTGGCCTGTTGAGCTCTGCCTTACGTTGCTGGGAAGTCTGTCTCCCCAGGCTCTCCCAAGACAAATTAAGCCCTTGACCTCCTAGTAGCCCCTCAGAAATTTAAAAACAACCTGTCTTGGCTCAACAAGTGTCATACATCATGATTCACTTTCTGTCTTCTCCTGCTCCTGCTTCCTTCCTTCCTTCCAAATGTGCTCAAATTGGCTTTGTCCCCTTTGAGGGTGGCACTTCTTGGCAAACACGGATCCCCTTGTCTTCCAACTTGGTGTCTTCCCACTTCCAGAGGTGGGGTCTGGGCATTCGTGACTTTCAGAAGCTCCCCAGCTGATTTGGATGTGCTGCCCGGGCGAGAGAGGGCCTGTGTCGGCTCCTGAGTTCGAGACAAGTGGCTGCATATGAGCCTGGGCTAAGTGTAGCCGCTCGGGGCCACAGGGTTAAGAGGTAAATGAGAATAGATATACCGGGCCGGTATACAGTCGGTGCTCATTGATGATCAGAGCAGTAAGCACATCAGAAAGCAAGCTGAAGTCAGTGTGTCCTGATTTATCACTCCGACGGCCCCTTTTCTTGTTGGGATCACAGTACACCTTCAATACCTTATCCAGAATTCTGTCTGGGGGCAGGCGGTGTCTCCTTTTGGGGGCAGCTATGGACTTGGGGCTTTGTGAAGGTATGTGTTGTAGCTGTGTGATGAAAGCGGATTTATGTTTTATGTTCCACTAGTTTAACATTGTTTTTAAATAAGTAGCTATTTGCCTTCTTTTTAAACCTATTCACTTTTCACAGAGCACTTAACTATATGTCACTATGCTCCCTTGCCTGCATTTTAGAGAATTCTTTATTACAGCTGAGGAGAAAGCGAGTCAAGTTGAGGCCAGTTTAGCTGTTCTCCATGGTCCTGGCTGGGCAATACCACGGCAGGCAGAGTCGGCACCGCCGGCCAGGAGGGGAAAGCGAGCATCCTGGTGTACGGCAATGGCAAAAACTTAATATTCTAATTTTTTCAGGCACCTGGGTGGCTCAGGCAGTTAAGCGTCTGCCTTTGGCTCAGGTCATGATCCCAGGGTCCTGGGATTGAGTCCCGTGTCGGGCTCCCTGCTCAGCGGGGGCCTGCTTCTCCCTCTCCCTCTGCCTCTCCCCCAAATCATGCATGTGTGCTCACTCACTCGCTCTCAAATACATAAATTAAATCTTTTTTAAAATATTCTAGTATTTTCGTTTTTTATTTCTACACTAAAAATAATGGTGTTTGGGAATACTTTGTGTTCCAAATGATCTGTTCATAATACTTGACACTTTTCTCCCAGCACTGGTGATCTTCATTTATTTCTCCAGAAAATGCAGGTGAGGTGACTATTTCTAGAACTTACCTCTTTAAATGCTCTCAGCCGCTGGAGTGTTTTTTTGCGTTCCTGGTTTATCCATTCTTTTTTCTTTTCCTCCTCTTCTTTCATCTTGTCTCTTTTCTATATTTAAAAAAACATATGTTTGTACACTTCTCAAAGCAGAAGTCTTGAGAAAGAAAGGGTCAGTGACCGGACGCAGGGGCCTCCCCCAGCCCGAGTCCCAGACCCCCTTCTCCAGGCTGCAGGGCCGGACTGCGGGCTCCCCACAGCCAGGCCAGGGAAGTTCCCCTCTCCATAGACGTAAGCCAGTGTGTCACGTGATGCAAACATGAGCCTTGTTTGCTTCAGCCACTTACCACCTGGATGCGATGATGCTGATGAAAGTGTTTCATGCTCTCTTCCACCAGCTGCAGTCGGAGCCGATGATTCTCTTTGCACTGATCCTGGGAGAACGATACAAGTCAGCGGCGCGTGTTCGCTGTTACCGCAGGCTCCAGCAGAGAAGCTTGGCGGAAAGAGGCACCACAATTGTGCTGTCGTGGGAGGCGTCCCTTCCCCCGAGCTCCTGCCTCCCCTCGGTCACGGGACACGTGCGGACAGGCTACCGACAGGGATTGACGGCCCCCAGTGGTAAGGACCACAGCTGATTTAGTGCCAGGAAAGATGGAAAAGCAAACCCCCCAAGTGGAAATAAGGGGACACACAGGCAGTCCCCTGTGCTGAGACCGCATGTGTCCTAAGAATGTTTCCATGCGAAGGTTTTAAACACATCTTTCCATAATATTACACTAGTAACTACACTTCCAAACGTACCTACACAACCATATCCAACAAATGCCTGGAAAGTTATATTAAAAACTGTATTTTAACTGTGCTTAACCATTCTTAGTATATAACTTTTATGTAATCATGGAGTTTTAAAAATTAAGAAAAAAATCACTCACCAAATATAAGGAGTAATATGAGCTGAATATTCTTTTTTTAGATTAAAAAAAAATTTTTAAGTCATCTCTACACCCAACGTGGGCCTCCAACTCACAGCCCCAAGATCCAGAGTTGCATGCTCCACTGACTGAGCCAGCCAGGTACCCCGTTATTTCTAATACTCTATAATCAGTAATTTATAATAAAATAAATTTTAGAATGTACTATAGCTGATTATTAGAAGTTTCTACGTACCACGATTTTTAAAATATCTGTGTATGTAACAGGCATTCGACATAGTTTTTGAACAGATTAGTCAAAATCTAGACAGTATGGTACATGCTTAGGCCCCGAAAGAAACAGAATCCTTTTTAAAAAAATGTAAATATATTTTATTTGTAGCCACTGATATCTCTGTAAACACACAAAATTAATCACTGCGTTGGTAGAAAGCCCTCTTGATTTTCCATAGAAGGGGTGCCCGGAAGGGGAAGGGCAGAGAGCAGCCCGCCGCACGCCTACCTGTCTGGTCCTGAGACAGGCTCTCCGGGCGCAGATCCTGCCCCGCTGGGACTCCAGGCGCTCGCGCTGCCGGCTCAGCGCCTCCACCTCGGCGCTCTGGTCCCCCGGCAGCCCCATCACACCATCGAGGGCTCCCAGCTCCTCTGGACTTTCACACGGGTCGTAATACACAACCTCCTCCTCTTTATCTAGAAACATATTGATGACATCATTAAAACATGGCTGGGTATAAAAAAATAACACACGAAAATACTTTAAATGTTAGAAAGTACAGATGACTTGTGACCTTACCACCTAGGGAGAGCTGCTATTAACGTGTGTGTACACATATACACACACAGCTGCACACACATGTACACACACAGTCACACACACACAGTTATAGCCACACACACATATACAGATAGTTACATAAGCACAGCTACACACACGTACACACACCAGCTACACACACGTACACAGCTGCACACACGGACATGGCTGCACATACACACAACTACACACACACAGCTACACATATCAACAACAGAAGGCTAAAAGGACATTTTCCATGTGATGGAAATAGAATTTTAATGGCAACACAGTATTCTCTAATTTGAGCATTCGGTATTATTAGAATATTCCAGGGTCCCATTATTATCAGTTTCACAGTGATGAACATCTGAACATAAAATCTGTGTAAATTTTTATTACTTCTTTAGAAGATGAAGTCAGGGCCCTTGATAATCAGCATTCAGCGGCCCTCCACAAAGGCAACCAACCTTCTACCAGCAGTGTGGCATTAAGGCACCTTAAAGATATTTAATCTTGATTACATATATATTTTTTTTAAATACATGCACTTATAACAAATCCCAGCCCTATAGAACTGAATAAAATAGAAAGTAAAATTTTCTTCTTCCTTTCCCAAACCTTTGGAATCCCATTCCCAAAGGAGAACATGATGAACAATGTGGCATGCAGCTTTCCGGATAACTTCTTAAATAGGATTTTCCCCTAAATATGTAAAATGCTTACAACCCGAAATTACTGTAAAGTTTTTTGAATACCTAGGATTAAATGAAATATTTAGATTCAGTATGAAGAAAATCATTATGCGTGGAGGAACTCGAGAGGAAAGAAAAGACTTTTAGGTAAAAGGAGAGACATACCATGTTCTTGGATGGGAAGATTCAAAATTGCAAAGATGATAATTCTTCCCAAATTAATCTCTAATTTTAAGCATAGTCCCAATAAAAATTCCAAGGAGTTCTAGGGTTTTTGGTTTTGGGGGGCTTTTTTTTTTAATTTTGGCTTGGAACTTGCCAAAATGATTCTAAAGTTCTTCTGGAAGAATAAAGGAGTGAGAAGAGTCAGAAAACCTGGGGAAAAGCAAAGTTCTGAGGGAGATGCTTGCTGTACCAGACACAAAAATGTAGATCCAAGTACAGTAATGAGAACATATGGGACCAACACCGGAAGCCCCTCACAAACTAGCGAAAGGAAAATAATAATGCATAATTAGATAAAAATAAATGTAATAATTCTGGGCACGAGACAGGAAGCCAGTCAAAGCACTTGGGGAAAATGTCTTCAAAATCAGTGACGGGGACTACCTAGCAATTTGGGGGGGAGGTGAGATTACTACCTCACATCAAAATTAATTTAATCTAGATTAAAGAGCTAAATTTTCTTTTTTTAAATCACAAACATATTAAAAGAAAATAGTAAAATATTGATACAGTTTGGGGATGAGGAGCACTTTTCCAGGCGTAACAACAAACGCAGAAAGACTTCACTGAAAGCAGATAGGACTTCCTAAAAATGAGCTATTACTGCAAGGCAAGAAAAAGCAAATGTCTGCAAAACAGGACAGATAATAGAGTAATAGCCTTAGTATGGAAAGGGAATGTTCCAAAGAAAAACGGGCAAAGACCAAGGATAGACAGTTAATAAAAGAAATACAGATGGGCAGTAAACATGCAAAATCATGCCCACCATGCTTCATGATTAAATACATGAAAAGTACAAGATGCCATTCTCTTCCATCAAGTAGACGAGAACTTAAAAGAATGGTGTAAGTGCGGGAAAACAGCTATTTTCATAATCTACCAGGAGTGTCTTTTTGCACAACCTCAATCTAGAAGGCTATTATTATATAGCATGGAATTTGGAAATCAGAAGCTAACAGAGGTGAGGAAAAAATGTGCATCGGATGGTTATTGTAGTGTTAGCAGGTGTGTGTCAATGTGCAAAGTTCGCACTGTCCTTGACCCAATGATTCCACCTTTGGAAATTTATTCCCAGGAAATAATCTTGGGCTCCTGGGTGGCTCAGTCGGTTAAGCTCAGTCATGATCTTGGGGACCTGGGATCAGGCTCCCTGCTTAGCAGGGAGTCTGCTTCTCCCTCTGCCTCCTGCTCCACTTGCTTGTGCTCTCTCTCACGCTCTCTCTCAAATAAATAAATAAAGTTAAAAAAAAAAAAAAGAATCTCTCTTAAAGGCAAGAATGTGTAAAGGAGAGTTCTTTGCCACACTGTTTGCAATAGTGAAAGACTGGAAACCTTGGTATAGCTATATAACCGAATACCGTGAAGCCATTAAAATGTCTGATGTTTTTCTTACTTACTGAAATGGAAAGGTGGTTATTATGCATTAAATCAGAAGAGGTTACTAAACAGGATATACAGTTTGGGTTTAAAAATTGGTATTTACTTGTGTAGATCAGTATACAAACAAGGCTCTCCAGCGCACCGTCCTCACTCCGTATCTGTAGGTGATGGAACTGTGGGAGAGCCATTATCCTTTCTCTGTTTTGCTGTGTGTTTAACTGTGAATATATCTCTGGAATAACAAAAATGCTAGGAAACTTTAGGAGATTTCAGTAGATGTTTTAGCCAACTTATAAGAAGTAATAACATCGCCTCTATTTCCTTGGAGGTGTGATTTAAACATTTTAACGTATACATTTAAATATAAATCTTACCTTTTATAAGCCTTTTAATTGAGTCCAACTGTGTTATTAGCAGTATTTCTTCATATTTTAATATCTCGAATTTAACCTCATACAGTTCTAATTGGACTTCATAATATTGTATTTCTAATTCATCTACAACGTCTATATTTTTTTCTTGTTCTGGAAGATCTTCCATCTTGTTTTCATGAAAAAAGTAAGAGCAAGTTAAAATAATTAGTACATTGAAAGCTAATGTTAGATGCATTCGAACAATTTTCTATTCTCTGCTTAAGACCAAACAGAAAACAGACAGAAGAAACATTTTTCCATTTCAAGTAACAATACAAAAATGCCTTATTCAATGTTTGTTACAAATACTTTAACTGACCCTTGAAACATATGAAAACATTTAGGTTTAGAGAAAAATCAATAGCAGTGAGGCATTTGCACTGTTTCCTGCTTCAAACTCTTAATGTCACTGGAAGAAATTTAAGTGGCTGCGATCCTAGGATGAAGGACCTTTGCATTACTCTTGAGTTGTGCTGAAACACTGCTTCGTTGATTTAAGTGTATCACCCACTTCAGTACTGAGGTCACTGTTATTACCACGAGCATCTTACAATAGAATATTTCAAAAGCAGCTTGACCGAAAGGAAGCTGTATGGCCAATCTTCCACAGTCTAAATTTTCAGCTAGCAGAGGATGTTAGAATGAGTGAAGCAAGGAAGGTCTCTTTCCAGTGCTTGGGAAGAGGGGCGCCTGGGGGCTCAGTGGGTTAAAGCCTCTTGATTTCAGCTCAGGTCATGATCTCAGGGTCCTGGGATGGAGCCCTGCATCGGGCTCTCTGCTCAGCGGGGAGCCTGCTTCCCCGTCTCTCTCTCTGTCTGCCTCTCGGCCTACTTGGGATCTCTCTCTCTCTGTCAAATAAATAAAAAAAAATTTTTTTTTAAATCTTTAAAAAAACAGTGCTTGGAAAGAAAGGTGCTACTTAGGTGTGGGCTTTCTTTTCTTTCCCTTTCTTTTTTCTACCTTTTTTTTTCCCTTTCCTTCTTCCCTCCCTCCCTTCCTCCCTTCCCTTCCGATTCCTTCCTTCCTTCCTTCTTCCCTTCCCCTTCCTTCCTTCCTTCCTTCCTTCGAGAGAGAGAGAGTGTGCACACATACATGTGCTTGAGGCAGGGGTGAGGGGGAGCAGAGGAGAGGGAATCTTAAGCAGTCCCTACAACTAGTGTGGAGCCTGACGAGGGGCTTGATACCATGACCCTGAGGTCATGACCTGAGCTGAAATCAAGAGTTAGACACTTGGGCGCCTGGGTGGCTCAGTTGGTTAAGAGACTGCCTTCGGCTCAGGTCATGATCCCGGAGTCCCGGGATCGGGTCCCATATCGGACTCCCGGCTCTGCGGAAAGTCCGCTTCTCCCTCTGACCTTCTCCCCTCTCATTCTCAGTCTCTCTCTCTCTAATAAATAAATAAAAAATCTTTAAAAAAAAAAAAAAGAGTTAGACACTTAACCAACTGAGCCACCCAGGTGCCCCCAAAGTGGGGGTTTTTTCCAACCAGGTTTCATTTATCTTTGTCTTACCTTTCGCTGAATTTCAGCTCTTTTGTGATTTAAACACAACTCTCTGGCTCTCATGAGCTGTAGAGTCTCTCGGGCTAACATCAACTTGAGCTTTTCTAATCTGGGAGTTGCTGTGGCCCATGCAGCCTGGCCAAATCTCTTCTTGTCCTGTTCCATTTGTTTCTGCATTCCTGTTGGATTATAATTAACAAAATAAAACATAATTACAACTCATTGAAAAGGGAAAAATGTATCCCGAGTTGTTTACTGCCTTCCGTGTTACCTGCAAAACATCCTTTCTAAAAGAAAAATGGTTTTATTTTAATGATTTTTTATTGTTGTAAAAATAATACATGGACATCAGTATAAAATTTTTAGATACTTCAGGGCACCTGGCCGGCTCGGTCAATGGAGCATGAGACTCTTGATCTTGGGGTTCTGAGTTTGAGTCCCACGTTGGGTGTAGAGATTATTTAAAAATAAAATCTTTACAAAAAATTTTAGATACTTCATTTAAAAATAATAAAGTAAATCATGAATCTCACCTACTTGAGGCGATGTTTCTTACATTTTGGGGCACATACGTCCAGACTGTTTCTACATCAAGCTAGACGGACAGTTTAAACAAAAAACAAAAAAACCCCACAAGGGGCGCCTGGGTGGCTCAGTTGGTTGGGCATCTGCCTTGGGCTCAGGTCATGATCCCAGGGTCCTGGGATTGAGCCCCTCATCAGGCTCCCTGCTCAGTGAGGAGTCTGCTTCTTCTTCTCCCTCCATCCCTCTCCCTGCTGTGCTCTCTCTCAAATGGATGAATAAAATCTTTAAAAAAAAAAAAAAAAAAACCCCACAAGATCATCATCATTCTTTGTAGCTTATTTACTTCCTTTAACATATCGTGGAACTCTCACCATTCATAGAAACACATACAGAGAATCCTGCTTCAGGGCCACGTGACATTTCACTTTATGAATGGGACTTAAAAACTGGCATACGTTAGGTTTCCTGTCTGGGGCCATCAGCCACCATGACTTACTCCATCAGAAGTCCTTCGCCGGCCCCACCCACCCGTCTGCGGCATTCTCTGATACCCAGGCCCCTTCCCCTTCTGTCTCTGCCCGAGTCCCGGCTTTCCTTAAGTTCCTCACACTTGCTCAGCTCCCTTCAGCCAGAGAACTTGGTGTCATTTCTTCTGCCTGGAACACTCTTCCCTCACTTTGATGCTCTCTCAACTCCCACTGACCCGTCAGAGATTGAGGCAGGTGGCACTTCCCAGAGGTCTTCACTGACCTAGTGTAGGGGCCTCGTGCCTCTTGGCGGCTCTCAGAGCCCCATGCTTCTCTTCTCCATGTAGCCGGCTGCTATGGCCATCTTGCATGTGTTTGAAGGAACACGTAAGTCCGATCTCTCTCCCCTCATCAGACTGTACAGTGCCTGTTTATACTTATCCTTACACTGAATCCCCAGCTCCTGGGAAACACAGGGCCTTGTGTTCAAGAGGCACTCAAGTGTTTGTTGAATAAAATGAAAATTAGGCACATCTTAGTATAGAATTTTACACTGTTACCTGCTAATGCTTTTACTGTTTCTTTAAAATAATTCACTGTAATGTCCTGAATAGAGACTATAGCTTCTTCGGCCTGTCTGGTCCATTCTTTGGCTTCCTTCTGCAAGGCAACTATCCTCTTAGGACCCAAATCATCCTCATCCAAGGATTTCTACAAAGGAAGGGAAAATCGTATAAGTAAGAGAAAATAGTAATGCAGAGCCGTAGGAAATTGGTTGTATGGATTATTCCAACTACTTTTATTACTACTACTTAATTAAATTTCATTCACTAGGCAATTCCTTACTGAGTATGAATGAGGGTCTAAGCTAGGCCACACCTGGAAGACAAAGGGATACTCTGGGGTATGAAGAAAAATAAAAACCTACTCTCACTGAGCACTACTAGAATAATATTTTCTAGACAGGAATGCTCTCAAGTTGCGTTTCTTTATTATTACACAATTCTTTAGGGGCACCTGGTGCTCAGTTGGTGGAGTGTGCGACTCTTGACCTTGGGGTTGTAAGCTGGAGCCCCACGTTGGGTGTAGAGATTAAAGATAAAAAAAAATTTAGAAAAAAGCCCCGCAATTGTTTAAATGACACCTGTGCCGTTAAACATTCAGCACAGGACCTGGTAGACAGCATTCAAGTGTTAGCTGTTGCTACGGTTTCTTTTAGGGATATGGCAGGAAGCTTTTTCAATATAATAATTCTTCTCTGAAGTACAAAAAATAATACAAGACCTAAAACATAGTAAAATCTAAGCATCCATAATTACTACATATACCAGCAGTCATTCGGCAGCCAGTTCTTCTACAAAGCTATTACTGTAAGCAATACATACAGGTGGACCATCAGGGAAATGTAAATCAAAACTCTAGGACACCACTTCACATCCACTGGGATGGCTAAAACCAAAAAGACAGGCACTAACAAGGGTTGGCAATAATGTGGACAAACTGGAACCCTCATTTACTGCTGGCAGGAATGTGAAATGGTACGTTTGCATTGGAAAACAGTCTGACAGTTTTTTGGAAAGGCTAACTAGAGTTACCATATGACCCAGCAATTCTGCTGCTAGGTAAATACCCAAGAGAAACGAAAATGTATGTCCACACCGACACTTGTACACAGGTGTTCACAGCAGCATTATTCCTAACACTCAAAAAGTGGAAACAACCTAAATGTCCATCAAACAGTCCAAATGTCCATCAGCTTCTAAGTGGATAAGTAAAATGTGCGATACCCATGTAGTGAATGCTATAGGACCCTAGAAAGAAACAAAGTTATGGTACACGCTCCAGCATGGATGGACCTTGAAAACATTATGCGACCTAAAAAGAGCCAGACACAAAGGACCACGTTTATGATCCCGTACAAGATGAAATGCCCAGAAGTAGAAAGCAGACTGGTGGTCACCTAGGGTCGGGGGCGGGGAGGGGAATGGGGAGTGACTGCTAATGGGCATGGGGTTTCTTTTGGTGGTGATGAAAATGTTCTGGAGCTGGCAGTGTTGATAGTTTTCCAATGAATATACTAAAAACCACTGAATGGTACACTTTAAACAGGTGAATGGTATGGTCTGTGAGTTATATCTCAGTGAAGCTGTTAATTAAAGAAAAAATATATACAGGAAGAAAAGACTATCCAAATAATAAACTTCAGAGTAACGAGCAGAACAACGTTCTCTGAAAATTTGAGGGGCATGAGTTTTATCTAAATAGGATACCATTTCTACAGTCCCATAGGTTGGCCAGGGTCATAAGAACATGTGTGGAAGGCTGGCCCAGAGCAGGGAGCAGAGATCCCTGCTCAGAGAAGAGATCTCTCTGATGTCTTCTGACTCCAGCTAGTTGAGACCCAGGGAAAGCTATTTAACCCCTCTGGGCTCTAAGTTCCTTTTAACACTGACAGGAGAATGCCTGTTCTAACTAAAGTCACTGGGTTATTCCATAGCTCAAGGAAGTAAGAGCGATGGCAACATTTACTAAAGCTTAAATTACTGAATTTTGATCCAGGGCCTTGCTATTTATATTTTCATACTGTTTCCTAGAAATCTGCATATGTCCTTAGAGGCTGAAAATAGGCTCAAGTAAATACCCATCACATCAAAAACAAGTCATCAGCAAAGAACGTGTTTAACCCTTGAAAAGCTGCAGAAATCTTAATGTATTCAGATGACCAATGTAAAATGCCTTCATTTTAAAATTAGTTTTAAAAAATAAATTCAGCGTAAATATCCTACTGTCTAAACAAAAGGGTGAACCCAAGGCGCAAACATAGACTGAATGTTAAACGGGACTAAGAGTCAGTTTGATAAAATAAAAAAATATAAAGAAAACATACCAAAATACCAAGCTTACATAAAGTTGCAACTTCTCTCATATCCCTAAATGGCTTCAGTAAATACTGGAAGAACATAGTTGCCCCAGTAACTAATTCCTGGTATGCTTCATCTTCCTCTCGATAAACGTTCATTAGTGCCACCATGGTATGGGCTTTATCATGCCCCTGAAGAATCTAGAAGACAGAATGTAAATAGAGCTCAAGGAAGGACAGTTATTTATAAGATTATGCCAAACAAACAAAACTAAAGAAACTTTAATGCTCTAAACTTTAAAATTTAAAATACTGATTAAATATGAAAATGCTGTTGTCCTCCAACCAAAAAGCCCAATAAAACAAGAATGGTTAAATGAAATCATGGTATATCCACGGCAGAATGTTATTGCTGTAATCATTCAATGGTGTGACACCCCTAACAAACTCCTTTTATAAAGCCATTTTAATTGAAAAAGCTCATTCCATATGCAGCTTAAGGAGATATTAAGATTTTGAAATGTGGCTAATCTCCTCTCCCACACCCTCCTTCCTCAAAAGAATGCACAGAAAAATCATCCAGATTAAGAATGGCCTACGATGAAAACGAGAAAGCAAGAGGACACATCTAGGGTGTTAGATCACTAAATCTTGGCTACCCGTAGTAAATGGTGGATACACACGCCGTATTTTTTCTCCCAAATCCTTTTGTGAACTTGCGTCCCTCCTCCCCTTAAATTGTGTAAATTTGTCACTCGAAGAAAGAATTGTTCGGCTTCCCAAACGACCTCTTTTAAGCTTAAAATTGCACTCCTGTTGCTATTCCAAATCGATAAATAAAGCTCACTCCCCCTTGGCTTTCCATGGGACCGAGTCTGCGTTACTTTCCAAACCTGTCTCCTAGAGACCCCTTCATCTAAAGCAGTGGACTCCACTGTCCCTGTCCCCCCATTCGCAGAACCGGGAAGTGTTTACATCTAGTCCGTGTTGTCGTTTCCCACGTGTCCTACGGCTGTTTCCGGTTCTGCTCTCGCTCTTCTCTGGCAAATCCCGTTAGGACAGCCGGCTCCGCCAGCGTCTTCGGAGAAAGGGGTGAGGGGCTGGCTCCAGACGGAGAATGCACGCTGACCCGCCGGAGCAGCCGTCCCCCGCCCCCATACAGGTGACAGGCACCTGTGCACCTGCGCGCGCCCCGCCCCGTCCCCGCCCACCGTCACCTGGCCGGTCGGCTCTCGGGAGCGCTACCCATCCCCGAACACACCCTCACAGCGCGCGCAGCCCCGCGGCAGCCCTGGCAGAACCCGACCGGAGGTGGCCGGCGCGTACCTGGCGCAGCCGCGTGCCCGCCGCCGTCCACCGCGCGCGCAGGGCCCTGTCCCGGAAGTCGCGCAGGCTCTCGCAGTCGGGCGCGCCGCCGTCGGCCGGGAAGAGCGCGTCACGCACCGCCGCGCCGCCGCAGCCACTCGCTGCCTCGCCCAGGTAGCGCTCCAGGCGCCCGCACAGCTCCTGCAGCGTCGCGTCCCCGGGGCCCGCGCGCGCCGGCCACACCAGGGCCCACAGCCCGAGCCCCAGGCCCCAGGCCCCGCCGGCGCGCGCGTCCAGCTCCGGCGGCAGCGGCGGGAAGCAGCGCTCCAGCGGCGGCCACAGCGCCGCCAGCTGCCGGTGCGCGCCGCGGAGCCCGGCGGCTGAGAGCAGGCCCGCCCAGCTCGGGGGGGACGCGGCAGGCTCGGGCTCGGGCTCGGGCTCGCGCCCGGGCCGGCTCCCTTCGCGCCGCCGCCGCTGCGCCGTGCGGTCGTGACAGGTCACCGCGAACTTGCCCTCCGCGTCGTTCCAGGCCACGAGGAAGCGCAGCTGGTGCCGCTCGGGCTCGGCGAAGAGGTCGTCGCGGACCGGCACCCAGCCCTCCAAGCTGTCGGGCTGCTCGTCCTCCATGGCCGGCGGCTCAGCGGCCCGAAGACGGGGCTCGCGCGCGCCTGGCCTCCCGGGGGCCTCGGCGGCATTCTCCCGGGACTGCGCTCGCGTCAGCGCCCGTCGGGCTCGCCCACCCGGCGCCTCTGATTGTTTGTCAATGCGAGGGCGGGTTCTCGGCAGCCAATGAGAAGGTCAGAAGTCTGTCTCGGGCGGGGCCCTGGGAAGCGGTCCCTGTCGCCACCCCGTCGCGGAGCCGGAGAACTTCCACTCTTGCCTCACCTTTTCCACCTTTGTACCTACTGACGTAGGAAGTGTTCGTTACCTGAACGAGTTACCGTCTTAGCCTCCTGCGCTAAACTGCGAACCTCTTGAGAACCGGGACCGGCTGATTCGGTCCTCGCTCACTAGGGCGCTAGTGAGTACCCGAGGGTTCCTGCGCCCGGGGACACTGCAAATTTGTTGGACAGCAAACCTTAAGTCAAACGTAGGAGTTATTGGCTGAAGGCCTCCAAGCGCCAACCAGAGGGTAAAAGCCACACAATGGCTGTTACCGAGTCTACAGGCTTTCATGGAGTGCCAGCTGTGTGCAGGTTTGGGGGCGCACACAGGAGCTGTCTCTCCGTCTTCAAAGCATCCCAGCTCCCAGACCGCATGTTTACTTACAGTGTGTTCCTACTCTTTTTACAGCCATGGAGACGGGTCTCCCGCAAAGAACCTTGTCCTAACATACACACGAAGGCTAATAAGACCGCCTGGCTCCCCAAGACCTGTTGGAGGAGATGGGGAAATCTAATTTGCACGTGGCGATGGGATGTGACACGGAGGGAATAAGACCGACCAGGGCTGTGTCCGGGGAAAGGCACAGCGAGCACTGGGAAACAATGCAGGTCAGCTTCCGTCCTGTGAGTGCACCGGGAGGGGTGGGGGGTGGAGTCCGGGGAAAGGAGCTGGAGGGAGATGGCCCGGAAGCTGCGAGGAGGAGCTCTTCTCAAGCCTCAAGATTAGGCTCATGAGGGTTTAGATTCAGGAAGTGGTGAAAGAGCTTTTGAAGGTTTGGAGCTGGGGAATCCGGACCTCAGATTGGCCCTTGCTGTTACGCCCAAAAGAAGCAGCCAGAAACCAGGGCCAGCCTGGACCGATGGTTAGGGCATCTGTCCCCACGGAAGATGATCCCAGAGTATCTAGAAACCTCTGTGGAATGTAGCTTTAAGATATAAAGTTGCTTGTCTGAGCTCCCCCACCCCCTTTAATGCCTGTATGGGACTATGGAGGCTTGGACTCAGAACTGCTGTTCTTGGCAGTCCTCTTGGAGAGAACCTGTTAGGTGAAGGGATTTATTCTTCCTCAAACCATTTCTTAATATATTCTCTTAGCTAATATGATTTACTGATAATTCTTTAAGTCTGTTTTAGTATCTTTTTGTATATTCTTTACAATATATCTTTTTACTGTATTTGTTTTATATTATTTTATTCTTTTTAGTAGTCTTTCTAATTACTTTATCAAAATGACGCTAGCAGGGACACATGGGTGGCTCAGTCAGTTAAGCTTCTGCCTTCAGCTCAGGCCATGATACTAGAGTCCTGCATCGGGCTCCCAGCTCAGTGGTGAGCCTGATTCTCCCTCTGCCTGCCCCTGCCCCTGCTTGTGCTCGCTCTCTCTCTCTCTCTCTGATACATACATAAATAAAATCTTTTTACAGAAACGACACTAGGAGGCTTTCTCGAATTATAAAACTAATTTCTATTTTTCTGTGAAGGAAGGATATTTGTACATTCTTAGAAAAAAATAAGGGCAGGTACCTAATAATTGTTCCTACCAGCAGACATGCCTGCTTTATATTCACTTTACAGTTCTTTTGTAATATTTGCCTTTTTTCTAAGCCAAATACCGTATATTATTTTTCATTTAAAATATTTTTTAAGGGACGCCTGGGTGGCTCAGTTGGTTGAGCAACTGCCTTTGGCTCAGGTCATGATCCCGGAGTCCTGGGATCGAGTCCCACATCGGGCTCCCAGCTCCACGGGGAGTCCGTTTCTCCCTCTGACCTTCTCCCTTCTCATGCTCTCTCTCACTCTCTCTCTTTCCTAATAAATAAATAAAATCTTAAAAAAATTTTTTAAAAGTAATAAAAGGTGTATATTTAATTGTTATGGAAATAGGTACCATTGGGGCACCTGGGTGGCTCAGTGGGTTAAAGCCTCTGCCTTCGGCTCAGGTTATGATCTCAGGGCCCTGGGATCCAGCCCCGCATCGGGCTCTCTGCTCAGCCGGGAGCCTGCTTCCCCCCCTCTCTCTCTGCCTGCCTCTCTGCCTACTTGTGATTTTTTTCTCTCTGTCAAATAAATAAATAAAATCTTTAAAAAAAATAGGTACCATCAAAGATATAAAGAAAAAAGTAAAATAACTCAAAAGAGTTAAACCTTGTTCTCATTTTGTGTATACTATTATATACAATATCACATATTATGTATCTATATTATATGTTATACTGTATATTATATATTTATGTTTATGCAGTATGTTTATATATCTATGTTATATATTTATATATTTCCTAAAACATCTATGATTATGCTATAATGATATTTTATACCCTTTTTCTACTTACAGATATATCATAGGTATTTTCCACATAAATATAGGCATCTACATGATTACTTCTAATACTTGCCAATAATGAGTTAACTGTATTGTGATTTAACAAGTTCTATATTGACAGACAGATTAATCTCAATTTTCTGCGAACATACATAGGGTTGTAATGAACATTCTTGTACATACATCTTTGGGTAACTTTCTGTTTTTTTGCTTTCGATATATTATTGTGCTTATAGTATTTTTACTTTATAGATACATGGCAGTAATGATATTTTTCAAATGACATTTTGATTGAGATTTAAAAAGCAACAGATATGAAATCCTGAGATCCAATCACCATAAGCAGACTTTTCAAGGAGACGGTCCAGAACCCAGTTTATGCTCTCAAGAGGGAAACTGGTGGAGCAGTTTCTCTGGAGAGTGCTGTTGGTGGGCTGTGGGGAGGGTTGGAAGTCCTGTCCTCTATCTCCACGCCCGGTGAGGCATCCTCAAAGGGACCCTTCAGGAAGCCGGCTATGTCTCCTGCAGGTGACCTGAGGTGAGCAAATTGGCCGCTTTGATGGCAGTCAGAGGAAGTGGCAGATTGGGTCTGACTGCCTCCCGGAGTTTGCAGGGACCGAGGATGGGCCTTCCTCCCAAGCTCCAGATGTGAGCCAGCAGGAAGACAGTCAGCAAGCAATCATCAGTTCCTGCCTGAGACAGCCAGCTGCACAGGTAAGGAAACCTCACTTGAGAGATCTTGGAAGAAGTGGCCCACCAGGGCCTATAAGGGGAATGCGAGGGACCCCCTGGATAGAGGGATTCTCAGCCTGGTTGTGGGAGCTCAAGGGAAAGGTGTCCATAATGGGAAACTCCAGAGATGTACAACAACTCCCCAGGAGAGAGGGAGGGAGACAAAGAGGGAGGGAGGGTGCACAATAGAGAACTCTAAGCACCTACCAGCCCAGAGAGCCTGAAGCTAGCACCCACCGTGGCATCAGCTCCATTAGGAGCTGTCTTACCACCTTGGCGCCTTCCACCAGCAGCTCAGGAAGGAGGTGTGGGGAGAAGAGGCTGACCTCATTCCTCCTTTCCTAGGGCAGACTTCCAACTCAAGAGGCCCAGGCTGGGTAGGGGAGAAGATTTTGGTACTGGCTAAGCTAAGTGTGACTTTTGCATTAATATTCTGGACGGTACGTTCAGTTACTGAATGGAGACTATGCCTTCAAATGACCCTAGGACTGAATGTCACCTAAGAGGGAGCAGAAAATCACAGGTCTGCTGGGTTGTTTTTTTGATTGTTTGTTTGTTTGTTTGTTTGTTTGTTTGTTTTTTAATCCAGAGAGGGAAATGATTCCCACTGTGAGTACATGTGAAAGGTATGGTGGAAGAAAAACAAAAATGAAGTTGCACTTGATTCCCTTCAGAGCTGTGCTTGTTCAAAACACTTCGGGAAAAGTCCGTCGGGGCAGGTGGAAGCCGCCCAGCTCAGGGACTCTCAGAGGCCCTCCCTGCCTCTCTGCACGGCCCGAGGCTGCCCCCCTGCCCTCTGCACACGACCAGCCGACCGACCAGCTTGGGGGAGCTACAGGCCTCAAATCCTCCCAGTAAATGAAGGAACTCGGGGAACAGCATGTGACCCCTCCTGGTGACACTTGAGCGCTATGAAGAGCAAGACAGCCACGGTGGCTCTATATTTGGACTCTCACACACGGCCGGCCTGTTGCTATTTGCAGAGGGGGCCGGCTCATGTTACCGTCACCTGTCACCTTCCGTGTCTCAGTGACAGAGCCCCTGCCGTAAGCCAGGCAGGGGCAGCCTTCGGGGCTCGCACAGCTGACCTGGAGGGAAATCCTTCTCCAGAGGCCTCGGAGGTCAAAGAAGAACCCGTGGACCCTGAAATCAGCAGGCAAGTTTTTGGGTAATCCTATTCTTCTAATGCAAAGAGTATTACTGGGAACTGGGTTACGTAATGCCGCAATGTTAATGCAGTATCGTTCCTTTAGGGAAAGAAATGCCATGTTGAATTGCAGACGTGTAAATGGCAGTCAACGGTGGGAATGTTTTCTGTGCCCTCCCGGAGCGCGGGCTCGCCTTGCCCGAATGCGGTGTTGGTTTGGGGTGTGAGAACCTGTGGCTGGCGATTCTTGCAGTGTGCCCTTGGACTATTTTTAGTGCAGGGACCCATTTGCTAGAACCGTTTGGAACCTTGTATAGTATTCTCCTCCGGCTGCGGTGGCAGGCTGATAAACATTTTATTTTAATCGGCATGTGCGTTCCAACAAATCAGAATTTTGTGTTTTGATGGAAATATGGAGAAACGGGATGACAGTCGTTTTTCACCTGTTATACAGACCCCTCTCCCCACAGAAGGTTTTCGGGTGTAGACTCTGCCTGTGAGAGTTGATGCGAGAGCTATTTGTGTCTCTGTATAGCCATTGCTTTGTAGCAAGTTTCCTTAGCCGCGGCTCGAGAATCCCAAAGGGCTACCTGGGTGAGCTTCTGAAATTACAGGCAAAATTCTGTTGGTGCCCTTAGGGGCTCACTTTTAGGGAGAGAGTTCACAGCTGTCAGTAGATGCCCAGAGGCGCTCATGCCTCACAGAAGGTTAAAAATCATTTTTATTATTTATAACTTATTAATTAATGCACTGGGACACCCCTCTTGTATAAGACTTCAGCAAAAGCCTTTTTATCGTTTTTTCACTGCAGTCCTATGGCCTAGAGGAGAAGCTCTCTAGCTACTATATTTTTTATAGGCTGTGACCTATTTCTCTAAGGTTCAGTTTCATCCCTTATAAAATGACAAGTTATTGTTAATGTCCCTTTCTCCCCCCACCAAAAAAAAAGGTTCCTTTCTCCCCCGGTCCTGAATATTCTGGGAAGGCGCTGAAGGAGTCCGAGCGTTGAGGAGGAAAGTGCACGGCAGCTGCACGGGTGTGTTGCAAACCTCCCATCTCGGGGCCGAGTGCTCGGACCAGTCTGTTTGTCTGTCCAAAGGGGAGACTGGGGCCTGGAAGGATTTACGCTCGTTAGATTTGTTCTTAATGTTTCCCAGCCTTCTTGATTGCGTAACAGTTGGAGTTGGTGTTTCACTCTCCAGCTTCCGGTTGAAAGAATTTGTCAGCATGATTTATTGGTGAAACGGAATTCTGGTTTTCTCCCTTTTGTTAGCGCACAGAAGTGTGTTCTTTTAGCAGGCGCCCTGGGGTCTGGAGGTGATATGGTTTAGTGGAGAACTGGGCCCGGGCCCAGCTCTTTACCTGCTGTCCAAGGGCCCTTCCATCCCTGGAGTTCTACACCTCTGCCTGGGCCCCCTGGACGCTCTTGCTGTGAGGACCAGTGACCTCCCGGCTGATGTCTGGGCCTGGATGTGAGGTTGTTCCACTCTGGTGCCTTCCCCCAAATTCAGTTGTTTTCACCGGACAGAGTGATCCCGGGGTGGCCACGAGTGGCTCCCCCCCGCGACGGCCACTGCGAGTCTTCCCTTTCTGACCCTGGTCCTCACCCTTCATGAGCACCCCCGTGGGAGAGGCTGAGGTCAGATAATGATTCTAGCAGCCACCCCCACATTCATGATGGCAGCTGACACGGACTGAGGACTTAACGTTGAGCCACGTGCTATGTTAAGCATTTTACACATTATATTATCGCATCTAAAAGAATTTTACGTACGTCACGTTATTTCATCTAAGTGCTAACTTCATGAGGCAGGAACTAGCCAAAAGCCCATCACACGGGCTCAGGAAAGTAAGGCCCAGAGAGGTTATTTTTCCCAGGCTACAACACTAAGAAGTAGCCGAAACCAAATGCGAACACAGAACTTTCTGAATCCAGAGGGCAGTGGCCTCAGAGGCTAAGGGTGGTGTGGGGGGTGTTATCTGGAGAATCAATTGACAGCCTCGGAAGCAGCATTAACCGGGCATCTGTCACCCGGGCTCTGGTTTGGGTGCCGAGGGGAGGGGCTGCTGTGCTGTTATTAACGGATGTTAAGAATGCGGTGGTCCTTGCGAGGCTGTGACAGGCGTCGGCCATGATGGAGGGGCAGTGAGGTGGGGAAGGAAGATCAGCCCCAGCCAGAGTCTCAGGCGAGACCTGGCGTGGGACAGAGCCCTGGGCTTGGTCAGAAAGGACAGTGGTGTCCACTGGAGAAGGTAAGGGTGTCTGGGGAGGTGGCGCTAGGGCCAGGCTCCCCTTTGCACCCCGCTGCCTCCGGCAACGCCGGCCCCGTCTTCAGGCGCTTCCCCTGCGGGGAGCCGGGCTGGGCCTCTGCTCCTTCGGTGTCTGCGCCAGTGAGGCTGCGGGTCAGACCCCCCAGACCTCGGGGTCCTGCAGCAGCAACTGACATTCCCCGTGTTTCCGCAGCTTTGCTGAGACACACCTGACGTCGGCCACCGGGCGGGTGTAAGGTCCGCCCTGGGATGGTGTGACACACGGCTGTGCCTCGAGGGTCCCTCCCGTCCCATCGTTACCCTGTAGGCCTGTGGCGAGAACACGTGGCATAGAGTGCGGTCTGGTGAGCCGTCGTCGCCACGCCGTCAGCTTATCATCTTGTAACGGACGTTTGTACCCTCGGACCAGCATCTCCCGGGTCC
>CM052797.1:3209977-3378966 GCA_028533885.1 Nasua narica
GGGCGGGTGTAAGGTCCGCCCTGGGATGGTGTGACACACGGCTGTGCCTCGAGGGTCCCTCCCGTCCCATCGTTACCCTGTAGGCCTGTGGCGAGAACACGTGGCATAGAGTGCGGTCTGGTGAGCCGTCGTCGCCACGCCGTCAGCTTATCATCTTGTAACGGACGTTTGTACCCTCGGACCAGCATCTCCCGGGTCCCCCACTCGCCGGCCCCTCAACCAGCGTTCCAGCCTCTGTTTCTGTGAGTTCAGCTTGCTCGGATCCCACGTCCGTGACTGAGCTCTGGCAGTCTTGGTCCTTCTCTGCTGACTCATCTCACTTAGCGTAATGCCCGCAAAGTCCACCCAGGTTGTTGGAAATGGCCATGTCGATGCTGGTTTTGCTGGGATGCAGACCCATCATAGGGAGCTGTGTCCTACTTCACCTGAACCCGCACTTCCCCGTCCCTAAAACAAGCTACATTGTGATGAGATGCCCGGACTGCCCCAGCCAGAGTCCAACGATGGGCAAGGTTCTTACGAGTCACCCCAAAGAGCATCCAGGCTCTGGGATCTTCATAAATCACAGATGCTAGGGAGACCCCAAAGCCTCTTGCTTTGTGATGCTGCCCCCGGGAGCAACCTTCGTTCATCCCCCACCCCACCCCAGCGTCGACCCGGTCCCTGTGGACCTGTTGGTGGACCAGGACACGGTGGGCTGGTAGCTCCAGCCTCCGTCCCGCGTGGTCATGGTCATAGTACTCAGCCTCTGCACACATTACTGATTCTCAGCACTGTCGTCCGTGTAGTTTCGGGGCATTCGAGAATGGGACCGAAGCTTTCCTGAACCCTAATATGATGTACCCGGACTTGGAGTCTGGGGAGTAAGGTTTCCTTATGTGGATCCAGACCCCAGAAGCCAGTTGCACGCATGGTATGGTGAGGGGGGCATCGTCTTTGTTGCTCCTGGCTGCTGAGAGATGCCGTGCTGGCCAGTGCTGACGGAGGAGGTGAAACAAGAGCATCCTGAGCGAACTTCAGAGGGGGCAGGGAAGAGGCAAGAGTCCCGGGGGCTCACCGGGGCAGAGCCCATGTCGCCCATCCCCACCGTCCCCCTACGCTCAGAGAAGGCCAGTCTTCTGGCCTGTGTTTTGTCTTGCCATCAGCACGAGCTGAGGTGAGCCCCTGGGGGACGTGTGAGGGACCTCCATGGAGGGTTGTTGCCCCAGTTAAGTTGGAAGAGTGACATTTAGGACAGGGCTTCCCCAGGTTAAGGGCAGAGCAGCTCTCCATCCCTGGGATCCAGAATCTGCTATGAGTCTTCCTAAAGTAAGGCCAGATGGGGGACGGGCTCAGTCCTCGGTGCTCCTCATGCTCCCCTCAGCCTTTCCCCGCGCTCACAGGACAGAGCTGGGGTGGGGGTGGGGGGGCATGGGGCAGGCAGCGAGAGGAGCCTGGTGGCTAGCTCCCAGAGTGAGAAGGAAGGGCTGGGCCACGAGGGCAAAGGGTCCTCTCGAGCAGCCCTGAACACGGGCCAAGTTCTCTTCCCTGAGAAAATAGGTAGAAAAGCCGAGCGATCCTTGGTCTCTGCACACAGAGCAGAGAAGAGGTGAGACTGAAGGCCTGTGGCGGGAATGCACAGGAGGGGCTCAGGACCCGATCCGTGCCGTTCAAGGCAGAGCACAGAGAGGGGGCGCTCTCCAGAAGGATGTCAAGGGCCTGGGACTTCAGGCATCTGCCGGCGTGGCCTGTGGCGGTGACCACAGGCTTGTGGCTTGGGAGACAGCATGCGTATTGTCACATCCCACATCGGAGCAGAGAAAGTGAGAGGCCATGAGCCCCATCTGGTGGTATCGACTACGGGGAGAATGGGAATGTGCAGGAAGGCTGCGGCTTCTCCAAACTTCTGCCTGTGCTTGGAGCAGAGGTCAGGGCTGGAGACAAGGATTCGGGCCAGTGGCAGAGGGGGGACGTAGAGCCACGAGAGTGGATGAGATCACCTGGGGCAGGTGGAGAGGGACGAGGGGAACAGGGCTGGAAGCCTGGGGCAGCCCAGTGGGGGACCGTCCCAAGAGCAGATGGCAGGCTGAGCGGGGTCAGTGGGATCAAAAGTCACAGAACAGCCAGCAGAGCACAGACCAGGGTCCGTGGAGTTCACAGTTAGGCCAGCAGAAAATGCTCTATTTTTAAAAAGGCAATCAAGACTGGAGAAAATGGAAAGAAAAGTGAATGGCATCTTTTTATATAGCTTTGGGGTGGTTATTAAAAGGACAGTCTATCAGCAGAGAGTTCCTCACTGCAGAAAGACCAGCACCGAGGGTCGGGGAAGCCACTGCCCCTGACTCCGAGGGGTTAGACAGACAACTGCCTGCTGGTTCTGATCCCACAGTGGAAATTAAAGGGGGGACCTGTTTGGATCATAATGAATGTTATGATGGAGGATGGGGGAGTGCTAAACTGGGTCTTTAAATTTTTGTTTTATTTTTTTATTTTCCCCCAAAATCTATTGCATATGTACCATGTTGGAATAACTTAGTAATAGTAGTTTTCTTATTTTTATTTTTTTAAGATTTTATTTATTTATTTGACAGAGAGAGAGAGAGATCACAAGTAGGTAGAGAGGCAGGCAGAGAGAGAGGGGGAAGCAGGCTCCTCGCTGAGCAGAGAGCCTGATGTAGGGCTCCATCTCAGGACCCTGAGATCATGACCTGAGCCAAAGGCAGAGGCTTTAACCCAATGAGCCACCCAGGTGCCCTATTTTTATTTTTTTTAAGATTTTATTTATTTATTAGAGCGCACAAGCAGGGGGAGAGACAGAGGGAGAAGGACAAGCAGACTCCCCGCTGAGCACAGTGCCCGATGATGCGGGGCTCGATCCCAGGACCCCAGGATCATGACCTGAGCCGAAGGCAGTTGCTTTAATTGACTGAGCCCCCCAGGCGCCCCAGTAATGGTAGTTTTTTAAAAAGGCATTAGGTTTACCACCATTTATTGTTAAAGGCCACATCAGGAACTGGATTGCGGGGATGCTTACACAACTTGAGAAATTTACTAAAAACCATTGAATTCACTTAAAATGGTGAATTTTATGGTATGTAAATTATATTGCAATGACGTTATTTTCAAAAGAAATTAGTGAGTAAGTTAAGTAGCTCACAGAATTCCTGGTTTTATGTAGAAATGAGTTGTTGATAAAGTACTTGTGCAGGCTAGTTAGAATGGTGGAATAGTTCAGTGGATAGAAATTTTGGTTGATATTTGGACATCAACTGCACCTGTTTGTGACTTGTACAGTTAAATGAAAAAAAAAAACTGGTTCTCTAAACCAAAAAGGTCACTCTAAGGGGCGCCTGGGTGGCTCAGTCAGTTGGACGACTGACTCTTGATTTCAGCTCAGGTCGTGATCTCAGGGTTCTGGGATCAGTGGGGGAGTGGGGAGTCAGTGGGGAGTCAGCTTGGATTTTCTCTCTCTCCTTCTCCCTCTGCCTCTCCCCCTGCTCGTGCATGCTCTCTAATAAATAAATCTTTAAAACAAAACAAAAAAAAGTCATTCTTTTTTTGTGTGTGGATTAGTGGTCTTTTTTTTTTTTTTTTTTTTTTTGGCTCATGACTTCCCTTAGAACCTTTACATTATCTAAAAATTTTTATCAAAAGTTTAAATGACTTTGTATTAGGTGATAGTTTCTCAGATATGATACCAGAAATGCAAGCCAAAGGGAAAAAATAGATAAATTGGACTACATCCAAATTAAAAACTTTTGTGCTTCAAAGGACACCGTCAAGAAAGTGAAAGGATAAAAAGAGTGGGAGAAAATATTCCCAAATCCAACATCTGATAAAGGACTTGTATCCAGAATATGTAAATAACTCTTACAATTCAACAATAAATAGGGGCGCCTGGTTGGCTCAGTCAAACATCTGCCTGCAGCTGAGACCATGATACCGGGGTCCTGGGATCGAGCCCTGCATCAGGCTCCCCACTCAGCAGGGAGCCTGCTTCTCCCTCTCTGGCCATTCTCCTCCTTATGCTCGCTCGCTCTCTCAAATAAATTAAAAAAAAAACCAACTCAACAATAAATAGACAGATAACCCAATTTGAAAATGGATGTATTAAGATTCTCCAGAGAAACTGAATCTGGTAAGGGGGGTAGGGTACATATACGTGTATAAAGAACATGAGACAGACATTTATTTTAAGGAATGGGCTCATGCAGTTATGGATGCAGGCAAGTGCAAAGTCTTCAAGATGAGCCAGCCTTCTGGAGACCCAGGCAAGAGCCAGCCTTGCAGTTCAAGTCTGAAGGCCATGTGCTGGTAGAATTCCTTCTTGCTTGAGGCAGAGCCATTTTTGTTCTGTTAAGCTCTACAACTGATTGGATAGGACCCAATAACATGATGGAGGGCAATCCGATCTACTCCCAAGTCCACCAATTTAAAAGTCAACCTCATCTGAATAACCCCCTCATAGAAACATTTGAAATAATATTTGCCTAAATATTTGAATACCATGGCCCAGCCAAATGGGCACATAAAATTAACCATTACAATGGACAAAGGATTTGAATAAACATTTCTTCAAAGGTAACTACCAATGCCAATAAACGCATGAAAAGATGCCCTGCATCATTATCCATATTGAAAATGCAAATCAAAACCACAATGAGCTATCACTTCACATCGAGTGCGATAGCTCCAATCAGAAAGATGGACAATAACGAGTGTTCACTGGGATGTGGAGAAATGGCAGCCCTCCTACTCAACTGGTGGGAAAGCAAAATGGTGCAGCCACTTTGGAAAAGAGTCTGGCAGTTGCTCACAAGGTTAAACATAGTTACCACATGGCCCAGCAATTTCACTCATCAGAGTATATCCAAGAGAAATGACATATGTCCACACAGAAACTTGTATGTGAACATTCACAGCAGCGTTCTTTGTAACGGTCAAAAAGTGGAAACAACCACAGTTGGATATGTTATCTGTAGCATAAACAAAATATGTTCCATTCCTACACTGGAATATTATTCAGCTACAAAAAGGATACATTGTACCACATGGATGAAAATATTATGTTCAGTGGCAAAAAGTTAAACACCAAAGACCACATGTTATATGATTCCATTTATATGAAATGTTCATAATGGGCAAATAGAGACAAAAAGTATATGGCAGTTATCAGGGGCTGGGGGAGTGACTGCCAATGAGTATGTGGTTTTGGGGGGTCATGAGTGTTCTGGAATTGGATAGCAGTGATGAGTCTATAACTCTAAGTTTATCAAAAATATTGTACACTTTTTAAAAAAGATTTATTTATTTGAGAGAGAGAGATAAGAGAAGGAGCACACAATTGGGGGGAGGGGCAGAGGGAGAGAATCTTCAAGGAGACTCCCCGCTGAGCACAGAGCCCAATGCGGGGCTCAGTCTCACGACCCTGAGATCATGACCTGAGCCAGAAGCAAGAGTCTGACACTTAACTGACTGAGCCATCCAGGCATCTCTAAATCATACACTTTAAAAGCTGAACCTTATGGCGTGTAAATTATATCTTGAGCCATTATTTTTAAAAGTACACATAGTTTCAAAAGATACATTTTCTGGCATGCTATAAATATTTACATTTCCAAATAAAACTATTTGATAACTTTTAAATTTATTTGTTGGACTCTTAAATACTATTGTAATTTGATGCCCTTCATCAAGTATGCTAAACAATGCAACAAAAGCTCTTATGGGGCGCCTGGGTGGCTCCGTCAGTTGAGCATCCAACTCTTGGTTCAGCGCAGGTTGTGATCTCAGAGTCATGAGACCGAGTCCCGCATCAGGCTCCACACTCAGCATGGAGCCTGCTTAGAATTCTCTCTCCCTCTCCCTCTGCCCCTCCCACTCATTTCTCTCTCAAATATATAAATCTTAAAAAACCTCTTTTATAACATTAGAAGTTTTACCTTGTTCTTTTTTTCTCTTTGAGCTTGTGTTTACATTTAACTTTTCAGAAGAGAAGTTTTAGAGTTTTGTCCTAATGTATTGTTTTTCTATACTTAAAAAGTCTTTTATTGATCATCTATGAGACTTCTCTACAAAAAAACCCACACATATATGCATGCAATTTAAATTTTTTATTTTCCTGGAACCATAAGGCTCTAAATGGTAACCTCCTTTTTCTTCTGGATTAATTTATCAATACAATTTGTAGTCACATGTGAGCAAAACAACATACATTACTAATTTTAACAAATATTAAACAAAACAAAAGTGAAATGGAAATGCATCTCTTGAGCTGGATGGGGCTTTTCTATTTTTTTAAAAAAAGTTAATTCATGTGTTCATGTATGAATTATTATATATATTATTATAGAAATATTCAACTCTATGCCAAAAGTTACGTAGTGGTCTATTGTGAAAAATCGCTTTTAGTCATATGTCAGCTGACACTTGATTAGATCCTCCTTCAGTATTGTTGAAAACAAAGAATTGGGAACCACTTAGCTTACAAAAAATGTTTCTTATCCATCCCTTAGCTGCTCTCCTGACCTGTGCAAGCCATGCAAGATGATAAATAGTTATTATTTGTTGTGCAGCAAATAATAGAGAGTTCCTTCTCTGCACCTGGCCATCCCTTCCTGATCCCATTCCCTCCCGCTCGTTTTTTCATATTCGGGTTCCTTCAAGAGGTAGCGTTTACACCATCGATCTTCAGGCTACAGCATCTATACATAAAGATTTTCCAAGGGATACATGGACAGGGATAATTTTAAGATTAGATCCCAGATGCTTAACATAATACTTAATCTTACCCAGAACTGCTCTCTCTTGAAATGGGCCAGCAGTTGTGGCTTTATGCAGGTTCCGTGTTCACAATATCCCTCCCTCTCTTTGTTACACAAGTAAAACTGCACCTCTCAATTTCTGAATATTACATTGCCCTGTAAGGTTTCATGGCTTTGGAATTTAAAAACTTCCAGTGGGTGGAGTCTGGGTGACTCAGTTTGTCAGGTGTTCAACTTTTGGTTTTGGCTCAGGTCCTGATCTCAGGGTCGTGGGGTTGAGCCCCCAGGAGCCTGTTTCGGATTCTCTTTCTCTCTCCCTCTGTCCCTCCCCCAACTCTCAGGCACTTGCTCTCTTCTCTCATTCTTATAAATAGACAAATTTTTAAAAACATAAATAATAACCTCCAGTGGGCTAAGTGGAAGGACAACTTGAAGTATTAGTATCAGTGTTACTAGAGATAAAGAGGAGCATTTTATAATGATAGAAGGGGCCAATCCATCAAGAATATATGACAGTTATAAATGTATATGCAAGGGCACCTGAGTGCCACGGGTGGTTGAGCATCTGACTCTGGGTTTCAGCTCAGGGTCGTGAGATCAAGCCCCATGTCAGGCTCCATGCCCAGCACAGTCTGCTCCTCTCCCCCTCCTCTCTCTCTCTAAAATAAATAAGTGAATCTTTAAACTAAATAAATAAATAAATAAATATATGTACCTAACAGCAGGGCACCAAAATTCATGAAGCAAAAAGTGATATACATGGAGAAAGAGACAAGAGACTATCAGTTGGAGACCTCGGTACTCCACTTTTGATAACAGAACAACTAAGAAGAAAATCAATAAGGAAATAGGGGTGGGCGCCTGGGTGGTTCAGTTGGTTAAGCGACTGTCTTCGGCTCAGGTCATGATCCCGGAGTCCCGGGATCGAGTCCCATATCGGACTCCCGGCTCTGCGGGAAGTCTGCTTCTCCCTCTGACCTTCTCTCCTCTCATTCTCAGTCTCTCTCTCTAATAAATAAAATAAAAAATCTTTAAAAAAACATTAAAAAAAATAAGGAAATAGGGGACTCAAATAATACTATAAACCAGCTGGACTTCACAAACATCTAGAGAACACTCCACCCAACATCAGCAGAATACACATGCTTCTCAAGGCATATAGAACATCCTCCAGGATAAGCCAAATGGTAAAACAAACATCCATAAATTTAACAGGATAGCAATAATACAAAAATATGTTCTCCGACCACAATGGGATGCTATTAGAAGTCAATAACAGAGAAATTTGGGAAGTCACAAATATGTGGAAATTAAAAATACACTCCTACATAACCAACATGTCAAAGAAGAAAGCAAAAGGGAAATTAGAAAGTAGTTCAAGATGAATAAAAATAAAGATAAAACATACCAAAAGTTTTTGCCACATTATTGGGATGTGGCAAAAGTAGTGCTTAGAGGGAAATTTATAGATACAAATGCCTGTATTTCAAAAGAAGATCTTAAATCGACAATGTAACCTGCCACTTTAAAACATGGGAAAAAGAACAACAAACTGAACAAAGCAAGCAGAAGGAAAGAAATATTAAACATTATATGGAAAATTAATAAAGAAGGTAATAGAAAACCAAAGAGAAAACACCAAGAAAACCAAAAGCTGCTTCCTTAAACAGATCAGCAAAGCTGACAAGCTTTTACTTAGACTGAGCAAGAGAAAAAGAGAGAAGACTTCCATCACTAGAATCAGAAGTGAAACAGGGGACATTATTACCAAACTTACAGAAATAAAAATAATTAAAAAGAATACCATGAACAATTGTATTCCAATGAATTAGGTAAATGAAATGGACAGATTCTTGGAAAGACACAAACTACCAAAGACTCAAGAAGAAGTTGACGATGTGAATAGGCCTATATAAAATAAGACTGAATTCATAAGGGAAAAAAATTCACAAAGAAAAGCCCAGATAGCTTCACTAGTGAGTTACCAAACATTTAAAGAAGAATTAGTACCAAGTCCTCATAAGTTCTTCCAAAAAAATAGAAAAGAAGGAATATTTCCCAATTTATTCCTTTAAACCAGTATCTTCCTGACACCAAAACCAGACAAAGACATTATAAGAAAAGAAAACTACAGGCTAATATTTCTTAGGAAGATGAATGCAGAATTTCTCAAAAAATACTGGCAAACTGAATCCAGTAATATATATGAAAAAATTAAACACCATGACCAAGTGGGATTTATCCCAGGAATGCAAGGTTGGCTTAACCTCAGAGTTGGCAGCAAGTTCTTAGATATGACACTAAAAGCACAAGTAATAAAAGAAAAAATAAGACTTCATCAAAATTAAAAACTTTTGTGCTTCAAAGGACACCACCAATAAAGACGGAAGTGCCCGGCTGGCTTATTTGGTAGTGTGTGAGCCTTGATCTCAGGATCATGAGTTTGAGCCCCACCTTGAGTGTGGAGCCTATTTAATTTTTTTTTTTTTTATTTTAAAAAGGGGTGCCTAGGTGGCTCAGTTGGTTAAGCATTTGCCTTTGGCTCAGGTCATGATCCCAGGGTCCTGGGATTGAGCCCCACATCGGGCTCTCTGCTTAGTGGGAAGCCTGCTTCTCCCTCTCCCTTTGCCTGCTGCTCCACCTACTTGTGATGTCTCTCTCTCTCTCTCTCTCTCTCTCTCTCTCTCTCTCCCTTCTTCTCTCTGTGCTCAGCAGGGAGTCTCCTTGAAGATTCTCTCCTTCTGCCCGTCCCCCAACTTGTGTGTTCCCACTCTTCTCCCTCTCTCTCTCAAATAAATAAATTAAAAAGGGGAAATGTGCAAATAAGCTGATGAATGGATAAATAAAACCCAATATACCCATATAATAGAACATTATCTAGGGGCACCTGGGTGGCTCATTGGGTTAAAGCCTCTGCCTTTGGCTCAGGTCATGATCTCAGGGCCCTGGGATCCAGCCCCAAATCGTGCTCTCTGCTCAGCGGGGAGCCTGCTTCCCCCTCTCTCTCTGCCTGCCTCTCTGCCAACTTGTGATCTCTCTGTGTCAAATAAATAAATAAAATCTTTAAAAAAAATTTTTTTTAAAAAAGAACATTATCTAGCTCTAAAAAGCAGTGAGTACTGACACGGTATAACATGGGTGAATCTGGAAAACGTGTTATGAGTGAAACCAGTCACAAAGGACAGTATATTATATCCCACTTAATATGATTCCATTATATGAATCCAGTATATGATTCCATTTATAAATCAATAGAGACAGAAAGTAGATTAGCGCTTGCTTAGGGCTGGTGGAAATGAGGGGGTGGGGATGGTGACAGCTAAGTCACGGTGTTTCTTTGTGAGGGGATGAAAATGGTCTAAGATGGACTGGTAATCGGTGCTCGTTTTCGCGAATATACCAAAAACCCTTGAAGTAAACACTTCCGACAGGAGAATTGTATAGTATGTGAATTCTGTGTCAGTAAAACCATGATAAAGAGTAATCTGACCTAATGGCAGTTATGCACCAGAAAGAAAGCAGGGACTGTGGAGTCCAGCAGACTGTGTAAGCCCGGTCCTCCGAGAAGCAGACACCAAGTGGGATTCGATACACAAGGACGTTAGTAGGGGAGGCCCGTGTCTGGGATGAAGTGGGGGGGGGGAGATAGGAAAGGCTGAGGGGGCCGCCAGCCCATGATGAAAGCCCGGCCCCAAGGGAGGGAGGGAAGGATGGTTTGGAGCAGTCGCCCCGGTCTGCCTTGTACCCTAAGAAAGGTTTGGCAAGGCTGTCGGGGAGTCCTGCGGCCAAAATCTGCCATCAGAGGAGTTTTGGGTCAAACAGAAACGGAACTGCCTTAGTGTCCCTGCCGAAGTGTGCCCTCCGTGCTCGGAGACGATGTTTTCAGAGCCCAGCTGAACGCCCGGTCACCTGAGCCCCTGTAGCTGGACATCCGTCAGGCACAGTCTCAGGGCCGCCCCACAGACCAAGGTTCAAATCCCAGCTCGACAACTTCCTTGCCGCAGGACCTTCCCCAGAGAGCCTGCCTGAGCCACAGTCTTGTCATCCGTAAAATGGGGATAATTGCAGGGCCTACCACACAGGGGTATGCCTGTAAACTGCCGAGCCCAGAAAAGGCACACAGCAAGTGCTCAGTGAGTAGTAGCAGCTCCTTATGTCGTATTTACTACTTCTACCATTTATTATTTTTCTAGATTTTACATACCGCCATTAAAGAGTAAACGTCATAGTCTCTGTATAATGAGTATTCTGTTTATTTTACTTAATATCATACTGTCTTTTCCAAGTTATCATTTGCTCTCACTAATATTTTAAAGTCTGCATTATATTCTATAGAGTATGCATATCTTAGTTTAGTTAATTGTTCTCCTAATCACGGGGGCTTTCCTTTTTTTTTTTTCTTTTTCTGTCATAAAAATTTTTGTGGACGCTCAATCGGTTGAGTGTCCGACTCTTGATTTTGGCTCAGGTCACGATCTCAGGGTCATCAAGCCCCATGTTGGGCTCCGCGCTGTGCGTGGAGCTGCTTAAGATTCTTTCTCGCCTTCTCCCTTTGCCGCTCCCCTCTAAAAAAATTTGTGGTATTTTTATATAGAAACATCCCCCGCCCCCCATTGGGTATTTCCCTTCAGGATCCTGATGAGGATTACTAGCTTAAAGAGTGGGAATATTTTTAAGGCCCCTGATTCATGTTACCCAGTTTTCCCTCCAGAAAGGTGGGGCTGATGTGGATTCCAACCCACAGAATGTTAAGAGTCCTCACTTTGCTGGCTCTACCCAGCCTAGGGGAACCCTCGTATATTTTCAAATATTTGCTAACTGGAAAGGCAAAATGGCATCTTACTTATTTGTTCTCTGTCATTCATAAGGGTGGACCATTTCCCAAATGCTTTTGCACAAGTGATTATTTTGTGAATTGTTCTTGCACACTAATTTATTAAGATCTTATTTTTTTCCCCCACCAATTTATACTTTTGTTTAGTAATACTTTCCTGAGAAACTTCCCATTATTTGACCTGTGTTTGTTTTAATGAAGAGGGACCTATTGACATTTCTCTGGTAATTTCTGGTCCCCTTTAAGCTTAGAAAGCCCCTCCTTCCTGGAGAAAGTAAACCGCTCTTCGCTCTTCCTTGGTAGATGATTCAAAGTAAAACCACAGCTGACTGGGTGCCTGGGTGGCGCAGTTGGTTAAGCGACTGCCTTCGGCTCAGGTCATGATCCCGGAGTCCCGGGATCGAGTCCCGCATCGGGCTCCCAGCTCCATGGGGAGTCCGCGTTTCACTCTGACCTTCTCCCTTCTCATGCTCTCTCTCACTCTCTCTCTTTCCTAATAAGTAAATAAATAAATAAAATCTTTAAAAAAAAAAAAAAAACCACAGCTGAGCTGCTCAGACGATGTTTTAAAAACTGTGAGTGAGGGGAGCCCAATCGAATGACCATTTACTGGGCTGGCCTTCTCATAAGCGGGCTTCCTCCCTCTCTCCCTGTGTCCTAGGAGCGGCGCAGGAGCAGCCCGGCAGGTGCAGAGGCGCCATGGACGGGGAGGCCACGGGGGCTCCCCCGGACTTCCACTTCTACCCCATGGATCTGTATGACTCCGAAGCCCGGCGGCACCCCTTCCCAGAAGAAGCCACGCGGACGGGAAGGGCGGTCTACGCGGAGAGGGCCGGCGAGCCCGGGGGGGCGGCCCCCGGGAAGGCCCCGAGAGACCTGGAGGAGGAGGTGGATGAGCTGGTGCATTTGTACGCGCTCGGCGGGGCCGGCGAGTGGGGCGCCGAGCTCGCGGACGGAAGCGCGCCCCACGCGGAGGGGCTGCAGCAGCGGCCGCACGGGGCGCAGAGGGACTGGCGACGGGGGCCCGAGGCCGGGGAGCGCGGCTGCGGGGGCTGGGGTGATGCGGGCGCCGGCCGGGACCTGCGAGAGGCCTACAGGTACACGCATGGCCGTGCCAGCGAGGAGTACGAGTGCTACGTCATCCCCGAGGAGGAGGACGAGGACGAAGCCGCCCTGGTCTTCTGCGTCACCTGCAAGGCTCCAGTCCGGGCCCTGGAGGTTTCGGAGGAGCACGGGGAGCACGAGGTGACCGCCCTTGGCAAGGCCCTGGAGAGCGCCAAGGTAAGCGGGTGGCCTGGGTGGTTCGGGTTCCGTGGGGAGGGCCTGGGCACCCCGAGGGGACAGGCAGGGGCTGAACGGAAAAGGCCTTCAGGAGAGAGAGAAGAGCACTAACGGCTCCTTGCCGTCCTCTGTTTGCTAGGATGAAATTCACAAAAACATGTTCAAACTGGAGAAGCAGATTCTTGAGATGGAGAATTTTGCCAATCACTTGGAGGAGGTTTTCATCACTGTAGAGGTAAGAGCGGGCCAGGGGAACCGGTCTCCCACACGCGGCTGCCGCAGGCCTCAGGCTCAGCCGCGGGGACCCCTGTGAGTCAGAGAACCTGCCCCCACTTCCGGCCCTGCCCTCCTGGGGCACCATGGGGATGTACCTCATGGAGCTGCTTCCCTGTCCGCCTTCCCTCCTGAACCCGGAGCTCCCCTCTGTGGTCTGGCCTCAGCCCTGCTGGGAGGTGTGGCTCTTCCATGGCCCAGCCTTGAGCCGGCGTTGCAAGACAGCCCCCCCACTCAGTGTTTGCCTCCCCAGCTGTTTCTGTATATCGTAAGATGAATACACATCTGTCCCTGCCACCAAGCATGTCACAGCCCCTGCGTGAGCCTATTAGGTACATAACACACCCCGGGGAGGCCAGCACCCAGCCTCACCGGCCGGGGAAGGCACACCAGGACTGGAGACTCCCCACCCCCTTCTCTTCCTGCCCCTGCCCTGCTCCTGTTCCTAACACAGCCTCAGGCTGTGTCCACGGAGCACCTCGTGTGAGTTAGCTGAGCCCCAGGCTCCTCTCCGGTGAGCTGGACCTTCTGCACCCCGCTCTTGAGTGCGGAGGACTATCGCACTCATCCCCTACTCGGGGCACAGGGAGAGGTATGCGACCCCCTGGACTGAACTCCCTGCACTCCCTACATTGCATGGGCAGCTCACTCTCAGATCAAAGCCAGTCACCCCCAGTGAGGACCCTGACTTTTACACAGTGTCTTACACCAGCCCCAGTGCCACTGGGAGCAAGTCCTGTGCTCCTAGAAGATGCTTGACAAATAGTCCCCGGGTCAGTCCTAAGAGCCTCTTCTTGAGAAACGCCTCTGGTGGTGAGGCGGTGTCGGTCGGAACCCACAGAGCTCCCTCGGCCTCCCAGCCCGAGCGGGAGGACCAGTGGTTGGCAGGCTTGCGCGAACCCCTCCGCTGTGCCCAGGACTAAGTACCACCCGAGCCTCGCTCTGCCCTCCTGCCCTTCCTCGCCTACCAGGCAGCGTCGCCTGGCGCAGCCCTTCCTCCCCTTCCCGGTCAGCGTTCTCTCAGTTGACATGAGGGTCTGCGTGATCCTGGCATTTGTGTGATGCGAGCATCAGGGAGAGGAGGTGACTGTCGAGAGAGGTGGGGGCTCGGAGGGAACACTGGGTGGGCACATCCCGGGGCTGACTCCTCATTGAGCACCTTCCAAGGATGCAGTGGCCACTGTGGAGCGGGGGCATCTTGGGGGGAGGGCACAGGGGGAAGGGTGCGAGATGTCCCCAGGAGAGAAAGCCGTGCTCCTCCCCGAGATTATCCCCGGGGTTCTAGCCGCAGAGCCCTGGTCCTAGCTCCCGTGGCGCCCGCCCCGGGCCCCTGGCCAGAGATGATCAGACCGGGGAAGGGGACTGAGACGCCTCTGGCGGGGTACGTTTCCGTGCCCACAGTGGCCCTGTAGCCAACACACCACATCCACTGAGATGATGGCTGAGGTCCACCCATCTTGCAGGAGAACTTCGGAAGACAAGAACAAAACTTTGAGTCACGTTACAACGAGATCTTGGAAACACTCGCTCAAAAATATGAAGAAAAAATACAAGCTCTGGGGGAGAAAAAGAAAGCCAAGTTGGAAGCCTTGTATGGACAGCTAGTCAGCTGTGGGGAAAACCTCGACACCTGTAAGGAACTCATGGAAACCATAGAGGAGATGTGCCACGAGGAGAAGGTTGACTTCATCAAGGTCAGTCATGAGGTGACATGAGATCAGGAGCCTGAGGGACAGTATGGCTGGGGTGGGTTAGAGTGTCCCCTGTGTCCCCTGTCTGCCTGGAGGAGTGGATGGTGACTGCTGTGGCCAGCCTCCGTTTGGTTCCCGGATGTTCATGATGGCGGGGCGGTCACCCATGTCTCTGCACAGCTTTGCCGTGAGAGGCCGAGCAGACTCGTACATGGCTGATCCCTTCCCTCCATGGGAGGGAAGCATGGCTACGTAAACAATGGGGATCCCCTTCAGTGAACAGTTATGGGGTTTTAAATTGGCGGAGCAGAAGAGAGCATCTGCGGGGGATGGGGGGCAGGGGGTGTGCAGCACTTACGCAGCCTCCCGGGGCCGACAGTAATTCGGAGCTGGAGTGCGGCCTCGGCGGGGTGGTCTCTGGAGTGGGGGGTATGACTGCCGCTTTTCTTTTTTCTCATTTCCAAGTTTTAAAATGTGTTTATATCATTATATAGTTCAAAAAAGAAATTTATTTTCAAAATCAGTTTGATATTTTCTGCTTTTCCTTCTCCTTTTTAGGACGCTATGGCCATGGCTGACAGGTAATACTTTTGTTCCGAAACATATTTTCTTCTTCTCTTCCTGTCTCCTCTGTTTATCCAGATAGACTCAGGTCCCCGTGGGTGTATGGTCCCCGTTTCTGCCGCCAGGTCAAATAGCACTGGCTTTGGAGGGAAGGTGGGGGTCACAAGGACCCACTAGCTCTGAATCCCAGGACCCCAGGCTGGAAGGGAGTGGATGGCCAGGCCCAGCCAGCAAGCCTGTGGTCGGGTCTCCTCCCTGAGCCCCTCCTTTCACCAGGAAGACCCAGGGTCCAGTGTCCCCAGCATCCCCCAGCTGTGCCAGGACCCAGGCTGCGCACGCCGAAAGTACGCGCATCGTGGAGTCAGCCAGGAGTTCCGGTCCTGCTCCCCCCAGGACCCCGGGCGAGTCCTGCCAGCCCAGGGCCCGCCTTCCTTAACTGCACACAGGAGCAGTTTTACGGGAATTAAATGACACCGTCTGTAAAGCAGCCTGAGTGGTGAAGCTTGATAACAGAAGGGTTAAGAGAGGAGGTCAGACCTGGTTTCAGATTCTGCCCCTGCGCCTCCCAGAGCCCATGGCGGCCGGAGGCCGGAGTGCTCAGCGCCCCGTCCGCCAACAGCAGGTTGAGTGTGCTTGGCCCCGTGGAGAAGACACCCTGGAGCCTGTACATCTCGGGGGCTGGGGTTGCGTGTGGGGCTGGAAGCTTCCAGGTCAGCTCCTGTGCGCGCCCCCCAGCTGAGCCCCCCGCCCCTCCCCTCAGATGCAGAGATCAGCCCACCCCTCCCCACTGGAGGCCCCACCGGAGACCCCCCGGGTCAGTCGCCAAAGCAGATGGCAGAAGGCAGCCAGCAGCACGTAAAATAAAGAAGTGAGAATTCAGCAAAGAGGCCCTTCTTGTGTATCACTAGCGACCCAGCGCCACGGACACTCCCTGAGGGGTGTGCCCCTTCATTCTCGTTCGTTCCAACAGACTTGGAAAGTTCTTGAATACGGACACAGACGTGGAGATCTCTACACAGCCGGACTTTGAGGAGCAGACTCTGGACTTCTCTGACGTGGAGCAGCTCATGGGCACCCTTAACACCCTCCCGGGTGCGTGGCGTGTTTCCCCTGCGGGCCCCTCCCCCAGAGCCCTACTTCCCTGAGCTTCGAGGCAGACCTTTTGACGGCTAAAAACAATCAAGGTTTAGAAATAAGTATTCTTTCATTCTAATTTCACGTCTTTATGGCTTGTAAGGGGGAGAACAGAGGCTCACCTTCCCTGGGGAGCTAACATCAGGCCCCGGCAGCCTTGGAATACTTTTTCTCTATAGTCTCAGACTCTTTGCCTGCCTGAGTTACTCCAAGTAAGTAGCCTGAATTTTATTTACTTAACTAGCACAGCGGCTGGGAGACGAGCTTTGGGATCCCATGCAGCGGGTGAGAATCCCAGGGCTGCCACTTCCTAGCTATATGTCTCTGGGCAACTTACCTACTTTCTCTGAGTCTTGGTTTCCTTGTCCATTAAATGGACATCATAATGCCTCCTGGGGCTATGGTGACGATTGTACAAGGCGATATGTGTAGAGCACGCCACATGGTACCAGATAGCTCTTATAAACATTATCGTGGTTACTTATTTCTAAGAATAATACTGTAATTCAGGGTTTTTTTTTTTGTTTTGACTGCTCACTTTCTCTTTCTCACCAACACCCAACTGCGCTGTAAAATGTTGTATATATCATTTTAGGTTTTTCCTTTACACGGGTTTTTGAAATAAGGAGGGAATTATTCTCTTTTGTGACCTGCTTTTTTTTTTATCAAAACAGTTATGATTAATATTTTCTTGTACCGATAAGTTCCCCTATAACATCTTTAATAGGTATATACCTTCATTTGTTTACTGAATCCGCAAGTAGATTGGATGCTGGGATGTTTCTAGGTTTTTCCCCATTAGAAACCACACCGTAATGAACATCCTTAATTATAAATCTTGGAGGCCATCCTTAGACTCATGGCTCAAGAGGTGATTTGACTGAGCTGTGACGTCGTTTGGATGATCCCTTCTAGGGATGGCGCGGCCCAAATAACCAGGCCCCAGCATTTGGAAGGGAAGGCACTGTACCCAAGTCAGTGCTTGAGGCACATGGACGCCTCACCCCCTAAGTCCAGGTCCCATGCAGACTGTCGCCCTTGTGCCCACGTCTGCAGCCCCCGAGCAGGTTCCCAGCCCCTGGGCCGTCCCTCTTCTCACCGCAGCTCCTGCCCTTCTTGCTGTGGGGCTGTCCCTTGCAGGGTATAGAGGGACCCCTGCTGTCCCTCCTGGACTTTGTCAGTTGGGGATACGGGTTCTCTCTCTTCCTCCCCTCCTTTGTCATGTTAGGACCTTCCAGGCCCTGACCAGAGAGGAAAGGCCGAGCCCTGGCTAAGTAAACTCCTTGGAGTTTAGTCGTGCTCTTACCCGGATGGAGCAGTGTTAAAATCAGACGCGCGGGTTGTCGTACCGACCCTGCGTTGGAGGGAGGTGCTGCCGTGGGAGAAGGATCGTGGGGGAACAACCAGGAGTGTCTCCCAGGTATTGTGAGTCTGGGGAGTAGGGAGGCAGAAGTACTAACCGGAGAGAAGAAACGAATTGCCTCAGCAGGTGGATCCTAAAGACGATGGTTGTCCGAAGCACAGCGGCGCCCGGCCTAGTCTTCTCTCATTATAACAAAGACGTGGCTGTCGGACGGGTCCCCAGAGAAAGCAGAGCTTCCCTTTGGAAGGGCTTCTCTCCCTCCTCGACTCCCTTCAGAGCTGCGGCCACACCGCTGTGGTCCCGGCTGTCGTGCTGCTTTGGGTGGCATGGGAGGGGTCAAGTGACCCATACCTCGGGCAGGTCTGGAACCGCACCACAGCCCGGGTCCCTGTCACAGACCCTCCGCCGCAGGCTCCTGTGGGTTTGTCAGAGCAGGGACGGACATGCTGGTTGTTACTCGTAGGTTCAAGGTTGGGAGGTTTGGCCTTCCTGACCTTGTCCAGTCTGGGCTGCTGCCTCCACCTCCAAAGCCCACGGATCGGTCAGGGGACCAGTGGTCCCTGACCGGGGCCACTCCCCTCCCGCCTCCGCACAAGGCTCCTCACTTGTTTGTTTCTCTCCCTTGTCCTCGTCTAGCTCCTTCTGCTCCAGTGATAAACCCACAGGCCCCCAACTCCGCCACGGGATCCTCCGTCCGCGTGTGCTGGAGCTTATACTCTGACGACACCGTGGAGAGCTACCAGCTGTGCTACCGGCCGGTGCAGGACGGCGCGCCCGGGAGGGACCAAGCCGGTGAGGCTCGTGCTCTGCAACGGCTCAGGGCCCTCCGCCGCCAGGGCCCTGCCTTCCTAACAGTCAGAAGGGCGGAGGTGGGATCCGTCTGTGCCTCCGGCTCCTTGCATCTGTCGTGATGTAGGGGCTGCCTAGAGGACGGGATGCAGGCGGGTGAGCGTGGCGGGAAGGGCGAGAAAGGCACGTTGGCTGGGGCGGGTCACAAGGCCAGGCTAGGGTGTCTGCAGTGTAGACAGAGCTGTCAGGTCAGTGTTGCCCTCGGGATGGCTCCCTGGCTGCACCATGTGCAGGAAGGGTGGGGACGCCCTTCCTGGAGGAGGCCCAGCTGGGCTGCCGGGGTTCTAATGGGCCTCGCATGTGAGGGGAGGGGAGGCTGGCTCTTCGCAGAGCAACCCTGTGTTGGTAGAGACGGGAAGGGTAGCCCGCAGACCACTGTGAGGGGCGAGAGGGGCCCCTGCTGCTCAGACCCACGTTCCCAGACTGAACAGGCTCCTGGGAACGGACCCCAGCCTGCATGGGGGGAGCCCACCCTCTTCCCAGGGAGATGGAGCTGGCCGGTGCGGGGCTAAGCCTGGGGTAGCTGCCTCACGCCCCACGTAACAGATAAGCTGTTTACTGTCGAGAAGAGAGCGTCAGACAGTAGGGGAACCCCAGCTGAGCCCCCAGAGGCATCGGGGGACCATGGCTAGCCTGGCAGGGCCTATCCTGTGTGCCTGGAGGCAGAGCGAGGTTGGGGGAGAGGGCCCTGGGGATTTCCACTTTATGGACGTGGAGACTGAGACCCCGGGAGAAACGAGCTGTCCGTGGGGACACGTGGGGTGACAGCAGAACCAGACAAGAATCAAGCCTGCAGGCTCCCTGCACAGAGCTCTGTACTAGGCCCAGCAGGTGGAGGGTTCTAGGTGCTGAAAGTAAGGATGGTTCTTCTGCTCAGGGACCAGGAAGGAAAGGTAATTTTTTAAAATTTAAATTCAATTAATTAACATAGAGTGTATTATTGGTTCCAGAGGCAGAGTTCGGTGTTTGATCAGTTGCGTGTAACACCCAGTGCTCGTTCCATCGCGTGCCCTCAATGCCGGTCCCCCAGTTACCCCGTCCCCCACCCCCCCACAACCCTCAGTGTGTTTCCAGAGTTAAGAATCTCCTATAGTCTGTCTCCCTCTCTAATTTCATCTTGTTTCATTTTTCCCTCTCTTCTCCTATGATCCTCTGTTTTGTTTCTTAAATTCCACATATGACTGAGATCATATGATAATTGTCTTTCTCTGGTTGACTTATTTCACTCAGCATCGTACCAGGAAGGGGAATTCTTAAGAAAAGGAAGCTTAAGTGATGCTGAGGGAGGTAAGAATAAGGGGAGCAGACGGGGAGGGTGGTCTGAGCAAAGACTAAAGAGCGGGCACTGCGGGGAAAGAGGAAGACTTTAGAAGGGAGATCGGGGACTGAGAAGCCAGACCTGATTTAAGCCCAGCTCTTGTTGTGAATCCACCTGGGACTCCTGCCGGACGCACAGAGGAAGCCCCTCGGGGGCGGGGCTGTTCCTGGCAGTCTCTGAAGATCTTTTAAATGGACCACTTTGTAATAAAGGAACTGATCAGAGGGTGGATTCATGAGTTATCACTGCCTTCCAAGAGCCTGGGAGGGTTGGAGGTGTTATCAGTTGTGTTATCATTGCTGTTATCATTGTGTTGTATGATTGTTTCTCAATGTATCAGTGTTATCATTGCTGTGTAACAATACCGTATCCCACCCTACTCTGCGCATATATATGCAGCCTGTCGCTTAAAACGACAAACAGTCATTATTCCTTATAATTATGCGAGTTGGTTGGATATTCTTCTGGTCTGGGCCAGCTTGGGTAGGGCTGGATGGTCTGGGATGGCCTCCGTTACGGATCTCGGGATGCGGCTGGGATGGACAGGGTGACTTGGATGGCGCCCGGTCTCATCGTCCCGGAGGCTGGCTCGGGCTTGTTCACTTGGAAACGGACGTGTTCCCAGCAGCAGGAAGACAAGCCCCCGTGCTCTGGCACATCCCAGGCCATGGCCAGCATCCTGCTCGCTGCTGTCCCATTGGCCGCAGCAAGTCCCATGGCTGAGCCCGTCAGGGGATGGCAATTAAAACCAAACCACATTGCAGAGGAGTGTGCATACAGGGATGGGAGGAATTTGGGGCCAGTTCTGTAATCTACTATAGGGAGGTTCAGCACAACTAATTTGGAGCCACTTGGCCAACTTTAGAGTTGAATCCTTGTCTTTTCTTTTCAGTGTTTACAATGACTGTCAAGGAAACATACTGCTCAGTGACAAACCTTGTGCCGAACACCCAGTATGAATTTTGGGTCACAGCTCGGAACAGGGCTGGCCCCAGCCCCGCCAGTGAGCATGCGGTGTACATGACAGGTAAAGGGGCCTCTTGTGCCTGGAGCAGGACCCTGACCCCGGGGAACGTGCGAGTCCCGGCTGTCTAGATGAGGCAGGGCCCACGACTTCGTTTGGCAGGGCAGGAAGACCTGTGTGTTTTCTTGCACTGACTGCACCAAATTTGTATTCCTAGTATGGAAGGGCCATTTGCTCAGAGTTGGTCTCAAAATATCAAAAAGCAGTCACAGCGGCATAGAACCTTCCAACCCCCTTTCGCTCCTGGAACTCGGGAAAGGGATGCCCCACGTCTCGGTCTGTCTGGGTGGCCACGACAGAAGAGCCCAGACCGAGGGGCTCGTAAACGACAGACATCACCGCTCACGGCTGCGGAGGCTGGAGGGTCCGAGATCACTGAGCCAGCATGTTCTGTGTCTGCCCAGAAGCCTTCCTGGTCCAGAGACAGCGGGCTCTGTCCCGGCTGTGGCCGCACACAGCAGAAAGGGGCCACGGAGCTCTTTGGGTTCTCTTTTATAAGAGGCGTCCTCGTCTCCCAGAGACCCCACAGACCATCTCTCTAGGGCATAGGTTTCAACACATGAATTCAGCGGGGAGGCGGGGGGTCGGGGAGGCGGGGGGCCACAGCTTCTCCGTCTGTTGCACCTGGTTTGCTTTTCCTTGCACTGAATCTCTTTTGTGCAAGGACCGTGCTCGTGCTGTCTGCCCAGGGTCCGGGCCCACTGGCTGCGCGTGAGCAGAATGACTGTTCATCCCTCCCTTTGTCCCACACCCAGCACCTTCCCCGCCTGTCATAAAAAGGGAAGAGATACGGAGCTGCGAGGAGGCCGTGCTCATCAGCTGGGAGTCTGGGAACCTGAATCCCGTGGACTCGTACACGGTGGAGCTGACCCAGGCGGAGACACCTGGAGCGTCGGGCGTAACCGAGTGAGTCCTGGGGGGCCTTTGCTGGGCACAACAGGCCTTGACGCCTGACACGGTGACACAGCCCAGGAAGTGCTTGGGGTCCGGAGGGAAGGTCAGTTTGGGACACATGGGAACCTTAATCTGGGGCTGCTTCATTTTCATGAGAAGTTGCTGGAACATAGAGGCGCCGGGGTGGCTCAGGTCATGATCCCGGGATCCTGGGATCGAGCCCCACATAGGGCTCCCTGCTCTGCGGGGAGTCTGCTTCACCCTTGTCCCTCCCATCCCTGCTCATGCTCTTTCTCTCTTTTAAAACAAGTTATTGGAACTTGTTTTACTACTTGTACTACTACTACTTGTGCTACTGAAGGTGCACGATGAGTGAATAAATGGTTTAAACCTCGGGTTGGCTTCTCAGCCCAACGACGGCTTACCATTCATTCATTCAGCAAGTGTTGTGGGCCTCCATGGCGCCGAGTCCTGTGCTTGGCCCTGGGAAGCTGGACAAATTCCCTCCCCTGTGGAGCTGACCGTTGAGTGGGGCCGAATAGAAAACAAGAAGACAAAGAAATGCGTAAGATGCTGGAGGAACTGAAAGCCTCCCCTCTCCCCCAGCTGGCATTTAAGGAGAGGGAGAGCATCCTGAGGCAAAACCAAAGAGGTTAGAGTTGATGCACAGAGACCTCCGTGCCCGTGGTGGGAGGCTCACGTCCATCCCTGGTCGGCGGAGCTGAAGGTGTTCCTAGGTGGGCGAGGGCTGGGGGCAGCTACCCCAGGGCCCGCAGGGCCCGCGAGTGTGCAGCCCAGTGGCTCTGGCCACCCCAGTGATCCCAATTTCCTTTGCAGTTTGTGCTGATACTTTAGGAGCTCCTGACACCTGGGCGCAGCCTGCAACGATGGGGGGGGGGGCGGTCAGTGACCATGGCGATGTGGGGTAGTGCCCGCTCTCCTAGTACTGACCTAATCATCTTGAAGAAAAGACAAAATGCCCTCACAGACGAGCCCTTTCTCGCGAGCGCATCCCACACCAGCTTCTCCTGCCTATCTGGCTGCGGCCACGCGGTCCTATTCTAGCTCTCCTACTTCCCGGACTCCTTCCTGCCGCGCGCCTCTTCTGTGGAGGAGACTCCTGCCCCGTCTCATCCAGGGGCTTCCAAGTCATTCTTCCGAGCTCAGCTCGGGAGTCCCCTCTGTGGCATCAGGCACTCCGTAGTACGCCGTCACCACGTGACGGTCACCGCCTTCCAGTGCCTCCAGTGGTGGCCTGAGTGCCTCTCTGCCCAGTCCCACTGTGAGCTCTGTAAGGCCAGGGACGACGTGAGTTTCCCCAGAGCCTCTGTCTACAGCACCGGGAACCTAAGGTGCTACGTTAATGTTTGTTTGTTTGTTTGACACAGAGAAAGAGATCACAAGCAGGCAGAGAGGCAGGCGGGGGGGGGGGGGGAAGCAGGCTCTCCACTAAGCAGAGAGCCCGACGCAGGGCTCGATCCCAGGACCCTGAGATCATGACCTGAGCCAAAGGCAGAGGCTTTAACCCACTGAGCCGCCCGGGCGCCCCTTGGTTAATGTTTATTGAATGAAGTGGGGAAGTGCCCCTCTGACCTGAGCTGCAGCCTCCCATGACCAGACAGCCAGGCCCTGTTGGGTGAGGGCGTTGTATCGGGAAACAGGCGTCACCCCAAGGCTTCTCTTTTCCCCTGGACTGAAGTGGGGTTAGCCATTGGAGGACTAGACAGTGGCCATTATGGGCTCCTATCCATGTCTGGTAGAATTTAAATAAATTGGGTGGTTTCCAGGGGCCTTCTGTTCGTCAACACAGATGGAGGCCTGCTGGGGGCCCGGGGCTGGGCTCAGGTCGGTGGTCCTCAGCCCCCGGCGGACAGCTGGGGGCACACGGCGTCACACAGCACGCCTGCCTCTACTGGCATTAGACGCCAGGCGTGGGGCTAGGTGCCCAGGCCCTCGGGGTGGGGAACCCGGAGGGAAGAAGGCCACGCACACCGGGAGTCACAAAGGAGCAAGGAAAGTGAACGCTCCTGGCTGTGCTGCTGGTGGTCAGGTGAGGGGGGTGCAAGGCTGGGTTTAAATTCCCAGCTCTGAAGGGGAGGCCTGGTGCTGGCGCCGGCCAGCTGGCCCCACTGTGCAGTGACCGCGGCTCTGCCTCTCTGCCCAGGTCGGTGGTGGGCATCCCAGCCTGCGAGTCCCTGGTGCAGCTGCAGCCCAGGCAGAGCTACACGATGTCTGTGCGAGCCCTCAACGTGGGGGGCCCCAGTGCCAGGAGCGACCCCGTGACAGTCCACACCACAGGTACACAAGCCAGGCCAGGAAGGGGTACGGAGACATCAAGGCCCTGGGATCCCATTTTATAGACAGGGGACTGGAGGCCCGAGTCACAGAGCAGTCTGGTGGCAGAGCACACGGGACGACTCGGGTTTTCTCTGTGCCCTCAGGTAGGCTCGAGGCTTGTGCTGGACCAGGGTGGCCCAGACACCTCGTCACTCACACAGGCCACACGCCACCCTTGGAAGGGCATCGTTATTCCCAGCAGGAGCTGTTGGCTGTGGCCGGTCTCCTGGTGCTGCTGTTGGTCCAAAAGTCGCCCTGCCCCCACAGGCTGGGCTTGGCCCTGGCTGCTCAGCCTCTTCCCAGGCCCAGTCTGGCCCCTGGGGGTGCCACGCCCCCAAGCCCACCCCCCTCCCTTCGCACTGGCCATCCTCCTGTCTTACAAGGCCAGATCTTGAGTGAGAAGAGATGGCTCGCAGCCCTCCATAACTCTGCTTTCCTAGCAGAGGCAGGGAGCCCGAGCCCGGCTCTGCCCGGGATCGTTCCCTGAGGGACGTGTGTCACTCCGTCCTCCTTTCTGGTGCCAGCAGGAGAGCTGTGTGATTGATTCCCCCCATGTTATTCCAGACAGATGGGGAAAACCAGCCAAGGGACCACCAAAGGCACCAGAGTTGGTGCGGGCTTCTGCTGGGATTAGGGCTCAGGTTTTTCTCTTCTGTTGGCCTGGGGCCTGCCTTTACCTGGCTGGGTCTCCTCCTTCTCTGTGCCGACCTGGTGTTTTGAAATGTCAGAGTCTGGCGGTTGGAGTGAAAGGGAACGGAGCAAAAGGGACAGCCAGCCCCTGATTATTCAGTCATCTCTGAGTTCGTCTGTTCGTATAGTTTTTTAAGAGTGCATTTATGAGTGGGGCCCCTGGGTGGCTCAGTCGGTTAAGCCTCTGACTCTTGATGTCAGCTCAGGTCTTGACCGCAGGGTGCTGAGCTGAGATGGTGACGCCTGAACCCAGGTTTGAGATGAAGAGAAGTGACAGGATAGGAACTTGAGAAAAACAGAACTTGGCTAAGACACAGGAGTGAACAGTGAGTCACTGTGCTCTCAAATCATGGTTTTTTTTTACCTAAATAATTTGTTCTTAAATGAATTCCATGCCACTTTGTGATGAGCTTTGTTTTAACCGTGATTTGGGGAGGGCTGTCATCTCGAATGTTGAGTTTCACTTCCCGGTGTCAGACGGATCGGTAAGAATCTCCTCAGTTCCTGTTCCCCCGGCAGATGGAGAGAGGTTCCCGTCCACATGTGGCGTTTGCCGCCTCCCGGTTCAGAGCCAAACTTCTGGAATCGGAGGGGCTTGGGGGTTCCAACTGGAGTTCTGTCATTTGCCGGCTGATTTTTGTACCACCCGTGCCTCAGTGTTCTCCTCTCCAAGGGAAAATAACAACAGCAGTTTGTAAGGGTAATTGGTGAGGCTTGAAGGAGCGAAGACTTGCAAACCGCTGCTGGGGGCCAGGCACAGGGAGCTGGTACGGGGTAACCACAGGGGCGGGACCCCACGAGGCCCGGGCTGCGAGAGGAGGAGGCAGCTGTGACGGGCTCTTGGCATCTTCGCAGGCAGCCGCTTTCCCCTGAACCAGCACACCTGCCATCCCTGGCTGTCCATGGCTGAAGACGGGTTTACGGTCGTGCGAAGCGAAAGGAAAACCCCCCCAAAGGAGCCGCTGCCTGGCGACACTCGGTTCAGCAGGTACTTTTTATCAGCCACTCTCTGGAACGTTCTGTGAACCTCTCTCATACCCGCTATTGTTTGGGTGCAAGTGGGTGATGACAGATGTCACCTTGAAGAGGGGAAGTGGTCTCAGAGATGGTCGAGGGCCAAAGGGTCCGGTGGGGAGGGGAAAGGGTCTGGCTGGTGTGGGCCGAAGACACACGTGGCCGTGGAGGATGGGTCCTGGGCGGGAGGAGTCCGACCACGAAGCCGGGCTGAGGGTCACACTGGCAGGCGGCCGGAGAGCAGAAACGAGGACATAGGTCTCCCAGGGCTGGGCCTCGCGCTCCCTCTCCCACACTGTGAAACCTTGTTTTAAAACTCCTGATGAAAACCCATGATGGAGTCTGAGCCAGAGTCAGTGGGGAAGATGGGGATTTCACGAGTGCCTGACCTGGGGGGAGGTCCCCCAAAGATGGGCACCATCTGTCTGGCTCCAGGCCTGTTGGGACCATTTCTTTATGCCTTTCTTCTTTCCAAGTACTTAGAGACTTGAACTCAGGGGCAAGTACACACTACTGAAATAGCAAAGTCAAAGCAGTGGGAATGAAAGAACACAGGTCCCATTCAAGAGCGAATTCCATTTCCAGGATTACACATGAAACGTGGCTCTCAGCCTCTCGGCTGTCAGGAAGAGAAGAGGTTGTGGCGGGTTGGATTTAGAGTCGGGAGGATCTTCTAAGAAGTCAAAGGGGCTCTCCTGTGGGGGCCGCAAGGGCGGGCGGGAGAGGGAAGGGTGAGCAGCCGTAATCCATGGAATGCCGGTGGAGTGCCAGAACGTTCCGAGGGCTTTACGTGGATGATCTCATTGAGTCCTCACAACAGCCCGTGAGGTCCAAACTGTCATCAGTGCAACTTGACAGATGAGAAAACCGAGGCACCGAGAAGTGAAGGAATTTGCCCGACGGCACACTGCTGGTAAGGTTTGGGGTCAGAATTCACCTGAAGCTGAGCTTGGAACACGACATTATTCCTGTCTTAGTTGGCTGCCTTGGGTCACGAGGTAGATAGTGAGTCTATTACCCGAAAGGGAGAAAACACAGGGGTAAACACCCCTCCCCACCACAAGGAAAATACACAGTTTGGCCGGCGGGAGGGGTAGGAAGGTCTGTCCTCTGTTTGGGACATTCTGACTGAGACAGCAGGTGGCTGGAGATGTGGGTCTGGAGCTCGGAGTAGAGACGGCTTCATTTTGCAGAGAAGGAATGACTTCATGTGCAGTGTTCTTCCCAGAGCTGTGCGCGGCCTTCAGAACTTGGGGTTTGAGGGTGTGAGGGTGGTCTGGCTGCGACGTCTGTCACCCCAGGGATCGCCAGATCCCAGATCTGGCTGATCTGGCTTGCTAGTCGGGGCTCCCCTTCTGCCCTTGCTGCTCCCTCTCAGAGCTGCACTGGGTCCACGAGGGTGGCCTTCCCAGACAGAGGACCGTTCTTTGGTCAAGGGTGTAGGAGTAGCTGTGCTCCCCTGCTAGAACCTTCACACAAGCTCGCAGGGTCTGTTGGTGGGACTTGAGGGTCGTCAGGCTTCCAAGACTCCGGGCACATCCAAATGAGGCCCTGCAGGTGGCCATCTGCCTTTCTGGAAGTCAATTAATTAATTAGTTAATTAAGAACTTGGGGTTTGAGAGTAGAGAGCCTGTGTTAAGGACAGCTAAACAAATCTACCTACGGATTTGGGGAGCCACCTAGAGTTTGGGTAATGGAGGATTTCCTGCCAGAGCTGGAATATTTGTTTTGGAGATACTGATGTGGTCCGATTTCCAATGAGAACCTTTCTCTGGAGATCGCTGCACTGTTGTAAACAGACCGTGACTCTGGCCTTTGCAGGTGTACTTGTTCCCAATGGCATTGTGGAGGTAGATTCTGTCATCTGTGAGGAATTTGCTCTTTGCTCTTCTTGGGTCTGCCTCTGCGACGCGAGTCCCCATCTTCTGCCTGTGGGCGGCCGCTTCCCAGGGGAGGCGTTCCGAACACCTCCCTCCACCTTTATAGACCACCTGCTGGCCGGTCCCAACAGCTGGCGTCACTGCCCAGCACGGCTGGGCTGGGGTCGCCCCAAATCATGCATGCTCCCACTTTCTGAACCCAGGTGTGTTGCCGTCCTGGGGGATCTAATTCCAGTCCGGGGGCGCCACTACTGGGAGGTGGAGGTGGACGAGCGGGCCGACTACACGGTGGGCGTGGCCTTCGAGGATGTCCCTAAAGAGGAGGACCTGGGATCAAACTGCCTGGCTTGGTGCATGAGGCACAGATTTGCATCAGCAAGGTAAGGTAACATCCGGGCATCCGGCGCTAGGATTTGCTTTGCGAAAACAGATCGAGAGGTTTTGGTAGCAATAATTAAGGCCTACAGTATGTTTCATAAAATGTTTTAGGGTATTTCAGAGTTCTTTTCTAATCCTTTTCTCTAAAGTCCAGATGAGAAGAGAAGGAGCAGCTTTGGGTACTTATCTTTCCAATAAAAATACCTAAAATTCACGAAGGGCTTGTTCTGTGCCGAGCACTGTTCCACACTCTTAGAGGTTTTATCCTATTTACTTCTCAAACCTGTTATCCTATTTTAAAAATAAGCACTCTAGGCCTCCCAGCAGTTGGATAATCCACCCAACGTGGGTTTTCAGAGCTTGGAGTCAAATCCAGGCAGTCCGGCTCCATAAACCGCATTCTTCACCAAGTGGTTGGTTTTTCATGTTCAACTTATGGTATTAAACGGATACAAGTTTGATTTGAAGCCCCAATTCCATCTTTGTAAGTGGGCAGAGGCTTAATAGTTATGGCTCATTCTGGTTTGCTTCTGCTAACACTCTGTCCTCTATGCATGGACTAGTTCTAAAAAGCTGGGAAAATCCCGTGAGGCCCCCAGGCCAGTGGACATTGTCAACCTCTCTTCGCCTCAAAAATGGTAAAACTGCCCACCATTTTCCCAGCACCTCTCTATGGGGCCTCTGACCCTCCCTAGCTTGCTGAATCCTATGAACATTTGATCCAATGTTCGTTCTCTGCCTGCGAGCCTCCTTCATGGTTAAACAGTCCGTCACGCCCACATATACGTGGGAAGACCAACTTCCCCCTGTAAGGTAGTTGGATCAGAACTGGCTCTACTTAACCTCAGACCCAGTTTGAGAAATACAAGACATACTAAGCACTGAGCCACATGGTTTATTTGGAGTTTGCCTGAAGTAAGACTAAAAATCACAGTGTCCTCTCCTAGAAAGGAAAGAACGAAGGGCAGAGAAAGGCACTGGGGGGATAAAGGAAGAGTAGAGGTCTGTGTATAGTGGGAGGGGTGGCAGGTCAGAAGACAAGAGGATGGAAACATGAGACCACATGAAAAAAGGAAGGCCAGAAGCCAAGCCCCTGAGCTAGAGCAGTTTCACGCAGTCCCATCTCAGAAAGACATGTGAGTGAGAGACAAAGTGACGAGTGGAGGATGAGGGTTGGGTATCCTAGCTGACTCGTATTTCTTGCTTCAGTCTTGCCTCTACTGTGCTGGGAGGAAGGTAGAGGGAAGGGAAGCTTCGGGTGGCTGCTTAGCTAAGAAAAGGAGCTGAGGGGAAGATGAGGCGGACCAGGCTGGAGACAGGCTGGCTTGCTCTTACACTCGGGAGACTGTTCCAGGGGCTCCCCGCAGGGCTGTGGACCAGCGTGCTGGGGGAGGAAGTCCCTGTGGCTGGTTTCGGTTCCAGCCATTTTTCAAAGCACACAGGCCACAGAGCATGGCTGCTGTCGCAGCAAACGGTGACAGGCCCCTGGGTGGTCGTGCTAAGGCTGAAGGTTTGAGAATTGTGCCTGAGTACTCGTGCACAGACTCTCCCAAAAGGCCCATTTTATTACACAAAACATCAGGAGGCTGCCTGTTTCAAATGTCTTCATCTGATCCTTAAAATCCAAATTTTTAAAACATCTATTTCTACACAAATTTTGATGCAATAGGAGTTTATGCTACTATATGTAAGTTTTTTAGGTTAAGAGATTGTCCAAAAACAAATGGAGTTTAAAAATATGTCTCTTAGGACAACTTTTAGAAAAGAGATATAATTTTGGAAATGGCCTGTTTGGGTAGTCAGTTAATTTAAAAAAAAAAAGGAACACGATCGTAGGAGTATTTGAACAAAATTAATTTGAAATGTTGTGTAAATAAGCTCTCTACAGAATTTCAATACTTTGTTGTGTCAACACTTAATTTTCAGGCATGAGTATGAGTTCCTGCACAACAAAACGACTCCAGATATAAGAATAACAGTGTCCCCAAGGAAGATCGGCATTCTATTAGACTATGAAAACTCAAAATTGTCGTTTTTCAATGTGGACATTTCTCAGCACCTCTACACGTTCAGCTGTCAGCTCCACGGATTTGTGCATCCCTGTTTTTCTCTGGAAAAACCTGGCCGTCTGAAGATACGTAATGGCATCTCAATGCCAACACACGTCACGTTCTATTAGAGCATTCTGATGCCTGGCTTCCTGTCTCTCTTCGGGCCCTCCCCTCCCAGCCGCTCAGCCCGCAGCCCGCGGGCCTGGGCATTCAAGCACCACGCACCCGGCACCGGCCCGGCTTCCGCTGTCCTCTGGCAGACCGGCGTGCTGACGCTCACCTCAGCGGACCTGGATTCTCGTCCCGCAAGCTGCCACCCGCGTGAGGATCGGTTTGTCCCCAGCAGGCCCGGCTGCCACGTGAGGGCTCGGCCAGCATGAACTCACAGGTCCCTCAGGTGGTCAAGCTGTAGTGTGGTCTGTTTGTAGGCAAAGTATCTTAAGTGTCCAAGGCCTACAGAGCTCGGGCCGAGGGGCAAGGGCAGGGGAGGGAGGGATGCGTGAGCACACCCACAATGTGTCGCCAGCAGCCACGAACGACCTGCGAAGGCGACAGGCCATCCACAAAGAGAAGCAGAGAAGCCATGTGCCCTCCCCTTTCCTGTCTTCCCAGCACTGTGGGCGCTGTGATGAGGGGTCTCCCGCTGAGCACTGTGACACCAGTCTCTCACAGAATCCACCCCGCTCAGACTTTGAAATGCCCTCTGCTATGCCCGATTCCATGAAGGCAGGACAGGCTCTGTCTTGTTCATCATCCAGTCCCTAAGGGTTAGCCCGTAACGAACACCACGTATGGGATAAATCAGCACCCTCTTCATCCAACCACTGCTCCTGGGCTCGCTCTCTCTGCTCTTCGGCTGAGGATGGCAGGGCTCCTTCAACTGCAGCGAAGAAAACACAGCCAGGAGATGCAGACAATGTGGAGGGGTGGCAGGAGGAAGGCACAGAAGAGCCCCTGCAGCTTGATGCCAAGACGGGGGAAATAGAACACTCCACACTGCCGCACAAATGCGGCACTTTCGCTGCATCGGCGAGGGGGCGGGGAATAAACCAGGACACACAGATGTGAGTGGCAACTGATCCTAGGAACTATGCCATAAAGAGAACCCGATGTGAAATCAGAAGACCTACGCTGGGTCGCTAGTCTGTGGCTGCTTTGCCTTCAGCCCTGAGAAAGTCCCACTATCTTCAAGAGTTCCTGTTTCCCTTTAAACAAAGAAAAAATAGTACTCGTTTCATAGGACTGGGAGATTTAGTGGCGAACTTGAAAGGGAACAACAGTGCGCAGCAAATGCACGGCAGTTTCTGAAGACACCAGCCCACCGAGACCCAAGATGAGCCCTGGTGGGGGACGTGGTTTCCCCGCCAGCAGCTCTGGGACTTCCTGCCTGGCTGCTCTCGTGCCATCTTGTGACCACAGGACCCGGACCCACTGGCTGCATCCCTGGCTCTCCAGCCCAGAAGTCTGGTTGTCTCTTAGAGCTCTGCACACAGCATCGCCCAGCTCGTAAGTTAAGATGCGAGATACAGAGTAAATGCAGAGTAAATGACTCCATCTCTGAAGCAATTCGCAGAGACAATTCAGTATCTTGTCCTGTGGCAGCCTCCCTAAGCATACGTGGCCCTCACCTCATCATTTCAGGTTTTATGTGAACTGAAAACTCTGTGGCTCTAAAACCTCCATGTTTTTTGGCACACTCGAAGTCCAACACGATGAACACCTCCTGTCTCCGAACTCTGCCTTTTGATGTGAGCAGCAGCTCAGATTCCTGACTTAACAACTCACCTTGACAGTCTTCAGTTCCTTACTCTCACACGCGCACACACACATGCACACCTGCCCTGCCAAGCCGGGACACTGGCCTGAAATAAGGAAGGTACAGCCAACGTCAGCACAGAGATGGTTCAGGTTATAGACAAAATAGACACGTGTGTATTCAACACTGTTCTCAGCTACCGAGACAGAAACTGCCAGGTAGGAAGTAGGATATCACAGATAAGGCTAGTCTGAATTCAGGATTCTAAAAGGCTTCATGGAATGTTTCACATGTAATATGAACATGGATAAAATGATAAAAACTTGACACCTATAAGGTTTGAAATTTTTATTTGATCAAGAAAAAAACATCTACAATTGGCACTGACCACTGACATTTAAAATCCACTTAATTTAAACAAGGCATATGAATAACTTAAAGCATCATAATTACTCAGCATAGAGAATTTTTGTTTAAATATGTTTCTTCTACAAGAAGAAAAAATTAAGTCTAGAGCAGAACCAAACAGAACATTTTTTTCTGTAAAATATGCCAGTTCCTAAAATATCATGAATAATATGCTGAAACTAAATTTCAACAAGGGCAGGATTTACCTCAAGGCCACGTTCACCTGCAACCTGCTGATAAATCTGTTAAAAAACAAAACAAAAAAGATTTTTAAAAGTCAGATGATCAAGGCCACGATTCCCTGACTGCAGTTAAAACACGTCAGTCTGTTCTTTCCCTAGCTTCACCTGCCTCACTGTGTAACCGTTGAGCGAGTTACTGACATAAGCTTTGGCTTCCCTCATCAAAAGGGAGTGAGAATACGTAAAATTACCACAGAATCTTAGTGCAAACTAACAATGGGCTTAGTAATTGAGAATAGTCCAATTTGAAGACACCCTGAGAGGGGACTAAAAAGTTGGTGAGAGACTTGGGAAGTAAAAGGACACTGGTTTCTGGTAAAATTAAATTGCCTTTTATTTGAAAACCTGTATGTTTAATAATTGACTTCCTGCTGATTCAGACAATGATATGCAATCACTGACACACATTCAATAAGATATTTCAGAAGCACGTGCTTGGTGATCATTATCATGCAGAGCGATACACAGACAACAAGGCCTTTTCTGCACTACTTCCCACCCTCCAGAATTTGTCAGAGGCAGAACCTCCCGTGGCTCACACTGGCAGCTGCCGCAGCACAAGTCACTCTGACACAGCATTCTGTAACGGAGACTCTGCTGGTCTCCCTCCGTCCAAGGAGGCTCAGCTCCCAGAAAACTTGCTGGACTCCCTGAAGGCTGCACCATGGGAGAGGTCCTGTCTTCCACTTTCCTGAGCAACTTCTCCAATTTCCAGCTCCCTTCCTATCAGTTAGTACAGTAAGAGGGTCCACCACCTTCTCCCACCCTTTCTAATCTAATTTACGGTTCCTATTTTAGACAGACGACTCAACTCGAAGTGTGTGGTTGCTGTTGGTAGATAAGTAGGTCTTGAATTTATTTTGCAAACAAGACCTGTTCTATCTACCTTTTCCTGTAGGAGGCTAACAGCAGAGTCGGCTTGACTTCAAGGACTCTGTTTTCTTAGTCTCCAGAAGACCAAGGCCAGCTTTTAAAGCACAGTGCTCTAGCGCATCAGGACATGAAAGGAATGGTAATTGATCACTTTTAGGCAACTGATTACTTTTCAGGTTTTCAGAGATTTTTCTTCACTGCAATCTGTAGTTAAGGAATCTAAATGCAAGATGAGAACCGGTGGCTTGGGAAGAAGACTCCAGCCAGCGAGTGGGAGCAAGGCTCCTAGAAGGCGCGGGATAATGAGCTGGGCACGATGCCCCAAGGCAGGAATGATGTCAGAGTAGCTGCGGCACAGGTGCTGCTACTTGTCACACAGATCACGTCCTACTGCTTCCCTGCTTGTCTTCTGCTACTCCCAACCCCAGCATGCGATCAAGCGCCATTCCCCGACTGACTGCTTTCTCTTCCTTTTCCCAGACTTTAACATGATCGGGTTTTCTGCTGTGTTTCCCCCTTACTCAGATCCTGGTGGAATTAAACTATCATTGATTTGAATCGTGACAATCCAACTCCATAGCACACAGCCGAGACAACATGCAGTCATGCACACGGAGCCGATAAAAATGCTCTTGTAGTATGAACTTGGGATTCTCATTTTATGGTCTCCCTCATGCTCATCCCTAGGCCTAGATGTGGGCTTAAGAGATGCCTTTAAATTCAAAAAGATGGGACTGGAGACAAGAATATAATCCGTTTGCTGGAAAGCACTCAGTCAACAAAACCGAGGTCTCCCAGCTATGTATTTTAACAAAGGAACTTCGTTTTTTAGAGATGGATTTCCTGCGTATATATACTGCTTCCTGGTAAACCTGTCATCTCACTCTGCCACTCGGAAAGTTTCTTACCCTCTGATTTCTTTTATATCCCAAACACCCACCTGATGAAGGGGGAAACGGACAGGGAGAGAGAAGGAAAATAAGTACTACCCAAAAGTAAGGACAGATCTCTGAAGAAAGGCAGAAGATACTTGATAAACAAGCCACAGATCCCTAGGCGCCTGGAATGGACCTACCTGTTCCTATCCACCTAATGCCTGTATAGCTCAAAGGTCACTTCCTGGAAGCACTTCCTCCTAATCCCTCCCTCTCCCAGGCTGAGTTCAGTGCCACACACTCACCTCTTTTTGAGTGGCATACTGCAACTAGTGACCTATGTCTGCTCCACTCGGCTGTACGCAAACCAGAGGCAGGAGCTGTATCTCTTCATCTCCGAACAGTCAGAACATGGAAGTCACGGCAGTCTGAAGAGCTCATTTACCTGGGAAGAGGTAAGAGACACCAAATTGTCTCCCAAATTAAATCTCTTCATCAGAAAGCAAAGCACTTTTAAATTGTGTGTGTTGGGTGAGGAGAGGGAGATAAAAAATAAGAGTGTGATTCTCAGCCTTTCTGAAGTCCCAAAATACCTAAGGATCTACCCCATAATCCCATTAATAACAGCGACTTCTGACCTGGGAGGAGTAGGAGGAGGCTTACAAGAATCTGATGTGTGAGGAAGATGTTTAGAATGCTTCCTTCCCATCACAAGACATCACTAATGCTCACATTTAATATTTATTGCAGTTTTGACTATTCTTAGAGAGCCCATATTTTAAATGCTGTGAAACATCAATTCGGTTTGTATGTTTAGAGCCTGATGAGTAGAAGCGAAGGCCCTGACAGGGCCTGATCTGATGATATACGACACCATGACTCTCTGCTGGTCTTAGAATCTCAGACTTTCACGGAAAAATGACATGTTGTAAAGTTAACAACCGCAGGGAAGTATAAAGATCACAGGTGATACCTTCTCAAATGTCAAGTGTCTTTTAAAAATCATGTTATGGAAGAGATTTCCTCACCCCCCCCCCAAAAAAAATTGTAGCCAAACTTATATATCGGACATAGGGTGAAAATCCAAATATATGGAGGCACCTCTTAGTCTTGAAATCTCATCCTTTCCTAAAAATTTGATGGAATTTTCAGATCCTAGGTTTCATCATTTTAAAATGAAAAACTCTGGGGATGCCTGGGTGGCTCAGTCAGTTAAGGGTCTGCCTTAGGCTCAGGTCATGATTTCTGGGTTGTGGGATCAAGCCCCAAGTCGGGCGCCCTGCTCATTGGGGAGTCTGCTGCTCCCTCTCCCTCTGTGCTCTCTCTCGCTCTTTCCAGAAATAAATAAAAATCTTTAAATCGGAAAACTATGTTCCCAGCCCTTCCAAGAATCTCAAGCCAATCTCCCCAAAATAACCACATATAACTGTCTACCAAGGATTTCTGTAAAGTAAAAGGCATTTTAAACACCGATTACCTACTTATGTAATCATTATGAACTCAGTAGTGGGTACGTGTCTGTATAGTTACTAATTGACTGGAAAGTCTCGAGTTCTGGAAGCAAGAGAGGGAGATGCATGCAGACTGTAGCGTGCTGTGGTCACTGGTGGAGAAGGTAAGAGTTAAATGGCCAGGGGAGTGAGTGGAACAGAAACTGACTATAGCCTGTCCACGTCCAAATCCACTCAACGGGTGGTCTTCTCTCCTTAGCCCTGACTCTCTTAGTAGTCTGACTCGCTGTCTGAAGCACTATACAAATCAACAGGAGGAAAGGAAAACGAAATGGAAAATGTGTTCCTTGTGCCTGGAATATACGTGTCCTGGAAATAAAAGACTGTGCTTGTTACTGCATTTTTAAGGTAATACTCCTACCCATGTCACCGTCACTTGCAACAGCAACCATGTCTACGTCATCCTAAGTTTCTTAGGAACATTTACAGAGAGCAGTTGTTCTCAGGGTGTGGCTCTTGTGGAGGCCCCGGATACCCTTTCAGAGGGTTAGTCAGGTCAAAATTACTTTCATAATTAACACTGAGACATTATTTGCCCTTTTCACTCTTATCCCATGAACATACAGAGCAGAGTTTAACCAGAGGCTACACCACGTGAGGACATTCATCAACGGAGTGTATGCTTGTATATTCTTGTGTTTAAAAGATTTCTCAGTTTTAACCTCTAACACTAAAAATATATAGCCCACATAAACAAAATCTCTTTGGAATCCTCAATGTTTCTATAGGAGGGTCCTGAGGACAAAAAATTTAAAAGTTCTTAATATAAAGCATTCATGGCTTCCCCACAATGAAAATCTAGTTGAATGAGTTCCTCAGTAGTAAGAGTTCACCTATGTTTTTCTTTTTCTTTCTTTCTTTCTTCTTTTTTTTTTTTTTTTAAGATTTTATTTCTTTATTTGACAGAGAGAGAGATGACGAGTAGGCAGAGAGGCAGGCAGAGAGAGAGGAGGAAGCAGGCTCCCCGCTGAGCAGAAAGCCCGATGTGGGGCTCAATCCCAGGACCCCGAGACCATGACCCGAGCCAAGGGCAGACACTCAACCGACCGAGCCACCCAGGTGCCCCTACCTATGTTTTTCAATATTTGTTAATGTACAACTTGTTTTGTAGAACTTTAAGGCTTACTGACTTTCTTACATTTCCATTTAAAAATATGAGAGCGATGACAGAGACAATGCTCAGTACATTTAAAGAGCATTAGTACCAAATGCAGCGTAGCTAAGACAGCTGAGGTCTGACTGCAGGGCACCCTACAGCGTCTCACCTGGACTTGTAGTGAACTTACAAGTTCATTGGGGCTGGCTGGATTCAGAGAGCGTTCTAGGTAAACATTTCCACAGGATGTGACAGCAAGTGCTCACAGTGAGAACTCTGACAATAAGTAGTTAGCTGTAAGTCTTGCAGGGTGAGCACATATGCATGAAACTCAGGCCTCTCTGTGCAAAGGTATGTAACAGGTCCTACAAGTTCCATCTTCATTTTGTTACTAACATACATTGCTGAAAAGGAAATGACAGAAGGGACCTGACGGATTCCTCTCCATCTACACAGCATCTATAATAGGCCTGAGTGGCCAAGTCCGTTGAGCCTCCAACTCTTGATTTCAGTTCAGGTCATGATCTTAGGGTAATGAGATGGAGCTCCCCGTGGGGCTCCCTGGGGAGTCTGCCTGAAATATTTCTCTCTCTCCCTTTGCACCCTCTGAAATAAATAAATCTTAAACAAAAAAATGTAGGGGCGCCTGGGTGACTCAGTGGGTTAAGGCCTCTGCCTTCGGCTCAGGTCACGGTCTCAGGGTCCTGGGATGGAGCCCTGCATTGGGCTCTCTGCTCAGCAGGGAGCATGCTTCCCCCTCTCTCTCTGCCTGCTTGTGATCTCTCTCCTCTCTGTCAAATAAAATAAAATCTTTAAAAAAATTAAAAATAAAATGTAAATAAATGACACAGTTTTAACTCTTGATACATACTAATTTTGCCTTTGTTGGATGCACACTGCACCTAAAGGTACATCCCCACCGTCTTCACTCCCTTAAAAAGACGGCTTAGCAATTAAACAAAAAAACCAGTTAGGATGTGGAGGACAGAATGCTAGCCTGGAAATGAAGAAATCTCGCTCGTAGTCCTAGCTCTGTCACTGACGAGCTAGGTGACTTTCAGCCTGCCTCCTCTCACTATGCTTCAATTTAAACTAAGAGGCGATGACCCAGGACGGCTGTTCCTCCAACGACACCAAACGACGTTCCGGGCGGATTTAGGAAGCTTAAAAATGACCGTCCGTGAGTTCATGTTTTCAAATGCATGCAACAGGTGCTGGGGCCTCAAGCAGGAGTCACCGATTCACACCGTCTGCTTCCGTACAGGCCCGCGCGTAACATCCCTTATACGGCACAGGCCACCACTTATGTGAAATTCATCTACTGCATTATTTTTCCTTAAACCTTACTCTGGACGTGTCTTTCTCCCTTCCACATATATCTCCACCACAGCTCCGTGAACCACCGAGCTGGGTTTTCTTAGATGAGGCCGAGAAGGCTGAGCACGAGTTCGGAACGAGTGACGCGGACCCCGCGACAGATACGCCGACCTCTCACCTCTACGCCGGTTCCCCGCCATACTCCCTGAAAGCCGACACACCAGCCAGCCTGCCTACTAAGACGCTGTTGTCGCCCGCCTCGCCGGTGGCCAAAGAGCAGCCTCACCGTTTGCCACAGAGGAACCCACCTCCCACCAGCGATGACCCGCGGCAACGCCTCCTCTCTCCTTCCGGTGGAAAGAAGCCCTTTCCGGTTTCCGGGCGTGGGAAGGAAGTCCCGCCCCACACAGAACGTAACATAGCGGGACGCGCTGACGCAGCACGGATGCGCCCGCAGATGCGAGTCAGCGGCGGGTTAGGTGGACTGAGGGATTTCTGGACTGAATTCGCTGTTGCTGGGTCCCAGGTAGGGAATGGGGCGAGGGCTGAGCTGTTCAGCGGGGCCTGGGAGAGCGGCTTGGAGACTCCTGTCTCCTTAAGAACTCCCTCCTTCCTCCCTGAGGGTCCTTCGAGGGATCGAGACCCTTCTCCCGCCAGCTGCCCGGTATTTTGCTTAGTTTCTGCCTTCCGTTTATCTGCGTAGCCGCGTACCTTGCAGTCGTAATGGTTACCGCTTAGTGAGCATTTGCTGTCCGTCGTCTCGGAGAAGGAGCTCATAAGCGTCCAGTAATTCCTGACTACCACTGTTGCCCACTTATGAAAGGGCTTGAATACCTCTATAGCTCTCAACCGGACTAGGGACATAGCGCTGTTGGGATTCTGAAGACAAATTACAAATTAAAATTGCCCTTGTTTTAGTTTCTGGGGGCTGTCGTAATGAAGTATCACAAATTGGGTGGCTTAAGACAACGTGTTTATTCTCTTACAGTTCTGGGACCAAGAAGTCCAAAATGAAGATGTCAGCAGGATCATGCTTCCTCTGAAACTGTGGGTAAAAAGGCTTTCTTGCCTCTTTGTAGTTTCTGGTGGTGTCCAGCCTCCTAGCAGTTCTTTGGCTTGTAGCTGCATCACTCACATCTCCTAACTGTTCCAATAGGTGTTTTCTCTGTGTTATCTCTGTTTCTTTAAAAAAGGACTAAGTCCTCTGGGACAAAGGACCACCCTACTCTGGTATAACCTGCTCTTAACTAATTACACTTGCAACGACAGTTACCAGATCAAGTCACATTCTAAGCTTCTGGGAAGGACATGATTTGGGGGTGGGGGGGCCGGGGCGACACTGGCCAACCCCATATAGCTGTCAAAGAGCTTGAGAAGTTGGCAAGCCAAAAGCTGAGAATTTGCTGGAGTACACAGGAATTCAAACGTAGTTCAGTTGAATCCAAGAAGTTTTCGTGGACATTTGAGCTATTGCCTTGATAGGTGGGTAGGATTTGGATGTGCCCGTTGTAGCTCATACCCAGCGTTCTAGGTAACAAACATCACAGACAAGAGGGTACAGGTTGAAATGTGAAGGAAGTTAGGCTAAAGCAGGAAGGATCTTGAATACAAGCCGAAGAGTTTGGACTTTATTCTGTATGTAAAATGAGCAGTAAATCTAAGTGTTTTGGCAGAGGAGTTGTGTTTTGAAGATTAATTAGCAACTTGAGTCAAACCTGCTTTGTGTTACTTAGTCCATTTAAGAAACCTTAAGTCCTATTCTCTGAGCATATCCTGTTATTTTTCATCCTGGTGTCTCTGCTCATGCTGTCCTTATGCCTGGAGTGCTGCCACCAAGGAGAGTGTTCAACTCACTTGATGTTTGCATCCCGGTAATGCCAAAACCTGACCAACAGAGCACAAGAAGAAGAAACGACCAAATTCCCATAAATACAAAGTCCTAAAATAAAATACTAGCAAATTCAGTCAGGTCCTCCATCTGGAACAAAAAAGGTTTTATCCCGGAGATGACTTAACATTAGAAAGCCTGTATCTATAAATCACTGTATTAGTAGTTTAAATCTGTATGAGGTTTAGATTTGTATGATCATCTCAATTGATTAAGTGGTTTTTGAAAATATTCACTACCTCTTTTGATTGAAAATAGCAAAATGGGAATAGACAAATATCAACTTAATAAAAGGCACTTAAAAGAAATCAATACTAAATTTCATAATGATAAAACAGTAGAAACATTCCACTAAACTCAGAAAGAAAAGGAATATTTACCTTCATTACTAGTATTCAGCATGGTGCTAGCTTTTCTAGCCAAAGCAATAAAACAAGGAAAGGACAAATATGTTAGAGAAGGAAGATACTATTTTTAGATGATGTGATTTTATTTCTAGAAAATGGAAAAGAATGAAATTACAAATTATTAGAACTAATTAAATGGTTTGGCAAAGTGGCTAAATAAATTACATACAGACACTTTAGTTTTTCTTATATGCCAGTTATAAAATAGGGAAAAAATGGAACTCAGTATGAAGACACTGGACAAAAGACACTTTTTATGAGAAATATGAAGAATTATGAGAAGACATTAAAGACAAGTAAATGGAGATTTCATGTTCCAGTATGGGAAATTCAGTGCTTTAAATATATCAGTTTATCATAAATTAAAAAACAGTTTTGATATAGTGCCTACTAAAATACTAATAGGATCTGAAGTGATTCTCTTTGGTCAAAGTATATTCTTTCGCTACACTCTTGGGTGCCATTTACTGGTATTTTATTTAAATGTGTATTTTATTAGACTGATCTAGAGCTTTTTTGGTACTGTATTAATGAGATGTTGGTATTTAAAATTATACTAGGTCACTTAAAATAACTTTAGGGAGCACGTCATACTTTACTAATGGTCAGAAATAATTTAAGTGACTTCAGAATTAAGGCCGAAGTGAAAAGTTAATTGTGAAACTCTATTATATGATGCAGTATTATATGGTGGATTTTTTAAAAAAGATTTATTTAATCGAGAAAGAGAGAGAGAGAATGAGAGGGGAGAGGTCAGAGGGAGAAGCGGGTTCCCCCAGAGCAGGGAACCCGACGTGGGACTTGATCCCGGGTCTCCAGAATCATGACCTTAGCCGAAGGCAGTCGCCCAACCAACTGAGCCACCCAGGCGCCCTATATGGTGGATTTTAAATGATGTGTCCACACTCCTCTGTGATCATTTAAAAAGTCAACTCTTCTCTTTTGTGGGGGACCAATTATAATTTATATTTTGCTTGGGAGTCTTCCATTTTCAGTAGGTGTTCCAAATTAGTTGTCCATTGTATTGTTTATGGAATTCTCTTGTGATTCTTGAAATTTGTTGTGGACATGAGTTGTTTACTTTCTCATTCCTAACCTTACATATTTCTGTTTTCTTTTTCTCGAATCAGACTCTCAGAGGATTTGTCTCTTTTGTTGAATGCTTCAAAGAACTGGCTTTGGAGTTTTTCTGCTCTTAACTGTTTTCTGTTTTCCAATTTGAGTTGTGGTGATAGTTCCTCTTTCTACTCTCTTGTTCTTTTCCAATTTCGTAATATTAATCTAAGAGCTTTTATTTTATTTAAGTGCTTTTATTTTTAATCTTTCATTTTTGATGAAGACATTTTAAGGCAGTAATTTGTCTCTGAATACTTGTATTTATATTACATGATTTTTGATATAAAGTCTTCTCTTTTTCATTGCTTGTTACATATGTTGTAATTTTTTCATTTATTTCCTTTGACCCAAGAGTTATCCAGGATCGAATATAATTTTTTTAAATACTTAAGTTTTTCAATCATTTCCTTTCCTCTGTTATTATTGAGAGAGAGAGATGTGATGATATGCATTACTCTGTAAGTTCAAGTGCACCGCATGATGGTGATCATGTTTGTATTATTTCCCAGTTTTATCATGATCAGAGAATTAGATTCTGTATATTTTATTTTCTTTTAAAGATTTTATTTATTTATTTGACAGAGACAGTGAGAGAGGGAACACAAACAGGGGGAGTGGGAGAGGGAAAAGCAGGCCTCCCATGAGCAGGGAGCCTGATAAGGGGCTCGATCCCAGGACCCTGGGATCATGACCTGAGCCAAAGGCAAACACTTAACGATTGAGCCACCCAGGCGCCCCTAGATTCTGTATATTTTAACTAAGCATTTCCTCTTTGCAAGTACATAATCAATGATTACACATTCCGTGGGTATTAAAATATGTATATTTTCTACTTGGAGTTAAAGTTGGATACCTCTGTTCCATCAAGTTTACTGGTTTTAGTATTCACGTTTATTGATTTTAGAGAAAGCAAAAGAGGACCGCTGATTCGAGTCCAGCTCCACCTAACCTACGGCTCTTGGCGGGGCAGCATGTGAAACAGAAGGTCTTGAAGACTCTGGTCCAGGGTCCTGGCCTACAGTATGCTGCCGGAGGCTGTGCCTGAGTTGTGTGGAAAACTAGTGTGATCTAAACCCGATCAAGTCTGATGCTCTACTGTTCAGATTTGGGGTTGGCACGAGTTCCTTAAACAGGACACCAAACTGGAAACCCCTTACCGTGTTAAACCACAGCAGATCTAGAGAATATAAGAGCTGTTTTAAAAGGACTGGGTGAAGGAGCCTGGGTGGCTCAGTTGGTTAAGCAACTGCCTTTGGCTCAGGTCATGATCCTGGAGTCAGGGATCAAGTCCCACATCAGGCTCCCTGCTCGGCGGGGAGTCTGCTTCTCCCTTCAAACTCTCCCCCCTCTCATGCTCTCTCTCTCATTATCGTTCTCTCAAATAAAAAAAATAAACTCTTTTCAAAAATAAAAAAAATAAACACAAAATAAAAGGAATGGGTGCTTTCACATACTATGGAAAGACGGATCTGGTGCATTTCTGAAAGGTGGTCTAACAAGTCCACTTAAAGCTATAAAGATACTTATTTGATAAAAGATTTTACTTCCAGAGATTTATTCTTGGTCCAAATAACCACAGATGTAGCCAAAAGTTTTAACTTTAGGGGCGCCTGGGTGGCTCAGTGGGTTAAAGCCTCTGCCTTCGGCTCAGGTCATGATCTCAGGGTCCTGGGATCAAGCCCCGCATCAGGCTCTCTGCTCAGCAGGGAGCCTGCTTCCCCCTCTCTCTCTGCCTGCCTCTTTTCCTACTTGTGATCTCTCTCTCTGTCAAATAAATAAAATCTTTAAAAAAAAAAAGATTTCATTTACTTATTTGAGAGAGAGAGAGCATGAGAGGGGGAAGGTTAGAGGGAGAAGCAGACCCCCTGCTGAGAAGAGAGCCTGATTTGGGACTAGATTCTGGGACTCCAGGATCATGACCTAAGCTAAAGGCAGTCACTCAACCAACTGAGCCGCCCAGGCACCCCATATGAAGGTTTAAATAGGTATTTTCAAATTTCTTCTCCAGGAGGATTGCAGATACAATTCACCCACAGTATGTGACTGTGCGGGTTCCCTCGACCCTCAGTGGAGCCAGGGAGTGGTCCATAGAACTCGGGTCTTTTGTGGGCAGTTGGATGGGTCACCACTTCCAGGTGTTCTCTGCAAAGTGTGGCTCATCGGGTTGGCACTCAGAGAGTCACCCCTTTCAGACTGGTGTTTGTATACTCTCCAAAGTTGTGCTTTTCTCTTAGCTTTTTCTGTTGTGAGGTGTTTGTTTGTTTGTTTTGGTCTCTCTGGTTTATTTTCTTATGAGTAGTTACCAGAAGAGTCACTTTGATATTTGGAGCTCTTTTCTACCCAGTTCCAAAAGTATAACAGCTAAAATGGTAAATTCCTAAACTCGGTTCCTCAGATCTCAAAATGACTTTTCCTCCAGTTAATGTTCAGTTTAAGGAGAGAATTAGGAGTTTGAACTTTACAGTTAAGCTGCCTGAGCTAAAAATCTTAGCTCTGTGACAACTTACCAGCTGTAACCCTCTTCCAGTTAATGAGCTAGACCCGGTTCTCTCACCTGTGTAATAAGCAAATGTACCCATATAAGCATGTGACACGGGACTGGCACATGACAAACTCGAATTGTTCATGATTTCGGTCATTACTATCATAAGAAAGGACACTCCTGAGTAATAAAAATATTAAAGAATGAAACACCCAGACATTTATTTTTTAAAAATACAATTTTGTTATCATTGAGCATGGGGCTTGGAGTCCTAGGTGGGAAATAAAAAGGGAGCAGTGATGGTAGACTATGAGATGGGTTTTGGATGCAGGTAGAAGTACAGAATACATAGTGACTTACATCCATGCTTTTCTTGTATCTATCTGCTTACTGTCTAGACGGTTTATCATGGGAAAACAGTAGCAGTGATCTGGTAACTATTTTCCCAAGCAACAAGACCTTGATTCGCCTGAGATTAAGGGCTAATTTTGTGGAAGATTATGGAATGAAGTTTCTGTGTGAGGCTTTGAGTCATTCTGACTATAAAATGTAGACCGTGTTCTGCAGCTTTCCTTCTACATGGCATTTGGTTTGTAGGGATTCTGTTCACGGATGAGAACAGTGGAACCTGAATCTATTAAGAAAATATTGAGTTCTAAATGACTCAGTTTTGTTCTAGTGGAGTTCTGAATAAGTCTTTTGTCTTCATTATAATCATTATAATACAAGTTTTTCTTCCCCAAAGTCCCACTGATTCTTATAGAGTATTCTTGTTGTGTAAAAAATGCTTTCGTTGTTGCTGTCGTCACTAAAACGGTATTAGGGTATTGTGAAAGGCGTTAAAATATTTCAGTCCACAACGTCATTAAATTAATACCATCTACTTTAAGGTTTATTTGTTTATTCTATATGTGAACAATTTTGTACACTTATGTGTTCACTTAATACTATGTTGGTGACTCATTTCAGTATTGCTGTTTAAAATATCCATATACTATTCTGTAGAACCACATTATATCCGCAAGGACGTTGGTAACGTGCAGTCTGTATGGCCAGTGGATGCCAGTCTGACCACTCAGACCAGGGCCCGAAGGAGGATATGGTTTGCCCACCAAAGTGTAAGATCCAGACTTCCATTTTTAGGGTAGTCAGCTCAAGGTTTACAATCCTTAGAGGGGATTTTGGGGAATCGATTGTAATTAATTTGGCAAGAGAGGCATGAAAATTTTAGAATGTAAATAGAAGGGAGAGGAGATTTGGAGTTGGCATTTGGTATGTGTTTTTTGATTAAAGGGGCGCCTGGGTGGCTTGGTTGAGTGACTGCCTTCAGCTCGGGTCATGGTCCCAGAGTCCCCAGATCCGAGTCCTGCATCAGGCTCCCAGCTCCATGGGGAGTTTGCTTCTCCCTCTGACCTTCTCCCCTCTGATGTTCTCTCACACTCTCTCTCTCTTTCAAATAGGTAAATAAAATCTTAAAAAAATAAATAAAGTCTGATTAAAGTCATTTTCCTCTGGAAGAAATATTTGGACATTTTGATAAGTCATTTTCTTCTGGAAGGAAAATCTACCTGGGACTTTGGGTAACTAGATGATCATTTACTTATAACAGGGAGGGAGCTGGATGATTTTAAACATAGGCCGTAAAACTGCAACATACAAACATTGTTATGAGGGCTGTTGATCAGAGACTCTTGAGGTCTTTCCCCTGCCTGAGATGTTCACCAGGATTCTTAACTACCTCCTGGACTGATTGTTTATCCCACAGTGGTAATGAGCTGGGAACTTAGCAGAAAAACCAGAGTAAAGAAAACTATAGCCTGGAATTTTTACAAGTGAGGACTTAGCAGGCATGGAGTCTGTCTTCCCAAGAGTATCTCCAAGAGACTGCAGACAGCAGAAACCAGAGAGTGGAAATAAAACTAACATCAAAGGAATTAACTGAAGAACAGGAGGGAGGACGGCTGTGTGGGTTCATGCTGCGGCTCTCCTCAACCTGCATGCAAGTGACTGGGTTAGCTGCAGCCATCACTAAACAAACCCGAAACCGGAAACAGAAGCTAGAGGAACTGTTTCTGCTTCAGGAGGGCTCCCACTTACGGTGTAGGAAAGCCCTTCTCGCTTGGGCGTTTGGAAGGGTCCTCCTTCCTGCCCTGGGCCGGGGGAGAAGTCTAAAGACTTCTAAAGTGAAGTCTCTCACTTGACATCCACTCAGCGCTTGCAAAGTTCACATGGTCCCTCCCATTCCACGAAGGGTCAGCTGGAGAATTCAAACTCCCAGAAGCAGAGGAAACTCAGCCAGCCACCCAGGGGCCAGCTCCTTTGTTTTAATATAAATTTTCTTAAATATTTAACTAAGATTTACTACTTGTGAAGAAAGCCAACAGCAGGAAAGAAAAAGCTCTTAGGAGCAAACAGCTGGCCTGAGAGGGTAACTAAAAACCTTAATTAGTGTCTATGGAAAGATTTAAAGATCCTGCATCATAAATCAAGAATTGGCTATCATGGAAAAGGAATGAGAGAATGAGAAAGTTCTTAAAAATTAAAGTGATTGTCAAAATAAAAATGTATCCCTTATTTAAAAAACAGGTGAAATAAAGACTTTTTCAGACATATTAAGCAGCATCCACTCCTTACAAGAAATATTAAAGGAAGTCATTCAGGCACAAGGAAAATAGGACCAGGTGGAAACCTTGATCTACCGGAGAAAAGAAGAGCATCAGCAGTGACAACTACATGTGCATTTTTTTTTTTTTTCTCAAACAACCTGTCATTTTTTAGGAAGAGCCAGGCTGTTCTTTTAACACTATAAAACTGGTAGAGTCAAGATAGGATTTTTCCTGGTTTCTGCTTGGAATAAGATAGGGATCATTGCATCCTGTGGTAACCTCCCCTCCTTAACAGAATCATCTAGAAAGCCCTTTCTGTGACTTTTGCCACCAGTTTGTTAGTGATATCTACCCCTTCACAGACCTGGGGTATAAATATTGGTGGGAGGCACATTTATTTTCTTAATCTTCTTTCATTGTTTAAGCTAACTTGTTACTGTGATTATGAAATGGACACATCATCTCCTTGTTCCAAGATAGAAATTTGAAAATATTGGCTCGCCAATGTTTATGGGGCCACCAGTCTGTTCTGTTAGTCATTTTGTCTAATCTTGTGCCTGGTACCGCACTGTCTTAATTACTATAGATTTATAGTAGGACTTGGTATGTGCTAGGATGCGTCCTCCCACCTTATTCTTCAAGAGCGTCTTAGCTCTTTGTGGCCCATTGCTCCTCTATACACATTTTAGAGTCTGACAGTTTCTGCAAAATAAAGGTGAATATACGATTCGTGAGTTGTATAATCCTCAAATAAGATTGGGGGCAAAATTTTCTGCTTAAAGTACTTCTTAGGTGCAAATAAATAGTGTATGTGTCCCATAAGCTTCTTTATTTATCTTAAGCTTGTCTCTTTCAAAATTTTCACAGGGTTCTCAATTTTAGGTTCACATGGTTTTCCTGATTACTTTCAAAATTATTAGTTTGGGTCATTTCTCACCTCTATGTGTCTTCACTGTATGTTTGAGGGATGTTTTTCACTTCTGATTGTTGTGACAATTTTGCCTCTGTTCTTAATCCCAAAGAAGAATCTGACAAATATAAACATGGCCCCAAATACCTTGGAGCGTGATGGGGTGGCGCAGTTGTATAAGTCTTTGAATGACCTAGCTATAACCTGCGCTTGCTCAGGTAAGACCAGCTGTATCCTGTGGAGACTGTCTCCAGTGAAAAGATGGCTAGAGTCTGTATCAGCAGGTCATGCTGACTCTGTCCTCTCGGGATTGCAGTGGGTCACTCCCCTCCCCTTGTTCCTCCCTCCAATAGATTGACCAGTAAAGCCCGGTGGATCATAAATCGTTAATGAGCTATCAGTAGATGAGACCAACTTACTAAACAGATATAAAATATACCTCTCTGACTCCAGGATCCTTACTCCTTTCACTCAAATCCTGAATATTCAAAATTTGAGCCTTCAGATGCTCTCCTACATGTGTGCAGATAAGATTCAGGATGGTAACGAGTTCTCTATCCTCCGGGGACCTGAGAACCACAGATAAAAGCAAATGCAGGAATTCCACAGAAGCCCCCAACGGTTTTCCCAAGTTCAACACGAAGAATCAGTCTGTTCAGATACACATACATTCATCGTTACATATAAAAACTCATTCTCTTCCAAAGAGACCAGATGATGGCAATTATCTGTGATAAAATGTGATAAAGATGGTTCTTATTTGCATTAGCCTGCTCCTTGGCTGGGCAGTGGGGTGTCCCTGGCATTCTATTGGAGGCAGGAACCAACCGTGGGGTGAGGAGAGTAACATAAACAAGATCAGGGGATAGACAGATCCTCGGTGCTTCTAGGCTCTGAGAAGGGGCAGTTGGTAAAAAACAAAAAAACCCTACCTACAGTTTTGTTTGGATGCTATAAGTCTCTGACTTCTATCGAGGAAGATTGATATAATTATGAAAGGCAAGGAAGATATTGGTGGTGATCTTCCTGATGTGAAGACCTCTAAATGTATTCTCTTGGAATGATCCTGAATAGAGACAGACATGAAGCTTTATCTGTAACAAGCCAGGACTGAAACCTCATGAAAATGTATGTTCTGCGCTCTCAACAGCCCTATTAGCCAAATAGACTGTAGTTGCTCTGTGTTGTTACCCATGGGGTTCAACCGCCAGAACATCTGGGGTTTGGTCCTGGTTGTGTCCTTTGAAAAATACCCTTTAAAATCATTTTCTCTAACATGCTTGTCTGTACCTTGAAAGATCAAGTAAGTTAATGTTCTAGCACTTTGAAAGAGTACAAAGTTTGGGGCGCCTGGGTGGCTCAGTGGGTTAAGCCCTCTGCCTTCGGCTCAGGTCATGATCTCAGGGTCCTGGGATCGAGCCCTACATCGGGTTCTCGACTCAGCAGGGAGCCTGCTTCCCCCTCTCTCTCTCTCTGCCTGCCTCTCTGCCTACTTGTGATCTCTCACTCTGTCAAATAAATAAATAAAATCTTTAAAAAAAAAAAAAAAAAAGGAAGAGTAGAAAGTGCTATTAATTACCAGTGGACATGAACCAAAAACTGGAAGAAACTTTAACCCTTAACCTACTTCGGATGGGAAGGGAGATTTGAAAGGATGTCTGGGCACACCCCAACTGAAAGGATTCTCAAGTGTCAGTCACCTCAGTCTCTCCTTTATGTCCCTGTCTTTTTATTGGGCCTGCCATGGCCTTAGTTAACACATTGATCTCTTAATTCATTTGTCCTCGTCCAGCCACCCCCGAAAACCTGTTTTCCCAGTTTCCATTATCTTTCATGCTGGCCACTAGTTATTCTCTAGAATTTATTTAATTACAAAATTCCTATTCCAGTTGCTCCTTAGGGGACTACAAGATGGATCACATTCTGTCCATGCCATATAAGGCTTCTTCCAATCTACCTCTCAGGAAGTTATAAGCACTAAATTTGTATAATGCCTGACACGCAGGATTCAATATATCCAATGTAATGATTATATAATAGTATTAATGTTATTATAAATAATTATAAGTGTGGAGATTGTATATAAATTATATTAAATATAAATGTTTGAAATAAGATAAATTTTATATATAACATTTTTTATATACATCAAATTATCTCCATTTCTAGCCCCTTTCCTCTCTGTGGAGAATGAGAGATGAAAGTGAAAATTCCAACCTTCTAACCATGCCTTGGTCTTTCTGGTGACCAGCCTCCCCAGAAGCCCACCAAGAGTCTCCTCAGTAGAATAAAAATGCTATCACCTGTGAAGGGATCCAAGGGATTTAGGAACTCTGTTTGAAACCAGGGCCAAAGCCCAAATATTAAAGATGCTTCTGGTGCTCTTACCACATAGGAATTTAAAAGGATTTTAGAAGTGCTGTGTCAGGAACCAGGAAGAGAGACCAATATATATCTTTTCTATTCTCACATTCACCATTTACTACACTTACCTCAAATCTCCGTGTTGTTAATTCTTGGCAAACTTAATATTTGTCTAAAAGGTATAAAAACTTCTTTCTGTAGTCACTTTTTTAGGTCTTCATTGTTTTGTGAAGCCCCCCCCATGTATGTGTAGAAATTTAATAACATCTTTATGATTTTTTCCTCTTAATCTTGTATCAGTACAATTCTTCAGTCCAGCCAGAGACCCTCAGAGTGTAGAGGAGCATTTTTTTTTTCTTCCCTTACACTAACATCTTCAGTACAGTGTTGAGTAGAAGCAGTGATAGCAGACATCCTGGTCTTGTTCTGATTTTGAAAGAAAGCTCTATTAATTCACTAGGCTGCTGTAACAAAGTACTCCAAATTGGGTGGCTTAAATAGGAATTCATTGTCTCACAGTTCTGGGGGCTAAAAGTCTAGGATCAAAATGTCAGCAAGATTGCTTCCTTCGGAGATTGTATGGGGAAATTGCCCCCTTCCTCTCCTGTAGCTTCTGTTGTTTTCCTAGCAACCTTTGATATCATTAGGCTGTAGACATATCACCCTGACCTGCCTTCATGTTCATATGACGTTCTCACTGTGTATGTGTATCTGCCTGTGTCCACATTTCCTCTTTTGGTAAGGATACCAGTTGTATTGGATTTGGACTCACCCTAAGGGACTCATATTAACTAATTACATCTACAATGACCCCATTTCTAAATAAGGTCATGTTAATTTTTGTGGGACACAATTCAACTCATGAGCAGCTCTGACACTTTGCTATTAAATGTGTTTGCCGTGATAATCTTTATTAAATAAGTTGTTTTCCATTTCCAGCTTGTTTAAAAGCTGTTATCTTAGATGTTAACCTTTATTCAATGTTTTTATGTACTTAATGAGTTTATAATATATGGCTTTTCTTCTTTAATCTGATAGTGGGTGATTTATTCTAGTAGCTTTTTCATTTTATTAGTCCATGCCTGAATTTTCAGAATAAACCCAAATTGATTGTGATTTTTAATACATTTCTATATTCAGTCTGCTAATATTTTAGAAGATAGTTTCTGCATCTTTGTTCATAAAAAAGATTGGCCTGTATGGTTTGTTGTTATTGTTATTAGACCATATTTGCTTTTTATATTGTTACAATAGCCTCATAAAGGAAAGTGGGAACTGTGAGAGATTCTTGGTTGGTTCAGTTTAGGATGATGAAAATGTTCTGTAGATGGTTGGTGATGGTGGTTGCATGACAGTATGATTGTACTTAATGCCACTAAACTATACACTTAAAGAGGGTTAAAATGGTAAATTTTATGTTATGTATGTTTTACCACACACAGAAAAACCAGACCCACAGCTAACATCATGCTTAATGATGAAACACTGAAAGCTTTCCTCTTAAGATTAGGAATAAAACAAGGATGTTTGTTCTTGCCATTCCTATTCAGTATTGTATGGGGTTCTAGGCAGGGCAATTATGAAAGAAAAAAATAAAAGGCATCCAGATTAGAAAGAAAAAATAAAACTGCCTCTATTTAACGATGACATTATCTTATATATAGGAAATCCTAAAGAACACACACACACACACACACACACACACACACACACACAAACTTAACAGAACTAATAAATTCAGGACGGTTTCAGAAGATAAAATCAGTGCATAAAAATCAGTGTATTTCTGTATACTAACAATGAACATCCTGAAAATGAAATTTAGAAAACTGCTTCGTTTACAATAGTATCTAAAAGAATACTTAGGAGTTACTTTTTTTACAGAGAAGTGCATGACTTACACACTGAAAAACACAAAACATTGTTGAAAGAAATTGAGGAAGACTTAAATAAATGAAAAGACATCCCATTTTCATGGTTGGAAGATAAGATGGCAGTACTCTCCCAAATTGATCTACAAGTTCAACACAATCCCAATCAAAATCCCAACTGCCTTTTTTTTTCTTTAAAGAAATGGACAAGCTGACTCTAAAATGCATATGGGATTGCAAGAGACCTTAAATAGCCAAAACAGTCTTTTAAAAAAACAAAGGTGGAGGACTCCCATTTCCCTATTTCAAGCCTACTGCAAATCTACAATAATCAAAATAATGTGGTGCTAGCATAAGGATAAACATATAGATCAATGGAATAGATTTGAGAGTCTGGAAAGGAACTCATGGCCAATTGATTTTCAGCAAAAGTCCCAAGATTATTCCGTGGGGAAAAGACTCTTTCCACAAATTGTGCTAGGAAAACTGGAAATCCACATGCAAGAGAATAAGGTTGGATCCTCACCTTATACCATATGCAAGAATTAACTCAAAGTGGATAAAAAGCCCAAGAGTTTAAATTAGAAAACTCTTAAGACACAGGTGTAAATCTTTGTGACTCCGTATTATGAAATAGTTTCTTTACCAAAAGCACAAGCAACAAAATAAAATATAGATAATTTGAACTATACCAAAGTGGAAAACTTTTATGTGTCAAGGTATATATCAAAAGAGTGAAAAGACAATCCACAGAATGGGAGAAAATATTTATAGTCTACAACTTGATAAAAGTCTAGTAGCCAGAATGTATAAAGAATTCTTAATAACCTAAAAATAAAAACAACCCAATTAAAAATGGACAAAGGTATTAAATAGACATTTCTCCAGTCAAATATACAAATGGCCTTAATAAGCACATGAAAAGATACTCAACATCACTAGTAATTAAGGAAATGCAAATCAAAACCACAATGAGGTACAACTTCACACATACTAGAATTGCTGTAATAAAAAGGACAATACAAGCGTAAGAAAGAATGTGGAGAAATTGGAAAATTGCTGATAATAATGTAATACATGATGCATTTGCTTTGAAAAGCAGTTGGATGGTTCCTCACAAAGTTAAACATAGAATTACCATATGACCCAGCAGTTCCACTCCTAGATATATAGCCAAGAGAACTGAAAAGTTCCAACAAAAACTGGTACATGAATATCCATAATGATTACTCATAATACTCAAACAGAACAACCCAAATGCCCATCAACTGATGCATGGATAAACAAAATATGGTATATTCATGCAACGCAATATTATTTGACGATAAAAACAAAGGCTATACATGGATGAATCTTGAAAACATTGTGCCAAGTGAAAGCAGCCAGACACAAAAGGTCGTAGATTATGTAATTCCATTCATATGAAATGTCCAGAATACAGAAATCCATTGAGACAAAGAGATTAGTGGTTACTAGGCACTGGGGGACAAGGGAGATCAGGAGTGACTGCTTCATGGATATGGGGTGTTTTTTGACGGTGATGAAAATGTTCTGCAATTAGATAATGGTGATTGTTAGGCATATTTATGAACAATCTAAAACCCACTAAATTGTATATTAAAATGGTGAACTTCAGCAAGATTATATAGATGAGAGGTGTGCACATGAAAATACGTTCAACATGCTAAGGAAATGCAAATTAAAACCATTGTGAGAAGAGGAGCCCAGAGATATATGATGACTAAATGTTATATGGTATCTGGGTTGGAACCCTGAAACAGGAAAAGGAGCTTAGCAAAAAAGTAAGGAAATCTGAATGAAGTATAGACTTTAGTTAATAATGTGTCAGGGCACCTGGGTGGCTCAGTCGGTTAAGCATCTGCCTTCAGCTTAGGTCATGATCTCAGGGTCATGGGATCAAGCTCATGTTTGGCCCCCTGCTCAGTGGGGAATCTGTTTCTCCTTCTCCTTCTGTCCCCTACTTGTATTTGGTTGCTCTCTCAAATAAATAAAATCTTTAAAAAAAATAATGTGTCAATTTTGGTTCATTAATTGTCCCAAGTGGACCATACAAATATGTTTAAAAGGGATAGTTTTTTGGGATGATGAAACTGTTCTTGATCTTCATCATGATTAATCTATACATGTGTTAAAATTCATAGCAATGTACAACAAAAATAATTAGCTTTACTAAATGTTAATTTAAAACAATAAAATTCTTGGGACGCCTGAGTGGCTGTCAGTTAAGCATCTGCTTTCGGCTCAAGTCATGATCCCAGGGTCCTGGGATGGAGTCCCTCACTGGTCTCCCTGCTCAGTGGGGAGCCTGCTCCCCCCCGCCTCCTCCTCCCCCTGCTTGTACTCTATGTCTCTCTGGCAAATGAATAAATAAAATATTTAAAAATAAGTTAATTAAATAAAAAATAAAATTCTTAAATGGTTCGGAAGAATTGGAGAGTAACTAAGAATCAGCAGAACCTGGAGATTTGATCCCTGAAAGAAGGAAACTGCACTGGGTGAGATCTATCTTTACAAAGCTTTCTCCTTAGGACAATCCCCAGTCCGCACAGTGTGGGTGGCTAGAACTCATGCAGAAAGCCACAGACTTCTTGACTTAAGATGGCAGCGGATTTTAGTGGGGAATTGGGAAAAATGGGTAAAGGTAGTCAAAAGGCAAAAACTCCCAGTTATAGATAAGTCCTGGGAATGTAATGTACATCATGGTAACTATAGTTAAAAAAAAAAAAGATATCACTGGGTAAATTTCACTGCTCTGGCTATTGAGGGGGAATCCAGAAAGGAGGCATCTGCAGAGAAGAAATCCCCTAAATCTGCATATGAAATCCCCTCAAATCCTTGGATGACCCCCATATTGCATATCTACTGAGTGAAACTCCAAGGAGTTCAGTGGAAAGCAACAGCTCAAAGACAGGAAGCAAAGGGCAGATATTTCAGCTGCTGCCTGCTCCAAGAGAGACAGGTTTATAGTTTTGATTTTCACAAACTCAACGGACCTGGTAAACGTCTTAGACTGTCCTCTGAAATTCCACAGAGGCTATGTCTTGGAAGACTGCACTGGGACTAAGGCATTCACTCCAATAATGGGAAACTTAAACGCCTCATAACAAACGTTGAACCAAAACTACACAAATACAAGGTCAGGTTCAAGCTATTAATTTGACTGCCTGCTAATACAAAAATCAACATTCTTCAGAAGATAAAAGAATCCAGAATCTGTATAATGTGTGTATAATTTTTCAAATCCTAGACATGCCCCGCCCCCAAATGTAACTCAATATTAATAGAAAAGTCAAACAATGGCAGTAAATACCAACACCACCCAAATGTTGTGGGGGGCAGAATTTGAAGCAGCTATTATAAATATCTACAAGAGAGTTTAAGGAAAAGAATTATAATGGATACATGGATGAGAAATCTTAACAGAAAAGAAAATTATTTTAAAAAATAGCAATCTAGAACTGAAAATAAAAAATTCAATGAGTTTGACAGCAAATTGACAGTGTCTAAACAAAGGGTCAGTGAAATCAAATATCAAGAGACATCTCAGTCAAGGGACTGAGGAAAAAAATATTGAAAAAAAATGACCTATCAAACAATATTCAGGTGATGGCATTAACTGGAGTTCCAGTTTCCAGAGAAAACAGAGGAGGAAAATGTGATTAATTAATGGCAACAACAACAAAAAATCCGTATATTTTGAAAAGACAAAGTTTTCAAAATTCAGAGAACCACAGAAGATAAATATGAACAAAACCATTCTTAGGCACATCACAATCAAACTGCTGAAAAGAGAGATAAAGAGAAAATACTGAAAGCAGCCAAAGATGATAAACACATGACATACTGGAGAACAATGATTGGAGTTCTCATTGACTTCTCACCTGAAACCATGAAGGTCAGATGATAGTGGGGGGGCGGGGGGAATCTTTAAAGTGCTGAAAAAGAAATCATTAATAGAGAATTCTACATCCAATAGGATGAATGAAGATGAAATACAGATATTTTTCAGATTAAAAAATCATCTAAGAGAATTTATTGCCAGCAGACCTGCACAAAGAATGCTGAAGGAAATTCTTCAGGTTAAAGGGAAATTAGATGAGAGAAAATCAGACCTTCACTAATGAATGAAGAGGACAAACAAAAAAATACAACGAACTGGTGGCCAGAGAAGGGGGATGGAGGGACCGATGAAAGAGATAAAGGGGATCGAGTACACTTAACCTTGACGAGCATTGAGAAATGCATAGAGTTGTTTAATCATTTTAGTGGACACCTGAAACTAATATAGCACTGTATATTAAATATAATTCAATTTTTTAAAAAATGAATGAAGAGGATCAGAAATGGTAAATATAAAAGACTACTTTTGTCTTTCTCTAAGAGATAGGACACTATAAAGCAAAAATTATAATGTTAGCTTCTGGTTTACATAGTATGTAGTTATAGTTAGTCGATAAAGCAAGTCTCAACACATTTAAAGGGAATACAGAGTTTCTCAGACCACAGTAGGGTGGGGATGGGGCACTTGGAGTGCAGCTCTCAAACTGGCCCGGGCCTTAATGCTCAGGACAGGGCCGGAGGGCTTCCTGCTTGGCTTCCTTGTCTCCCCAAGGGACAGGCAGCTTGTTCTCCCTGCTCTGGCCACAGAAGGAGAGCACCCAGCAAGGTGTGGAGTGTGGCCACTGCAAGGTAAGCTGCCTGGGCTGGGGGCTGAGATTCCGGTGGGGTTCCTCTGTGCCAAGAGGGAGAGAGGGGCCAAATCCTTTGTAGGGGCAGGAAGGGCCAGAGCAGGGTGTGCTGCCGGCTCAAGGGAAGGGCCCGCTCAGCCCCAATAGGGAGTCCCAACCCTGGTTCTGACTCAAGGTGACGGCCGAGGCCAGTGACCCCAAGCCCTTGCCTCCCACAGAGGAACTGTGTCTAGGACTAGATTGAAGGGGGATGGGAGGGGCTGGAAGTTCAGGTCAGACTACAGTCACAGAACCAAGGGCCACCACAATGGCCCTACAACGTCTGCACTCGGTGACAGGACCCCTTTGGGTTGCGGTCCTGCAGGGGCCTCAGAGAGACGGCCTGACACCCCGTTACAGGGCTGCCGTCATCATTCTGTTCCCCCGAAAGCCTCAGGGTGAAAGGAGGAAAAGCTCAGGCCCCCAGCAAAGCCCCAGTGCAGTAGCGTAGGCAGCACTGTCAGGATGGTGCCAGGAGACGGAAGCTTTGCGCCCCAGGCTCTCGCTCCCAGCTCCAGGGCCCCGCTCCTTTTCCTTTCTTACAAAGAAAGTGGCGCCTCGGTTCAATGAAAGCTGAAGGGAAGGGTGACTGTTTCTTCAGGTCGGGAAGGATACAAGGGGTCAGGACTTCCTGGGTGGGGTCTAGGGAACAGGAGACACTCGTGCGGTGGCAGCATGACAGAGGCAGAACTGTGCCGTGGTTAAGGTCAAGGGCACCAGAACTAGACCATCTGGGGTTGAATCCTGGTTTCTCTACCTACGAGCTTGTAACCTTGGTAATCTCTCCAAGCCTTGGTCCCCCCCCGTCTGTAAAATGGGAAAGATAACAGCATCTGTTTTAGGACAGTCATCATTAGGACACAAAGGCGCCTTAGCGTGGTTTTTTTGGCAATAGATGTTATTACGGATGGAGTGCCACGTGTAGACCTAGATCCTCTGTCTGAAGGGACACCTCGTCCAGACCCTGACTCAAATTCCAGGGCCCAGCTGACCGTGGCCAAAGTGCCCCATGATCCCACCACCACTAGGAACTTTGAGAGGGAGAGTCGGGTGGGGTCCTGCTCGCCAGCGCCTTTCCCGCTGGGTAATTCTCAGAGAGCTCTGGGGCAGGGGTCACAGGGAGGCAGCCAGCCTCTGAGGGCACATTGTTCTTCTCTGAGCTGGGAAAGATGCCTCCCCCTACCCCTCTTCCCCTGATGCCTAACTCTGCCCCGAAGCGGAACAAGGATCTATGAGCCCCGCCCGTCTCCCCTGGCCCAGGTCACAAAGGCTCAGTGTCTCACAACGGGCCTGTGACGCCCGGCCTTCTGAACTCATGGGCCCCACAAATGAGAAGCTGAGGCCCCCAGGGAGGAAGTGGTGTACATGACGTCTCATAGGGGGAAGTGGCCCAGCCAGGATCCGGTCTCCCAGTGCTGGGTCCAGGACTGCGTTCTCGGGGGCACAATAAATTCACAGCTCTGCACTGACAGCCCCACATGCAGAGCACACAGCCTAGGGGGGTATAGACGGAGGGGCGATGGCTAGAACCCTCCTTCCTCAGCAGTCAGGTGGTGATAGCTGTTTTGTTTTGTTTTTCTCTCTAGATGAGCTTCACGTCCCAGGTAACTGGAGCAGAAGTCTTCAGCTTGTCTTTTCTCCCCAGGTGGGAAGACCGCCGCCCCAATAGGCCCACGGTACATGTGTGACCACGACTTGGCCTAATGATAAAGGGGGAGGGAGGGAAACAGGACCCAAGGTATCCTCCCTACTTGGTGCATTGCCAAAAAACATGACCAAAGGCCAAATGGCTGTGATATGACTGTGGTCTCCTGAAATCAAAGGATGTGGAAGGGGAGAGACCTGAGTCTAGGGCGACCATCCAGGTTTTCCTGGGTTCAGGATGTGCAACTTTCAATTTTAAAACCTGCAAAGTTCCAGGCAAACTGGGATGAGTTGGTCACCTGAGTGTCCCACAGCTTCTAGTCTGTGAAAATGAGACTCACCCAGGAATGAGTAGAGGAGACTAGAGATGAGGGCCAGGAAGGAAACGAGGGCGTCAGGGATGGGAGAGACCCGGGCACACAGTGGCCGGCACTCTGCAGCTCGGGCTTGGGCCTCCCCACTCCTCATGTGCACGTGGGTCCTTCCCATCCCAGTGGAATCTCTGGAGTCAAGCCCCTCCGTTCCAACAAAGATACCCAGAGCCCTGGGGGTGGTGGACCATTTCCTTCTCCAGGTCTTCTGCCAGCCTGGGATTAGTCAGTGCTCCACAGGCCCATTGTTTCTTCCCCGGCCCTGTCTCAGACCACATCTCTGGTATGTTCCGGGAGGCCATCTTTCCAAGTCCCCAGAGTGCTCTGTTCCCAGGAGATAGGACAAACAGGAACTAAATGGGCTTCTTGCCTCCTTACAAAGGAAAGGGAGGGAAAGGACAGACCCATAGTTGTGTGCCCTCCAGCAATGGAGAACCTCAGCCTCAGTTTCCTTAACCCGCAAACGGGGCACTGTACCTCTCTTGTAGAATGGTTTTAAGCCTCACTTGACCGGCTGCTCAGTAGACGTTTGCTGCCGAGGCTGTTGGAGGGGACTTAGTCTTGGGAGGAGGTGCCTGTCTCGGGTCCAGATGTCACTCAGGGTTCTGCTTCTTCAGGCCTTCTGCTCAACTCGGGTCCACACGAGTCCGCAGTGTTGCCTCCAGGGAATGGCAAGATGAGAGAGGGCTGAGGAAGGGGGTGCTGGGTGGGCGGGGGAGAGAATGGAAAAGCTACAATTTAGGATGAGAAGAAAACGTTGGATGCGAAGGCGGTCCCCGTTGCTGGGAACTGAGGGGTTCTTAGTGGTGGCTCTGGGCAGGATTTATCCGTGATGTCCAGGCCTCTGGAGTTCAGCACACGGAGGCACAGGTCTCTTTGAGCCCTGGGAGGCCCAGCGGACCTGATGCCCAGGGGAAGGAACCGGCTCCCCCTGCACCGCAGCCTGCGCAAACTCTCAGTGGTCGGGGCCCTGTTTCCTCTCAGGCCCTGACGGGGGCAGTGAGCACCATTAAGTTCTTCCTGTCTGAGGCGTTCCTGGGGCGGCACTTCGAGGCGGTGGAGTTGGAAGGCGAGGAGCCTGAGCCAGGAGACCTCTTCCTGTTCAGGCTGTTGTCTCCCACGGATCGCTAGTGCGGGGCCCACGTAGGCGTGTACTGTGGCCACGGGGAGATCATCCACTTCGAAGGTGAGCATCCCCGGCTGAGACGCCGGCCCCAGTCTGGAAAGAGAGGCTGCCCATCCGAGCCCTGCGCCACCAGTGGGTGGGCCCCAGGGGAATGAAAACTGCGGGTCCCAGGCTGGAGACGCGGGTCTCTGGAGAAGGGCAATTGGGCCCGCAGGGTATGGGGCTTGGGGCCCCCAGGTCCTGGGAGATTTGGGAGCAGGATCACGGGGCTAGGGTCCCAGGACCTAACCCGGCACTGATCTGCACCCGTTGGGCCATCTCTGCAGGGAGGAATGTCGCTGGCCAAGGGCCTCACGCGTTTCTGGGCTCCTGCGAAGGCATTGTATCCAAACAGGGACAGCGCCCACTGCAGCGCTCCCGCTCGCTGTGGCGTGTGCTGCGTAGACGTGGCGGCGTTGACCGCGCGGCTCTGGAGCACCATGTGCGCGAGGCCATGGACGCGGACCCGCCCCCCATCACCCCACGTGCAGCAACTGCGTGCACTTTGCGCTGCGTCTGCTCCGCCCCGGACCCCCTGCGAATAGACGGCAGTACCATTAGCTCCGTGAGTGTGGCTCCGTTACCCGCGCACGACCCTACCCCACCTCCCACCCCGCCTCCGCCTCCAGGGCCAGTTAACAAATGCAGCTAACCGGTGTGCTGAGAAATTCGTACTTTCCCTCCCCACCCAGGCCTAGTTCTTCAAACTCAAGACCCACTTCACTCTGCCAGGCCCACAGCACCCAGAATCAACGTAGGCCTGCCAACTCAAAGTTCCACTCCTCTGAAACTTTTTTGCGCCCACTCCGGGAAGGCCCCAGTTCACAGATCTTGGGCACATCTGTTTCCTTCAGCCTACCAACTTCCAAACCGAGGCGCTGCCCCGCTCCTTGTTAACCCCCATTCGCATTCCCCCAGGTGAAACTACCTATGGAGCCCATCTTTCTCGCCATTTACACCCAGGCCCACAAATTCTGGTTCTGATTCCACATTGGGATCCTAGTCTATAAATCAAGACTCAGCCCTATGAACTCCGGCTCTCCTCATCTCCTCTTCCTCCAAACCCAGCCAAGAGACCTCAGCCATCCAACCGGATGCCCCAAAGTCGGGCCCAACTGGATCTCACCCCTTTCCCAAAACCTGGTCACTACTTTCTCTCTAGATCCAGGCCATCTTTCCTTGGGGATACTTCAGGCGCTAGGAGCTGAGCTGTAGGCCTCACATGATCCAGGAGTCCTAGCTGTCACACCAGACCTTAACTTCTTCCCTCTCTCCCTTCCTTCCCAGATGTCGGTGAACCTGAACTTGAGTGTGACTAGGTGTGATCTTAGGCCCTCCTGAGTGTGCATGGGGGCTTCAGAAATGGTCATTAAACTATTTTGCAAAGATGAATTCGGGGTTCGCTGTCCCTTCTATCAGTCTCCGTTTCTCTGCTTGCAGTCTGCTGTAGGCTTCTCCCATGGACTAAACCTCCTTAAATTCTGTCACCTCCAGGAAGTCTCCTGGCTTCCTGGTGAGAAACCAAGACACCATCCAAGGGGCCCAGATTTTGTAGGAAAGAGAGCTGGGAGAAGGAGCGTCCTTGGTCTCTGAAGCGGGTCTCGGGGTGCTGTGCCTCCTTCCCGCTCTAAGACCCCCAGCGCTGTGACCCAGCCTCCTCTTCAGTCCCCGGCTTTCCTTCCACTCCGCAGGGAAGCATCCGTGGCTGTGTCTGGAATGAGCGGAGCTCCTAGAGGCTCTACCACCGAGACCCTGCGGTCGGGAGGATGAGAGAAGGCGCTCTGCTTCTCCCGGAAGGCTGTCCCACCCGCAGAGGCCTCCACACCCACCCCCAGACCTGAAGGTGCATCGAATCCCTCTAAAGGACTGGAGTCTCCTTTACTGGGGGGCGGTGCCAGGCCCTCGGCAGGCCCCGCCCCCTCCGCTGACACGCCCTCCGCTCCGCACGCGCCGGGGCCTTTAAGAGCCTCACGGCGCGGTCCTGATTGATAAATCCGCGCGCTGCCTCCGCTCGCGCAGATTGCGGCCTCTGCGGGGCCCGGCCTGCGCTCGCTTCCTCGGCCCCAGCCTGCGCCCCGGCGAAGTGCTCCGCCAGGCCGCCTCATGTCGGCCGCCCCCGCCTACGGCGAGGACAAGGGCGGCTCCGCCGGCCCCGGGGAGCCCGAGTACGGCCACGACCCGGCGAGCGGCGGCATCTTCTCCTCAGACTACAAGAGGTGAGGGAGCCCGCGGCGCGCCGGCACCATGGACAGCGCCCCCGGCAGCGCCGACCGGAAGCCCGCCCTGCCCCCTCCCGCGGCGGCCGGGCCGCGGCGTCCCCTTCCCCCGCTCCAGGGCCCAGCCGGCACCCGGGGAGGGGCCGCAGGCGGGCGGGGGAGGGGCCGGCCCTCCCGCCCCGGGCGAGCCTGCAGTCTGTGGGTTTGCGCGACAGCTTCCCCGCCCTTTTCGCGCGGGGCGAGCCGGCTCCGGAAGGTCGCGGGGGAGGGGGCAGCGTCCGTGAGCTCGGGCCTGGGGCCTGTCCGGGAAGGCCGGCGCTGCCTGTGCCCTCGGAACCTCCCAGGCCGGGCCTCTCCTACAGTTCCATTTCCCTTATTCTGGCCCCTCGCTCGCGCCCCCATCTCCCCTCTGGCCGGCGCTCACGCACTCCTGCTTCCCACCAGGACTTCCCACCCTTCCCCCCACCCCCCACCTTTGGCTCACTCCTTGGTTCTTTCGTTTATTTTTAAATCCTGAAATAAGCATTTGTAAGGGGCTGCTGTGTCCATCCTGCTCCTAGTCACTGTGAATACAGGCGTGGACCTGAGACAGCCCTCGGTCCTCGTCCTCTGGTTGCTCTAGAGGGGAGCACAGAGGAAGAATCCGTGGTGTAGGAGCGTCGGAGGGATGCGAGCGGCTGGTCCCTGGCCCGGGAGGATTGAGATGGGAGAGGGAGGGATGTTCCAGGCAGAGGAAAGAGCCTGTAGGGAAGGTGGGGAGATAGGGAGCCAGGTCACAGGTTTTGTAGGTGCTAATACAGTATGGCCCCAATCGCTGTGCAAGCCCCTACAGTGATCAGAAATGAGGGTGGGAAGGTGCCAAGGCGCTGAACGGTTCAGAGCAGGTGATACCAGATTTGCGTTTTAGAAGGATTCTAGGCTGGATTATGGAGAAAAGATTGGGGGTATGCTGGTTTGACCAGGAGACAAGGGAGGGGGTGTTGAAGTTGGGGGAGGGGGACAGCAGGGTGGTCTAGACTGTGGGAGAGGCAGAGGATTTGAGGACCTTTGAGGCCATAGAAGTCACAGACCTGATGATTAGCTGGGGGGAGAAAATAAGGATAACACTCAGGTTACTATTTCTTGTAACTGGATAGATGATAGTGCCATACAGTGTGACTGGAAATAAAGACTTTACACGCAAATTGGTGAAAATAACGTTGAGTCCACCTTTTGACAGAATGAGACTGTAAGCTCTGAGCGAGGTAGCTGGATCATAGGATTTGGATTGCAGGAGAGGTTATTAACATATATGTATTAATCAAAGCCACAGAAGGAAGTTAAGGAAGAGTAGGAAGAGGAAGAGTAGATGAAATGAGTTCAGACAGTGCACAGAGATGGACCCTAAAGACACAGATATTAGGGATGACCAGAATGCAGGGAAAAGTGTTTCAAGGTGATTGAGGAAAAAGTAAACCAAAGACAGGACGAAAACCAAATGCGCTTTCAAGAAGGAGGAACCAATCAGCACGGTCAACTCAAACAAGGGAAAGAAATCATGACTGTTGGTTCGACAAAGAGCAGATCAGTTCTGCTCTGCTCCCCACCTCCTGTCCTGGGGTACAATTCTGGCAAAGCCCGAAGAGGGGGAGCTAGGTTATTTTTTCCCAACATTCTATATGACCAATGTTAAATATACAGAAAAATTGAGTGCGTGATATGAGGAATATATGGATACCCTCCACCTAGATCCAACCGCTGTTGACATTGTGCCATATTTGCTTTATATAATCCTCTGTCCCTAAATAGTTTTTGGTGAACCATGCAAGTTTCAGACATCGTGGTCTCTCAGTCCTAAATTCTTATCAGTGTCGAAAACCAGATGAAAGTGAGTAGAGGGGCAAATAAGAGCCGAATAAATAAAATGCAGCAAATGGGCAATTTGCTTTCTGGAAGTTTGTGAAGGGGAGAGAAAAAAAAGAGTTGCCGGAGGAGATCAGTAGTTCAAGAAAGTTTGTTTATTTTATTTGTGCTGTTATTTTTGTTTATTATCAGGATGAGGGAGCAAATCTAACTGCTGTTGAGAAGGAGCCGGTAGTCTGGGAGAGGCTGAAGGGAACTGGAGGCCCAGGGACCCCTGCATGATGGGAGGGGGGCTTACAGAGCTCTGTGGGCGAACTGAGCGGGCTTTGAGGAGGATCTCTGCCCCGGGGGGGGGGGGGAGAGGCAGGTGTGGGGGATTTTATCTGAGGCCTTTCATTTTCTGTGAGAAACAGGTGGCGAAGCTCTGAGAGCAAGAGAGCGAGGCTGTGGGTGGGGATTCGAGGTGCATCGAGGGGGTCTGACATGCAGCCAATAAAGCTAACTACTCCCTGCAGGGTAGGGGTAGCACGGACAGGAGGGCCAGAGGTGCAAGTGAGAGAGCGGCTGGAGGGAACGGCCCGGGAGGCCTGGGCCAGGGAGGGAGGAAGTAGAGATAAGAGAAGGCCGACAGGAAGGAAGGAATAAGGAATCGAGGACCTGGCTCTGGGTTCAGGTCAGAGTGGGCAGGAGGTGTTCAGGATTTCTGAGGAAGAGCAGTTCTGGGGAGGCCGAGGTCCAGATGTGGCCGGAGAGTGGAGGTGAGGAGGGCATCCCTCACCTCTGAATCTGCTCTCCCCTCACCTGCTTGCCCCCTGGCCGGAGATTGGGGTGGCTCAGTCCCCAGTCCCTACCTTCCTCCCCCTCTTGAGTCCTGTCTCTGAGCAGGGAAAAGGAAACCAGAGCCTCCTTCGCTGCCGGTGTCTGGTTTCTGAGTTTCGGGGGCGGGCCGTCTAGGACAGCGACAGGCGTCCCTGGCTCCCCAGCCAGCTCAGTCTCCTCTGAGAGCAGGACCTGGTGCTCAATGCAGCGATTCCTGCAGCTCCCGGGGGCCACGGGGAGGCCAGGGGGCAGAGGGGCCTCTGGGGCCGACCAGGAGGCCGCCAGCCCCGTGCTGGGCCCTGAAGGCGGGCCCCCGCCCTGGTACCAGGCCTTGCAGCCTGAGGAGCTGCGGTGGCTGCAGGCTCCGGAGGAAGACGCAGCCCCGGAAGCGCCCCTGGAAGGACCCTGCCCAGAGGCTGGCCAGAGCCAGAGCCAGCTGCTGAGGTACTCAGGAGCCCCTGGGGACCCTCTCCCCGACGCCAGGAAGGGAGAGGTGGGCAGCTGCTGCTCTTGGCTTAGGCTCTTCCAAGTCCCAGCCCCTCAGGAGGAGGACCCGGCTGGGATTTAGGGTCTAGAGGGCGGCGGGGGGGGGGGGGGGTGTCAGGGGCACAGTGTGGGGGCTGAGGGCATGAGGGAGTGACCTTAACTCCGGCAGCTCTCAGGGAAGAAGACAATGTTGTGGTCCCACCTTGGCCTTCCCCCCTTCCTAGGTCCTGGCTTGAGTGGGCTCTGTGGAGGTTCGGACACAGGCTAAGGCCAATCTGGTGGATTGGGGTTCGGGTGGCGAGGAGAGGGAAGAAGGTGGATATCAAGGGGGCGGTAAGGATGGATGGCCTCAGTGCCAGGTCCTGCCCCCTGGCGGGGCCCCTGGAGAGTCCCTCAGGCTAGGCCAGGGGGCAGGTCAGAGTGAGCGCACTGTAAGGGGATCTGACCTCGGGAGGCTAGAGTTTCCGGGCTTTAGAACCTTGCTGTATCCCTCCTTCCTCCTCCTCTTGGGCACACAAGCTGGTGCGGTGAAGACTTGGGGCTCGAGGTGGCCCCTTGTGGGGAGGGAACTGCTATCTGTGAATGGGCATTTGGGTGTCCTGCTCTGTGTCGTGTCCACCCACAGTCCCTCGGCTCCCTCAGTTCCCCTGGGCCTGGCCCGGAGCCTTCTGGGGGTGCAAGGCCTGGGAACCAGGGCCCAGGGTGCAGGCACTGGGCCAAGAGGCCGGGGAGGTGTGGGCGCTGCAGCGGTGCCCCAGGGCGTGTGCTTTTGACAGGGGCCTGTGGCATTTCTGGGAGTGGTGAGGACACCCCGGGGGTGAGGCAGTCTGCTTTAGAGAACACCCAGAGCTAGAGGGGCCCCAGCCAACTCCGGCCACTCCCGGGCACATCCCCCCAGGCTGATCCCGCAGAATGAGGCTGGAGGATCTATGAGGCTGTGTGCATTTGATGCTAGAAGTCCAAGTTCATCCTCCAGAATCTCAACCAGGAGCCCACTGGACGCTGGGGAGTGAGACCGGAGTGACAGTTCTGGCCAAAGGGCGTCTGCAGAAGTGGTGTGTGTTGGGGGGGGACGTGTGGGGGCATCGTGGGGGTTGTGCGTGCCTAGATGAGGGCGTGGGGGAGAACGGAGAGGTGTGGCGGGGTGCGTGTGTCTGCGGGTGTCTAGGGATGTGTGGGGGAGGTGTGTGTTGGTGGATATGTGGGCTTATGCGTGGAGTGTTTTTGTGGGAAGAGTCTGAACGTGAGGTGCGTGTGTGTCTGTGACCATGGGTTTCTCTGGGGGCTGTGGGTGTGTGTCTGCAGAAGCTTTCTGTGGGCGTGTGTGGGTTCGTGTACGAATTGTATGTGTCTGGAGCGCAGGTGTGTCTGGGAGTGCGTGGATATATCTGGGGGGTGTCTTTGGGACGTAGGTGTGTCTGGGGGTGCAGGTGTGCCTGTGGGGTGTGGGCATGTCTGTGGAGTGAGATGTGTCTGGGGGGACATGGGAGTGTCTGTGGTATGTGTGGATGGCGCCGGTGTTGGTGGGGGTGTTGGGGTGTGCAGGTGTTTCTGGGCTGTGAGTTGCTCGTGACGTGTATGTGGGGGGGGACATGGCAGTTCAGGGGTGTGCGTCTGCCCACTGGGGATGGTGGGCTCGGCTCCCCTCCGACCCCACAGCCCCAGTGCTATCCAGGCCTGGCTGCATGTTCTGTCCCTCTTTCTGTACCCCCGTTGTCCTGACCTCTGCCCCTTGGGAACCGACCACCTGGTCTGTGTTCGGAGAGTAAGGATCCTCTGATTTGGGGGGCACCCCCCATGTGAGGGCATTTTAGATCAGCACGGCTGGGGCTGCACGTCTTCTGCCTTGGTGTGACAGCTAACAAGTCCTCTGTGTTCTGGAAAATATCATCTTTCTGTTTTGCTTTCCTTCAAAAAATCTGTTCAGGAAAGACAATTCCTAAAAGCCTTGGAACATCCATCTCTCAGCACGGCTCCCGTCCTTTCTGCACATACGGAGGTTCTCCGGCGTTCCTGCAGGATGCAGCCCGAGGACTCGGCGGTGTCCCGTCTCCTCCTCCTCTGAGCTTTCGTTGTTTATGCATCTCTCCGCATTAGCATCGCATTTGCCTGTCTGTGACCATCGTCACACTCTTCCCTGCTCTCACTGCTCCCTCCGACTTCTGATTTTCTATTGTTTCTAAATGTTTCACTTGTTTTTTCACTTCTGCTGTTGATGATTCCCTTCTAGCCTGGGTTCTCCTGCCTGGGTGGAAAGCTGTGGGTTATCAGAGTATCGTCTGAGAGATGAGAGGAGTGTGTGGGACGCCACGCACAGTTGCTCACCACATTTTGGAACTGTTTTGGTGACACATGAGCGCATCAGTTGTCCCACAGCTGTATCAGCTGTATATAGACACATTTTTTCCATGTGTTTATTCATAGTTCTCTGTTCACGTCTTTGACCACCAGCCCCTAGACCTCTGAGCGTGGTTGTGCAGGTTGTTCACTGCACAAGGGTACCTGGCCAAGGAATACCAGACGGTACTCTACTCATGGAATGGGGAGCAACAGTTCAGGGCTATGTCTACTTGGGGGGGCAAGCAGATGGTGGATATGCTTGCAGCAGCCGTGACGGCGAATGCTGGATATAGACCTTAAATTGATATCATCAGTACTTTGTTTTGAATATTAAAATTTTGTTTGCCACATCCCCAATATTTTCCTTTCTGTTGCTATTATAAGCTAGATTGTGTCCCCTTCAAATTCCAATGTCGAAGTCCTAACCCCCAGTACCCAGAATATGACTGTATTTGGAGAAAGGGTCTTTAAAGAGGTAATTATGTTCAAATGAGGTCTTTAGGGCTCTAATCCAATCTGACTGGTGTCCTTATAAGGAGAGGAAATTTGGACACAGAGACACATGGGTCGAAGACCACGTGCAGATAGGGGAAGACAGCCATCCACAACCAAGGGGAGAGGCCTCAAAAGAAACCACGCCGCTGATACCATCTCAGACTTCTAGCCTCTAAAATTGTGAGAAAATCAATTTAGGTTGTTTAAGCCACCCAGTGGGTGGTACTTTTTGTTAAGGCAGCCCTAGCAAACAAATACACTTGTCCCGTTTGTTTGTTTGTTTTTTTCTTTAATATAGTTTTATGTACCAAAGTTAAAAAAAAAAAAATTAAAACTTAGCCATCTGGTTACCGATACCCTTATGACCTTGAAAATAAATATTTCCCCTTCCACTTCCATACTTAAAAATCATTTCACAATTAATCACAGATGAGGGGTTGCTTTTGGTCCGAGACACATGGATCAGTCAATGCTTCGCTGCACAGCCGGTGTCCCAGTCTTTATTTCAGGAAAGAAAGGTTCTTCATTCCACTGGTGGGTTACTTGTTCCTAATGTATCAATTTAGATCCATTGTCGAAACTGTCCCCTATGACCTTTGACTTCTGTTTTTAACCTGGTCACCATGGAGTTTTTGTCCTTGCCGTGCTTCATGTCCGGGGCTCCTGGAGTGTGAGCTGTGTCATTGCCCCATTGTTCTTGTCCTTCTGCAAACTATTCTTTGCACCTCTTAGCCTGTTACTTTTTTTTTTTTCCTCCAGGCAAATTCTGCTGCCAAATCAGGAAGTTTGACAAAATGCGTTCATTGAAATTTCATTGGACAGTGCATGGAATTTATGTATCGGCCTGAGGGCGACCTCTCTTCCCTTCAGCCGAGTGCTAGGGGTCATTTATTCAAATCTTCATTTATTTCACCCAGGACGGTTTTATAACTTCCTGGAATCACTGTTGAATGTTAAGTGACAGCTCTGGCTTTTGTTGTGAGGCTGTCGCCCGGGACCCATCCAGTTCTGGGAGTTGGATCAGTGTGTGGAGTCTGGGCCTGGGTACACACCTGGGCTGGGGCAAGAACATTCTGTTCCCGTTTGGACACCAACTCATTTCCACTAGCTCCAGATCCTTCCCTTCTCTCCAACTGGCCATTTTCCAGGCAGGGCCCATACCTTTCCCACCCCAGACCTTTCTTCTTGTCTTCCTGCTCTGGGTCCTCCGCTGTAGGGGTTTCCTAGGACTGCTGTGACACGGCGCCACAGAGCGGGTTGTTGAGAAAAACAAATGTATTGTCTCATAGAGCAGAGGCGAGCCATCCAAAATCAAGGTCGGCAGGGCCATGCTCCCTCTGAAACCTGTAGGGGGATCCTTGCCCCTTCCTGGCTTCTGGTGGCTTCCTGGCAATCCCTGGTGTTCCCTGACTCGTAGGTGGAGCACCCCAGTCCTCTGTCCTCACCCGGCATTCTCCCTGGGTCTCTCCGTGTGGCTGTCTTCTTAGAAGGACATCAGAAATGCTGCATCACCCACACTCCAGTGTGACTTGCTCCTCATTACAACTGCAGCAACTCTGTTTTCAAAGAGGGTCACCTTCTGGGGTCCTAGGGGTTAGGACTTCAACGTATCTTTTTTGAGGGGGACCCAATTCAACCCGTACCATGGGCCGGCCCACGTTTCTCCCGACCCCAGGTCCCCTGCCCATGTCGCTTTTTCCTGGGTCCCCCAGACAGGTACCTGCACACCCCCTTGTGCCCTGTGCTGACCTCCTGTGCCTCCCCCACCCGCCAGGCATGACGACCTGAAGGAGATGCTGGACACCAACAAGGATTCCCTCAAGCTGGAGGCCATGAAGAGGATTGTGGCTGTGAGTGGGGAAGGGGTCCTCGGGGCGGGGCGGTGGGCGGGCAGGCATCAAAGAGCAGCTCTCCTTGGCTCCTAGTGGACCTTCCCTTAATAAGTGTGGGCCTCCTCCCTTTTCCTCCCCGTCCCGTGGCCCCACCACCCAGATGATCGCCCGGGGAAAGAATGCCTCAGACCTGTTTCCCGCCGTGGTGAAGAACGTGGCCTGCAAGAACATAGAGGTGAGCACCTCCCAGGGAGGGATCGCCCATGCCTGCCTGGCCATCGGGAGTGAACTCCCGCTGGTTGGCGTGAGGAAGAGAACATTGCAGATCCCGGGGGCCTGACTTGCTCAGAATGCTCTCCGTTCGGGAGAAGACACTGTCTGTGTGTCTCTGAACCGGACGCGGGTCCGAGGGAGGGTGCCAGGCACATGGGGGACACCCTCCCCCCACGGGAGGAATCAGTCCACGTGACCGCAGCTGGCCGGGTGACATCCCACGGGGGATCCTGCTGAGAATCCTGCCCTCCGCAGGTGAAGAAGCTTGTGTACGTGTACCTGGTGCGCTACGCCGAGGAGCAGCAGGACCTGGCCTTGCTGTCCATCTCCACCTTCCAGCGCGGTCTCAAGGTCAGAGGTCTCCGGTCGCCTCACTGTGCTGCAGGAGCGGCCCCGGGGGGGGGGGCCTGGGGGACAGCTGGGAGGCCCCTTCCTGCCTGCCTGGAGTGGGGAGGGTCCGCGTCAGAGCAGAGGACCAGCGGGACCCTCGGAGGGTGGAGGCCAGCTCCCAAGGGGTGTGAGACGTGGAGTGGGTACCCAGAGGCCGTGTCGCCCCTCCCCTGAGGAGCCCGTGATGATGGCGGCCGTGAACAGGAACCACTTGAGCCCCTGGACTTGGAGAGCCCTGCGCTCCCTGCCCCTTGGTGTAAAGGAACTGTGGCCCACAACCAGGCGGAAGTCCCCCTCAAGACCGGACCCTGTGAGGGGGCGGCTGACTGGGTTCCTCACCTCTGCGGGGTCACAGCCGTGGCACTGGGGGGGCTCCTAGTCTGGGTTTCTGTAGAGAACAATGACCTTGGACTCGGTAAGGAGGACAAAAGGGTTTGTTGAAAACAAATGAGCTCCACCCAGAGGAAAACAACAAAGTTTACCCCGCAGGAGAGGGGCCTCAGACTGGGGGTTGGGTTCAGAGGTCAGCGCAGACGCCAGAAACACATGACCGTCCATTTACAGTGAGTTCAGTACAACCGGTCATTCCTGTAGAGTTGAAACAAGGGGATTGTTCTTTTTCCTTCTTTTTTTAGAATTTATTTATTTTTTAGAGAGAGAGCATGAGCAAGAGGGACAGAGGGAGGGGGAGAGAATCTCCAGCAGACTCCCCGCTGAGCATGGAGCCCTATTCGGGGCTCGATCCTAGGACCCTGAGATCATGACCTGCGCCAAAACCAAGAGTCTGAGGCTTAACCCACTGCACCACCCAGGCGCCCCCAGGTGATGGTTCTTCAGTTTAGCACCAGAGGTCGTTGACGTGTCCTAGCTGCCCCCACGGATGCAAAATACCCTCCTTTAGAGACTGGATCATGTCTGTGTCTTGAAAGGCTCTTGGAGGCCTGTAGAAATCGAAATCACCTAGGGGCGCCTGGGTGGCTCAGTCAGTTGATCTTCCGACTCTTGGTTTCCGCTCAGCTCATGATCTCGGGGTCATGAGATCGAGCCCCACGTTGGGCTCTGCATTCAGTGGGGAGCCTGCTTGGGATTCTCTCTCTCCCTGTCCCCCCTCCCCATTTCTCCCCCTCCCAATGGAAAAAAAGAAATCACCTTAGGGAAGGGGCAGTAGGAAGGGCGTGGGGGCTGAATCCCCTCGTACTATTTCAACTGAGTATCGTCCCCTTTCGTTTTGTATATGACACTCACGTGTGCTAGTCTCCACTGCATGCTTTTCTGGCCGAGATATCTCAAGGATGCAGAAGCCCCTATCACTGCCATTCTGTTCTCTTCATCTCAGCATTTTAGGCACAGATCACTCCCTTAGTAACTTCATTAACTCCCCTAGTCTTTCCACACATTTAGTTATGAGAACGTCTCTGAAGGGTCCAGCTCAGCTTGTCACGGCCAGCTGGTCCTGTAGCTTGCTGAGCAGCCTGAGGACTGAGCGAGTCTGCTCCTCCGAACGGGGTAGCAAGCATGGATGGCCACTGGCATGTACCATTCACTCATCCCAGTGCCTGGGTATTTCCATGCTGTGCATCATGCCAGGCTCATTTTTAGAGTCAGAACCATGGGCTTGATCTATCTTGATTGGTGACTGATCTTTTGATTTGAATCAAAGTTAAATCATTTTATAAGAACCATTCTAGGAGTTTTGCCCATGTCCCTGCAGTCTTTACAGTCTGCCCCTTCCCCCTTTTTAGAAAACCAGAGCCCCCTTCGTCTGCTCAATGCAATGATTTCTCTAGAACATTGGTCAGCAACCTTTTTCTGTGTACTGCCTGACAGTAATACAGGCTCTGCAGGCCACACTCAGCTTTGCCCTTGAAGTGTGTAAGAAGCCATAAGTGAGTGGGCCTGGCTGGGTTCCAGTACCTTTTTATTGATAAAAAAAGGCAGGACACAGATTTGGCCTGAAGGCTGTAGTGTCCCAGCCTTTGCTCTGGAACATATCTGAGCCGTCCTCTCCATCGACAGAGCTGTCCCTCCTTCGCTGCATCTTAAGACAACTACTGCTACTTTCTTAAACCATTATATTCTGTCAAAATCTCCATAACTATACTTTTTAAAAACTTATTTCAGAATCACAAAAGGCACAAAGAATAATACAATGGATATCTATGTGCCAAGCCTAAGAAAGGAAAAATTTATCAAGAGCCAAAGCCCCCTATGTATCTTTTCCTGTTTATCATTTGTGCCCATACATTTATCCCCTGCTACTCATTCATGCATTCCTAAATAATATATAGTATTGTAAATGATATCACATGATTCATGTATTCCTCTAAAACTCATTTTCCTCCTCTTGTTGTTAATGACTCTGGGCTCTCTCATACATTAGAACCATTCATTTCCATCAAGGATTCTCCCTTCTTTTTATCAATCCAGGCTGAGACTGCGTTTGCTTCCTTAGCAGCCCACATCTATGGTTTGCTCAATTCAATCACCTCCAGTGGGCACTCAGATGATCTAGGTCTCCCTCCATCCTGTCTTAATGCAGCTTCTCCCTGGAAGTCCCTATGAAGTTCATTTTATTGGTTTAGCACAGCGTCCAGTTCAGGGTGATTGTAAATTTTAACTCTTGTCCTCCTGATTTTGCATCTTCCTCCAAGATGCTGGTAAGCTGCACAGATTAGGGCAGCAGACTTAGTCCCATGGGGTATCATATTTCCAGGCTGACGCCAATCGGTGCATAAACCTTCCCCAAGTACAACGTTTGACCAAGTTGTGGATCCACCTAACTATACAGTCAGCCGGCATTTTTCTTAGCTTGTTAGAAAGGATCTTATTCAATAGCAGAAAAATTTCTTAACACCTTTCACGTGCAAAGGGCTATGGAAATACAGAGACAAAACAGACATGAGTCCTGCTCTTCCAATGCCTACATATTAAGTGAAACAAAAGGCCGGCATCAAAAATGGCCAGCCAGGAAACGCTACAAGACTCCCACCAACGCCTTGCTGAAATCGAGATCCACAGTGTTAAAACCGACCAGCCCACTTAACCTATCAAAAAGGAAAATGTTTTTTTAGTAACTTCCTGTGAATCCATAATCGTTTTCAAATAAGAGGGAAAAAATAGGTTAGAGCAGTCGTTAGGATATGATTTGACTCTAAGAAAATATAGTCTCCTGCTTTTTAAATAAGTGCTTCTAAACCATGTGTTTAAAAATCGCTTCTAGAATTTTGACAGGGATTACCATCATCATGCCATGTCATTTCGTGGATCCTCTCGTCCTCCGTTTTAGAACATCAGGGAGGCGCCTGCCCAGTAGTGTTTCAGCACCTCTCCCCTTGTCCACATTCTCTAAAACTCACAGCAATTTGCAGCTAGCGTGGCTGCGGTTGCTCTCCCGGGAGTGCGATGTACTGTGTCTAAGGCTCTGCCCAGGTGTGCATTGGATGCAACAGAAACAAAGAGGAGGGTCCTATGCACCTGTCTATTCTAAACACTGGAGGAAGAGGAAGAAGAGCAACTTCTGGGAGGTCGCTGGGGGAAAGGAGCATTAACAATGAACTCCGGAAAGGAAGCCAGTTTGAAATTGCAGGCAGTCACCTCTGGCATAAATACAAAGACCCGCCCCCCCCACCCCCCAGCTCCCACCCAAAGATCAGGAGGTGTTTCAGGAACTTTAGGTTTTCTAGAAGATTTTTACTCTTCCCGAAAGTGAAGCAACCCACCGCCACAACTGTTCCGGTGTCAGATTTCTGCAGGGGTGGCCAAGAGTCAGTTCCCTCAAGTGTGTCCCCTCCACCCTCTAGGTTCCTAGCACTGGCACATCATTCAGGGAGTCAAGAACTGCTGGTGACTAGGGACAGTGAGTTCCAAAGATGTGGCCTTTCCGATCAGGTCACTGTGCTCTCTCAGGGCTCTGCCTCCACCTCTGCTCCTAGGACCCCAACCAGCTGATTCGTGCCAGTGCCCTCCGCGTCCTCTCTAGCATCCGGGTGCCCATCATCGTGCCCATCATGATGCTGGCCATCAAGGAAGCTGCCTCGGACATGTCACCCTACGTGCGGAAAACAGCTGCTCATGCCATCCCTAAACTCTACAGGTATGCCCCTACCCAGCTCTTCACTCTTCCTGGGGGTGGTTCCCAAGCCCCCAGCCGACCCCAGGGCTCTCCCAAGTCTTGCAGATTGCCCTCCTTCTTTTGTACTTTGGATGGTTTGAGAGGGTTTGGGGAACTGGTAGAGATGGAGGACAGTGGTGGTGACAGCTCCCACGTGTACCAATAAAGTGGGGGGGGGGGGGTGAGCGCAGTTTGGGCAGATACAGGGAGGGCTGGGGATGGGGGGAGGGGCAAATCCCTCTCAACCGTTTCTCCTTCAGTTTGGATTCTGACCAGAAGGACCAGCTGATCGAGGTCATCGAGAAGCTTCTGGCGGACAAGACCACGGTGTGTACATGAGCACACACGGAGGGGTGGCGGAAAGGAACGGCACAGAGGCCCTCTGCCCTTTGTGTTCACGCTTTCCTGCCACTGTCCGTTCCCCCAGCTGGTGGCGGGCAGCGTGGTGATGGCCTTCGAGGAGGTCTGCCCAGAGCGCATCGACCTGATTCACAAGAACTACCGGAAGCTCTGCAACCTGCTCATCGACGTGGAGGAGTGGGGCCAGGTGGTCATCATCAGCATGCTCACGCGCTACGCGCGCACGCAGTTCCTGAGCCCCACCCAGAACGTGAGCGGCCGCCCCCGAGCAGCGCAGGTAGGAGGGCGGGCGGGAGGAGGCGCCCACTGCCTACCCCCCACCTCCCCGTCTCCGCCTAGGAATCTCTGCTGGAGGAGAACCCCGAGAAAGCCTTCTACGGCTCGGAAGAGGATGAGGCCAAGGGCCCCGGCTCGGAGGAGGCGGCCACCACAGCGCTGCCCGCCCGCAAGCCCTACGTCATGGACCCCGACCACCGGCTGCTGCTGCGCAACACGAAGCCGCTGCTGCAGAGCCGCAGCGCCGCCGTGGTCATGGCGGTGGCCCAGCTCTACTTCCACCTGGCGCCTAAGGCGGAGGTGGGCGTCATCGCCAAGGCGCTGGTGCGCCTGCTGCGCAGCCACAGGTGCGCGCCCGCCCCGCCCACACTACTGGCTGACCTGCGCCCACCCACGCTGCCGGCTTCGGGAGGGGTGGGCAGGCCCTCCCAGCTTTTCTGCGACCCTGAGTGCACGCATCCTGCCCCACACTTTCCCCCCTACCTCCCCCCACGTGTACAGGCCCCATTCGTGCCCTCCCCCGACTGGCGCCCTCCCCTCGCTCCTATTTGGCCCACCCCCCTTCCCTCCGCTCGCTGCCCCTCGCCGCGGCGGAGGGGCCCGGGTACCTCTGACCTGTTCTCTCCGTAGTGAGGTGCAGTACGTGGTGCTCCAGAACGTGGCCACCATGTCCATCAAGCGCCGGGTGAGCACGTCCTGCGCTCGCGGTCGGAGGAGCGGCGCCTGTGGGTGTGGGCGGCCCGGGGAAGGGCGGGACGGGGAATGCCTTAGCTGTCGGAGCTCGGCAAAGGGGCGACCCCAAGCGCAGGAGGAGGAGTAGGGCCGGGGGGAGGAAAACCCGGAGAAGAAAGACGCGGTCACATCTGAGAGGGAGATGGGAGGACAGTGCGGTGGCAGGAGGGATTCTGCGCCTTGGCTCGGGAGAGCTGGGGGTAGCTCTGGGAACCAGGCCCCACTAGGGCTGCGAAGGAGCGCCCTGGGGCTGCTGCTTTCTCGCGCCAGGGTATGTTTGAGCCCTACCTGAAGAGCTTCTACATCAGATCCACGGACCCTACCCAGATCAAGATCCTGAAGGTGAGTGATGGGCAGACGTGGGAGCCGCCTTTCTGCCCCCCTCCCACCCCCAACAACAAACTCGGATACCCGCAGCCGCGACCGGCCAGGCCACCGTGGTGCCTGCCTATTTCTGGGGCTGGGCCCATGGCTGCTCCAGCCAGAAGTGTTCGCTCAGGAAGCTGGGCTGAGGAGAGTGGGAAGGGAACTGCCCTTGGCCTCTCACCTCTTAGACATCTGCCCTCTTTCACGTGTAAAGTAGCCAGATTTTCATAATAAGCTCAGGAAGCAGACATTATCTCCATTTTATAAAAATGTAGACCCAAGGTCACCAGCCCAGAGTCGTCCTGCTGACTCCAGAATTCCTCCTTTCTCCCACTGTGGTCTCCTGTCTTCCACCCACACTGTTCCTTTCTCCACACAGCCACCCCCTCAGGGTTTCAGGCAAACGTACACCCACAGAAGAAATGTCAGGAGCCCCTGCCACATTCCATTCCTGCTCTGCCTCCTCCTTACTGAGTAATTTCATTCAGCAGCAGTTAATCCCGACTCTGAACATCTACTATGTATCAGTCACAGCTAGATCTCGGGGTACAGGGTACGAGGGATGGCAGACTCATCAGACACTTTGCCCTTTGGAGCTTACAGTCTAGTGGAATGAGAGGAGACCCTGAGCAGCTAATCGCAAAACAAATATAAAAATCCACTTGAGAACTATGGTCGGAAAGAGAAGTGCAGGGGGCTGTTAAGGGCATAGAGTAGGAGGTCCTGGCCTAGTCTGATGCCAGGGAAGCTTTGCTCCAGGAGGTGAGGCTTGAGCTGAGGCCTGAGAAATGAACGTGAATTGTTTAGGCGAATGCAGGGACAGAAATGGCAGGAACTGCTTCACAGGGAGGAAACAGTAAATGCAAAGGCCCTGAGGCAGGTAAAGGTCTGACGAAAGACCAGTATGACTGGGGCACGGAGGGCAAGGTGGAGAGCAGTGTGAGAGCAGAGGTAGACAGCGGTTGGTCCATGGAGATTTATAGACCACGGTAAGGATGTTGTTCTTTATCCTAACGGCAACAGGAGGCCTTGATTTCAGTGGAGGTGGAGAGGTCACATGCTCATGATGTCTATCAGGGACCTTGGTCAGGGAATCCATTTATGGGGCAAACTGGTCCTCCTGCATTTTGGACAAGTTTCACAATCTGTCGTTTCCTTCATCAGTTTAAGGATGATGCAGGGCTGCCCGTAGGATTGTTTCCCGGCCTGCGAAGTGTGTTTGGGACTTGGGGTTAGGGAAACACACAAAGCCCACCGGCCGCCCTGCCCATTTTCTGCCCCCCTGCAGCTGGAGGTGTTGACCAACCTGGCCAATGAGACCAACATCCCCACTGTGCTACGGGAATTCCAGGTACATGCCAGGGCCCAGCTCTCGGGGAGGGACCCCAGAGAGGTGCCCTGCAGCTCCTCATGCTCAGTGACAATCGTCCTCATGGGCCGCCCTTCTCTTCAGAGCCGGAAGTGGAGAAACGGTTGTCTTAGACCCCCTCCCAATGTCTTCTGCTGGCTGTGGGCCCGGGAATCACTGCGGGATGGGTAAGGGGTCGCTCCCTCTCCCAGAGTTTAGTCTCTGGCATGATGAGTCATCGAATGAGTGGTGACAGCCTTCCCGGAAGGCCACCCTCAGGCCTGCAGAATCAGGGAGGGTCACGGCCAGCAGGGGTCACTCGTGGTGTCCCACAGACCTACATCCGCAGCATGGACAAGGACTTCGTAGCAGCCACGATCCAGGCCATTGGGCGCTGTGCAACTAACATCGGCCGGGTCCGTGACACCTGCCTCAACGGCCTGGTGCAGCTGCTGTCCAACCGTGACGGTCAGTGTTGGCGTGCGTGGCTTTGACGAGCAGAGGGCGTCTGCCTGTCTGTCCGGGCACGATGCACATCCGTCTGTCCATCCACCTACGTTAGCGTCTAAGCATGGCCGTGCCTCTGAGGGCCACTGGAGGAGAGCAGGGGGCCGTGGAAGAGAGCCGAGGCTCTGGGGGCAGGGCAGGCGTGTGTCCCCCCACGCGTGGCCGCCTCCCTGCCCCGGCGCCCACACGCTCATCTCCCGGCACACAGAGCTGGTGGTGGCCGAGTCCGTCGTTGTCATCAAGAAGCTGCTACAGATGCAGCCCGCGCAGCACGGCGAGATCATCAAACACCTGGCCAAGCTCACCGACAACATCCAGGTGAGGGGGTGACCCCGCTTCCCCTCCTGCCCCAGCGTCCTGCCCATGATTTTAAAGCCCCGTGGTTAAACACTCCAGCCTTTGTGAAATCAACTTCCGTACCTTCCATCCTGGCTCTGAAAGGACTGCAGGTGGAAAGAGGGGAAAGGGGGGTGGGGAACCCGGTGACCCTCAGGCGTCGCCCAAGACTCGCTCTCCCCGCCGAGAGTCCCTCACTGAGCTCCACGGCCTGTGCCACCGCTCACGTTTTCTCTGAAGCTCGGGCCCATGGACAAACCGCGGGTTTTTCTGTCCACCCTGCGAAGTTGAAACATTCAGATGAGGCATTCCGAGGACCCCGCCGTCGGGGGCCGGCACAGATGGCAGGCGTGGCATTTCCCCGGCCGGCCGGCCGCGTGCCCACCTGCACGTCCATACCTACCCGGGCCCTGACAGCTCGCGCACACCCGCAGGTGCCCATGGCCCGAGCCAGCATCCTGTGGCTCATCGGCGAGTACTGCGAGCACGTCCCCAAGATCGCACCTGACGTCCTGAGGAAAATGGCCAAGTCCTTCACAGCGGAGGAGGACATTGTCAAGCTGCAGGTCATCAATCTGGCCGCCAAGCTCTACCTGACCAACTCTAAGCAGGTGAGGATGGAGAGGTGCCCCAGGAACGGCCCGGGCGGGAAGCTGTGGGCCCTTGCCAGGGAGCCGGGAATTCCAGCATCTCTTTCTGAAGACAGAGTTCAGGGCAAGCATCTAGAGTATGTAGGGACCCAGTGTCCCCCCAGGGTCCGCAGCTCCTCAAGGGCCGGGAGGGATGGTGGCCGGGGTTGAAGAGGGGCTGTGATGTCCGATCTGCCTGTGGGAGTGTTCCTCCCTGCTGCCTTCAGAACGACAGGGCCGGAAAGAGCCCAGTGCAGTGGGCCAGGGGAAGGGGCCGGTGATGGCGGCACCGGTGGGAGAATGTGCATCTGAGGAGATGAGGTCCGTCTGGCGTCCCGAAGCATAGCGGTGTCCGGCTGGTCTGTGCCAGGGATGTGAGGGCAAGTGTCTGCTCCGTCTGGGATGGTCCTGGTGTTCGTTGTCGTTCTCAAGGTCCAAGGTTATGAGAGGTACCACAGCCAAGGGCAGGGCTTGGCTAGGCTGGGACGTCAGGACAGTAAAAGTCTGCTAAGTGTCTGGCAACCCGAGAGGTGGTCCCAGGAGATTCTCCTAAGAATAAAGTGTAACGTGGGGGGTTTTCAGAGCCTCGGAGAGGCCACGCTCACTGCTCCTCTCCATTTAGTGAGATGGGAACCCTGTGAGTTCTGCAGAATTAAAAAAAAAAAAAGGTAACTTTCATTAAGGTCATGCATGATCATCATAACCCATTTGGAAAACCCAGAAAAGTAATAATTAAACATGTAAATTAGCTGTAGGATTGCCACTTAGAAAGGATCCCCGTTAATCTTACATTTTCTTAGCTTTTGAAAAAATTTTTGGTGCCTATTGTAGTCATCCAGAAGTTGCATATCCATCCCTGTCTTGTTCAATATTTTAACTTTTCCATTTCTGTTTCCTTCCAAGGCCTTTGTATTTAGAAACTTGTTTCCCCGTTCATAGATCAATTAAAAATTCCCCTTATAATTTTCTCTAGATTTCTATTTTTGTATTTTTTGACCCATCATAGCTTTCTCTTGATGGGTCACAAGTTACCGTAACCCTAGAGGCTTAAACCAATGTGCTGATTTTCTCACAGTTTCTGTGGGTTGAGAGTCGAGGCGTGGCTTCACTGGGTCGTCTGCGAGGCTACCGCTGAGGAGTTGGTGAAGGCTGGGGCTCCGCAGGGAAGGGTTCTCTTCCAAGTTGGTATGGTTGGTGCTTGGAGGCAGTTCCTCGGGATGGTGGGACTGAAGCCCTGGCTTCCTGCTGGCCGTTGGCTGGAGACCGCCCTCCGTTGGAGGGACCACCTTCCCAGCACAGTGCTTCTTTCCTCCCAGCCACCAGAAAAAAAGTCTGCAGAGCAGGGCTTAGATAATGAAACTTGATCACAGAATTATGTTTCACCCCCATGACCTTTGCCCTGGCCTGTTGGTCAGAAGCGAGTTTCAGGTCTTGCCCACACTCACGGAGAGAGGGTTATGTAAAGGCAGGAGCACCAGGAGGCAGGGACTGCAGGGGAGGCCCTTACAATCTGCCGGCCACGTCCATCTACAGCTTATTTTTATACGTGAGGTCAGGCTGTATTTTGCTTTTGGTTTTTGAAGAAGCAGTGTGTCCGTGTGGTTTAACAGGTGGTTGCAAGGTAGCGGGTATGTTGACATCGGTTCACAAAACGGAGTCCATGTTCCCCACTTACAAGTCTTCCCCTAGGAGCTGGAGCCCGCAGGTCCATGGGAACCTTGTTCCATTCTTGGTGCCCTGAAGCAGGTCTCCTAGGCCCTCTGGAGCTGCCTGGAAATCCTGCACATCCTGGCTGAGCAAGGGGAGGGTCTTGGTGGTGCAGGCTGGATGCTAGGATATGTGGTGAATGGGTCCTTGGGATGGGGAAGGGCAGGGGATTGTTACAAATGAATCCTGCAGTGACGGCGGGGGTGGGAGGGGTGAACCAGGCCCTTCTTGTGTTGGTCATTGATGTGCAGTTAAGGCTGCAGACCGACAGATCCAAACCCTTAACACATACTTCCCAGGACTAGCCAAGGACTTGGGGGAGGGAGAGAGTCTGATCGGCCAGCTGGGAACTCCATAGAAGGGAACCAGCGGCATCGTGACAGCGGCCCATGTTGATAAGGGCATCGGCCAGCCATGACTGGTCAAACAATGTCTGCCCCAGGTGGGGAAGGTCTGTGATGAAGGCCACCGCAAGGTGTCCTAGGGGTCACGCATGGCGTGACGCATGGCGTGACGCATGGCGTGACGCATGGCGTCGAGAGTACTCATCTGTAACGGGAACAATGTTGTAGGCGCAGCTACCGTGGGAAGGGACTGAGTGGAAGGTGAGGCCACCGAAGTCCCTGTGGGCTGTGTTGTAAGTACGAGAGGGTCACAGTGGCTCTCTAGCTTTGCTGCAGCAGCGGCTCTGACTCTCGGCCAGCACCTGGGGGCTCTGCCCCTCACGGACGTCTTCCTGACAGTCCCCCAGGTTACCCGAGCCAGCCATGTCCTCGGCCGGAGGCCCGCCAACGTCAGGAAGACCCGGGTGGGTTCTAGACTCTGCTGTTTCCTGCTGCCACAGGCACTGTGGCTGTGGAACCTGAGATGCATGGACTGGGGGGTTCTGTCTTGCTCATAAGCAGTGGAGACCGGGATGGGGCAGCCGCCTCATGTTAGCAGGGAGGCGGTGCAGGGCTGGCTTCGGCAGGCCCGGGCCTAGAAGCAGCTCGGGCTGACTGCTTAACCCGAGAGGAGTCACTTCTCACTGTGCTGCTCCCCTGGAAGGGGGGGCATAGCCCCTGCTCTCAGAAGGGCTGGGACATTACGTGAAAGCGTGAGAAGCAGCCCATGCCGCGCACAGTGCAGGCAGGCCTCCCTGAGTGACGCCTGCTGCTGGTCGTGCTGTGAGTGCAGGCCGGAGAAGGCCAGGATCAAGGCAGAAATCAAGACTTCGGGTCCTGGGATGTGGCTGCCCCCATGGACCCCACGGGGCGCCAGCAAACCCACAGGCAGTTGCAGTTTGCTCTCGTCTCATCGGAACCTTCCATGGGGGGTCACGGTCTCTGAGACCCTGGGCTGCTCAGAATGTGCCATGTGGGTCAATGGGACATGAGGACAGCCCCTGCCGAGGGGATCCTCGCGTACCCTCCCCTGACCTTCTGCTGTCGACTTTTCCTCTGTGTGGTGGAGCCTGGGAACTGGGAGATTTCCAGTAGAATGTTCCAGACCTCCACTTACCCTGGCACCCCACAGGAAAGAGGCTGGCCCGGCCTGGATCTGGGACGGGGCACCCCAGACAGAGGAAGAATGGAGCCCATGGCCCAGAGGGAGGAAACTCCAAAAGGGCGACCTCTTCTGCAGGGCAGGGCGGTTGTCAGAGCCGGGGTCAGGAGCAGGGCCAGGGACATGAGGGGAAGCACAGAGGGTACAGCCGCGGAGGTGGGGGGCGTGGTGGAGGCAGAGTCTGCTGCAGGGCCCACGCCCACCCCCGTGTCCCCACTCTCGTCCCCCAGACCAAGCTGCTGACCCAGTATGTGCTGAGTCTGGCCAAGTACGACCAGAACTATGACATCCGTGACCGAGCGCGCTTCACCCGGCAGCTGATCGTCCCGTCAGAGCAGGGGGGGGCCCTCAGCCGCCATGCCAAGAAGCTCTTCCTCGCACCCAAACCAGCCCCCGTCTTGGAGTCGTCCTTCAAAGGTGGGAGCTGAAATCCAGGGTGACCTCCTGGGGGAGGGGGAGGAATTGGCCAGGACTCCAGACCCAGACCGTGCCCCTGAGGTCCCAGTCTTAGCCAGACATCAGGAGTTCTGGAGAAACGCTGGTCCCCCATCCCCAAGAGGGGACAGATTTGAAAATCTCTCAGGAAGGAGGAAGTCCGTCTCCTTCCTGATACCATCCCCACTGTGTTACCTCGGACACCACAGGCTGGACCTCTGGCCCTGACTCCTTCCCACTCCCATTCCGACTGCACACACCCCCCCATGGAGTCCAGAGCCTGACCAGGCATGTCTTCCCCGCCTTGACCCAGCCTGGCCAGCCTCTTCCTCACGGTTGCTATCCTCGTACCAACCAGCCCTCCCTCCCAAGCCTGGCCGTGCCGAGGCACACAGCCCCCATTGTCCCGGAAGAGAAGCCCCGCTCACATGTCTGCCTCCCCCCTCAGGCAGGACCAGGCAGGTGGGCCAGCAGCATCTCTGGGCCTGGAGCCCCCTCCGGCCCCCCCAGCTCCCCTCCGCAGTCCCACCGCCCCCATCCCTCAGCCTGCGCTCTAGTCAGGCCAGATAGCCTTATCTCCCGGCACGCGGCCCTCACTTCTGGCTGGAAGTCCCTAACGGGACACAGCCACCGCTCTCATCTGCCTAGCTGGGGGATCCCAACCGGACTGTCCACCCCACCTGGGAGATAACTGCCCCAGGGCATTTCCTAACACGTCCTCCTGGCCTGACCTCTGACCCTGCCCCCAGACCGGGACCACTTCCAGCTGGGCTCACTGTCCCACCTGCTCAATGCCAAGGCCACAGGCTACCAGGAGCTCCCAGACTGGCCAGAGGAGGCTCCAGACCCATCCGTGCGAAATGTGGAGGTCAGCAGGGGTGAAGGCTGAGGTGGGGGGGGGGGCGGCGCAGGTAGCAGAGAGCCTGGCAATGCTGGCCCGGCCCTCCTGACACCCTCCCCACATGCAGGAAGAAGATCTCTCCCTTATTGAGACCCACGTGGGCCTGTTGGGCGAATACACGGAGGTCCCCCTACCCGTGTGCCGTGTTCTCTCCCCTGACTCCGTGCTCCCCCTCCCCTTCCCCTGGTGTGCTGTGCTCTCCTCCATTAGCAGTGCACCCCGCGTCAGCAGCCTCCCCTCCCCCCAGTATTCTCTCTTGGAGACTGGACCAAGGAGGGCAGGGCACACTTTCCTTCCTCCGCCCCAACCATGATTGATGCTCCTCTCGCCCCACCCCCATTTCCAGGTACCTGAATGGACCAAGTGCTCAAATCGAGAGAAGAGGAAGGAGAAGGAGAAACCCTTCTACTCGGACTCTGAGGGGGAGTCCGGCCCCACAGAGTCTGCAGACAGCGGTGAGGAGATTAGCAGAGCTGGGGACACCATGCCCCTGCCCACGTGTGTGTTTCACGTGGTTCCACGTGTGCACGGGGTTGTGCACCTGTTTGCTCGGACCTCTATGTCTGGGTGGGCCCGAGGGATGGCGCGTCCCATTCAAGTCCATCTGTGTCCTGGCCGGTCCAGGTGGCATCTGGGGCCAGGGGCAGCTCTGGGGGTGCAGCTTCCATGCTGAGTCAAGGCGGGCTCCCAGGGCACCTGCTCTGGGCCCAAGGAGGTGTGCACACAGGGCAGGGCCCTGAGCCAGCTCCTCCGCAGATCCCGAGTCCGAGAGTGCCTCGGACAGCAAGAGCAGCGGCGAGAGTGGCTCCGGGGAGTCCAGCAGCGAGTCTGATAGTGAAGACCAGGAGGAGGAGAAAGAGAGGAGCAGTGAGAGGTAAGAGGGGAGCCAGCCAGGTGGCTGGTGGGGTTCAGGGGGTCTCCTCTGGAAAACAAGTGGGAATGTTCAGCCTTAGCCACTGTCCTAAGAACTCCTGAGCTTCCCCCTGATCTGGTGGGGCCTGCAGACCTTCAGTCCACTCCCATGATGGCTGCCTTGGCCGGCTGCAGGGGTCTCTGTGCCAGGTCTGCTCCCTCCTGGGGGCAGTGTGGAGAAGCAGTCTGGGGCCAGGGACCCAGCCACAGGAGCCCACATGCGGCCTCCACTGGCCCGACTCCCTCCCCTCTCTCCCACTTTCCTGGGCTTCTGCTCTTCTGGGAGGCAAGGAGAGGTGTCCAGGCTGGGCCTGAGCCCTATTTGCCCCCTCCCCTCTCCCCCAGTGAACAGAGTGAGGAGGAAGGTGGGAAGAGGAAGATGAAGAAGAGGAAGAAGGTGGTCGAGGGACAGGGAGACGGTTCATCCTCAGATGAGGGCAGTGAATCCAGCAGTAGCTCATCAGAGTCTGAGAGGACATCAGAGACCGAGGAGGAGCAGGTGGAACCTGCCTCTTGGCGGAAAAAACCAGTGAGAGCCTTGGGGCCGGAGGGGGGCGGTGGGCTCCTGGGCCAGAGCCTTTCCCGTGTCCTGGGCCAGGCCCAGTCATCTCCCCACACCTGGAATAGACCATGGTATCATCTACCCAACCGAGAACAGGCCAAGTGCTCCCCTGCTGCACCTGCATCCCATTTTTCTCTTTCAGCCTCCCAGTGGCAAAAGTGCCCCGGTAGCCAAGGAGATCTCCCTGCTTGACCTAGAGGACTGTGAGTTTGGGTGGTAGAAGTCACAGGGGGAAGGAGACCTCGGGAGGGTGGCTTAAGAAAGCCCACGGGCGCTCTGGATTGGGTTCCCCAGGACTCCGGGGTAAGAGAAGCAGACAGAACACACTCCCGGGTTTGAGAGGGCAGCAGGACAACCTCCCGGGGTGTGGGGTTGGGATCAAGGAGCAAAAACCGCCTGGGGCCCCAAGCCTGCCCCGTGCTTCGCTGTCCGTGGTGCTGAACTGTGTGCTTCCCTGAGCTCTGTGCTCTCTACTCAACCCAGGCCATTTCCACATTGCCTCTCCCTCTTCATAGCCTTTCTCATCTACTCCCACAGTCACCCCGCCCAGTGTCCAGCCTGTGTCTCCCCCTACGATTGTGTCCACCAGTCTGGCCACTGACCTGGAGGGCCTGACACTCACAGACTCCCCACTGGTGCCCTCGGTGAGTGGGATGGGGGAGGGACTGCTGGGGCAGGGACACATCTCTGCGTACGCCCTGAAGTGTGGATTTGTGTATGGCGGGGCAGGTGAGACGTAGGGGATAGCATTGAGTCCCCATTGTCCGGTGACCCTAGGCGAGGACAAGGCGGGGACAGGCTCTCTCCTCGTTCACTTCCACACTGGCCCTCCTCCTCCCCTCCAGCTGCTGAGTCCGGCACCAGGTGCTGGGAGGCAGGAGCTGCTGCACCGTGTAGCTGGCGAGGGGCTGGCTGTGGACTACACCTTCAGCCGCCAGCCTTTCTCGGGGGACCCCCACATGGTGTCTGTGCACGTCCACTTCTCCAACAGCTCTGAGACCCCCATCAAGGGCCTGCACGTGGGCACCCCCAAGCTGCCCGCCGGCATCAGCATCCAGGAATTCCCTGAAATCGGTACGAAGGGCCTTGGACATGGTGGAGAAGTAGGCTCCTGGGCAGAGTCAGTCTTTCTGTGGCTGCTGATGCCCTCCGTGCTGGGCCAGGCTGTGAGGGCATGGAGAGGGCATCTGCTGTGGTCATGCCCTGGAAGACAAGATGGACTAGGAAACAAGTCTGTATTGGGGCAGAAGGTGCTTGAAGCCTTGCTGAGTTCAGGACTGACTCATATGGGGGAAGGGGAAGGGAAGGGAGGAGAGTGTTTAGATTTAAGGAGAAAACCAGGAACCATCTCCCAGGGGCCCAGAAAGTCAGAAGTGCATGGTGGGGGATGGTCAGCTCTGGCAGTGGTGGGTTCCAGACCTATCGGGTGACGATGTCCCCCCTCCCCCTTTCCCTGCCTCGTACCCGCAGAGTCCCTGGCACCTGGAGAATCTGCCACTGCTGTAATGGGCATTAATTTCTGTGACTCAACCCAGGCGGCCAACTTCCAGCTGTGGTGCGTGGCCAGCTCGTGGTGGGGTGGGGGGCAGCTGGGGAGAGGAGGGAGCAGAACCGCAGGGATAAATCATGAGCTGCTGGGTCCAGAAGCCATCCCAGGCCCTCAGACCTTCTCTCTTGCTCTCTTGTTGCCTCCAGGCAAAGTGGGAGGTGAGGGGCAAGATGCTGGCCTCATTTCCTCTCGCTCTGTCTCCTCCCACCCTTCCCAGTACGCAAACCCGGCAGTTCTATGTCTCCATCCAGCCTCCCGTCGGGGAGCTGATGGCTCCTGTGTTCATGAGCGAGAATGAGTTCAAGAAGGAACAGGGTGAGTGCTCCCTGGGGCCGACGGGGAGGGGGCTCAGTCAGCTCCCGGTGCCGTCATGCTGGAGGGGCCTCGCCATCTTCAGGCAGAGGGAGCCCTTGGAGCCTGTGCCTCCAGCAGAGGCTTCACAGACGGTGGGACATGTCAGTGAGGCTTTGGAGAGAGGGGGCCTCAGCCAGGCAGAAGATTCTAGACCACTCCAGCTTCAGGAAATAGCATGAGTATGTGTCAGGGAGAGTTTCCAGGAAGAGAAGGGAGTTTGGGGCTCAGGAGTCTGCAGCACAGAGGGGTAGTCAGAACGAAGCTGAAAATGAGAGGTCTGCCCTAATTTCTGGAAGCCTGGATTGCTGTGCTAACAGATTTCAGTCCCAGAATTGGAGAGCTAGAAGGTGTCACCAGAGTTACCAGGTCCACTGGCAATGTGGGGGAGATGAGGACTGCAGACCTCATTTTCCTAGCAGTGGAGGGGTCTCTAAAGGTGTCTGAGGGAGGGGCCAGGTCACACCTTGGCTTGAGCAAGGGGACTCCAGCAGCACCCACAGCTAGGATGGCCCCGGGAGCACCTGCCACAGGGAAAGGGGCAGGAGAGCTTAGGTGGGAGAAGCATGGGGCTTCGTGAGTCCCGGCTTGCTCTTCTGACCCCGCCACTTTCTTGGTGTGTGACCTTGGCCTAAATGCTGTGACTGTGTATAAGGCTGTGGCAGTAGATCTGGTGAGTGAGGGTGAGGACCGGAATGAGTGCCCCAGCAAAGGCATTGCAGGGCTGGGGCAAGGAGTGCCGCTGGGCAGCGGACAGCCGGGGGCCGCTTGCTGCCCTGAGGATGAGAGGGAGGTGTACGAGCCTGGTGGGATGGCAGGGAGAACGACAGTGCCCTTCCTTAGGCCGGGAGTCGGCAGCCTTTTCCCGTGATGGGCCAGAAAGCAAATGTTTTAGGCTTTGTGGGCCGTATGGTCTCTGCTCCAATTATTCAACTCCGCTGTTAACACAAACAGCCACCGATAACGTGTAAATGAATGCGTGTGGCTGTGTTCCAATAAAATTCTATTTGTGGACACTGGAATTTGAATTTCACATAGTTTTCATATGTAATGAATATTAATCTTTTGACTTTTTTTGCCCCCGACACTTAAAAAATACAAACTGCGTCACGGGCCATACAGCCAGTGGGCTGGATTTCAGCTTGCAGTGTGAGATGTGCCGAACGCCTGATGCCGAAGGAGGAGGAAAGGGCCAGGCCAGGCGAGCAGGGAGGATCACGGCTGGTCTTAGATGAGCTGATAGTGAGGTGCATGTGGGAAGTTCAGGAGCAGGCCCTTCTGTAGGCAAGTGCCGCAGTGGGTCTGTGCCCCCGAAACACCCATAGGCCGGAGTCACGAGCTGAGCTGAGAGCTGGAGCCCAGGGAGAGAGGCAGGTGGGAGGGTGAGGCCAGGGAGCGCCCTGGAGGAAGACCTGCCTTCTTCAGGAGAAGGAGGGGAGGGATAAGAGAAGGAACAGAGTGAGAGCCAGAAGGGGCCCCAGAGAGGAGAGAGGGCAGACGACTGCCCTGGGGTGGGGTGGCTACAGGCCAGGAAGACCCAAGGGCTTCTGCTCCAGCAGGTAGGGGGCTGCTGCCCCCATCAGAGAGCAGGTGATTGCAAAGGGGGGACAGAGACCAACCGCAGTGGGTGGGAGGAGACCAGGGCTTGAGGCAAAGAAGCCCTCTTGGGAGGACTTCGGCCATGAATGGGGAGGAAGACACAGCAATAGCTTGATGGAGAGGACTTTTTAAGGACTTGGAGACTTGGCCACGGGGAGAGTAAAGGTACAGTGGCTCGGAAATGTCACTAGTCAGGAAGGAAGGGGATGGGGGCAGCAGGAGAGGGAGGGCTGTTCTCAAAAGGAGAAGAATGGGGGAAGCACCAGAGAGAGGACAGAGGGCTGCGGGGAGGGGGGCAGGAGGAGGTCACACAGCCTGGCCACGAGCATGCGAGTGGAGAGGAGAGCTCCAGCCTGCAGAGTGAGGGGTCGTGCGGGTGCTGTGAACGCCCCAGGGGGACTGGAGCTCGTGCTGTAGGTGACATGAGAGGTCCACCGCCAAGGGCCTCACGTGACTGCTGCACTCTGGCCTGTCTGATGAGGACCAGTGCCTTGACCCGGGGTGTCACTTCCGGCGATCTGTTTGTGAGGACCCAGCTTCCAGGAGCTGGGAGGGATTTGAGCTCAGGTCGGAGGCCCAGCCAAGAAAGACTCGAGCGTGTGGGGGCTGGGGCAGAGGACACCGCTTCGAGCTGACTGGCCACCACGTGCACAGTCCCTCCCTCCCAAGGGGCAGGTAGCCCAGAAGTCTGCCAGTGGGGAAGGGTCGTTTTTGGTCAACAGCTTGGCTAGAGCTCGGGGTGGGGGGGGGCTTGGGGTGGGGTCCAGGACGGAAGTGGCCCCTCAAGACTGAGGGATTCAGACCTGCTTTCAGCGTGAGACTGGTCTGGCCTGCAGGGAACTGGGTTGAGGGTGCTCGGTGGATAGACCCAGGTGCCAGCCCCTGGACCCAACACGGCCTCAGCCCTCACGGTGACCTCTGCCCCCAGGGAAGCTGACTGGCATGAGCGAGATCACGGAGAAGCTCACGTTGCCAGACGCCTGTCGCAGTGACCACATCGTGGTGCAGAAAGTGACTACGATCGCCAACCTGGGTCGTGTCCCTTGTGGGACATCTGACGAGTACAGGTAGTGGCCACCAGCAGAGGGGACGAGATGGGCTCTGGGGAGGCCTGCTCTGCAGGAGGGCCCCGTGCCGCCGGGCTGAGCCCCTGCATCTGCCCTCACCCCAGATTTGCAGGCAGGACACTGACCAGCGGGAGCCTGGTCCTGCTGACCCTGGACGCCCGGCCCTCGGGGGCTGCGCAGCTGACCGTCAACAGTGAGAAGATGGTGATCGGCACCATGCTGGTGAAGGACGTGGTGCAGGCTCTGACCCAGTGATGCCCAAGGGCCGGCACTCTCCGAGCCCTGCTCGTCTCTCCCTCGTGGCACCTGGGCTGTTAGCCCCCCTTGCTCGTTCTCTCTCTCTCTTTTCTCATTCTCTCTCTCCGCAGACTCCTCATGCCAGATAGCATCCAGGTGGGGGGTGCCTCTTGCCCTCTGATCATCCCCAGCACCCCCTCCCCTTAGCACCCCTCTCCGGGGGTTCCACATGCCCCGTGCAGGGGGAGCCGCCGGCTGAGCCCGTCTTCCTGGCTTTCTGCAGCTGTGTGTGTAGCCGAATCCCAATAAAATGTCTTCTCCCTACATGCTGCCTCAGCTTTCCCTTCTTCTGGGCTCTGACGGGGGCGGGGCAAGCTGCTCCGAGTGGCCGTGTGACCCTTGTGAATGATCACTGCTGACTTTCTAGGGAAGGCTGGAACTTGCTCCCGTAGGTGACTCTGGTCAGACCCTAAGGTGACCTTCCCCGAGTCTCCGGGTCTCTCTGTGGAAGAGGCCTCCAGGCAGGGATGGGGAGGCCGAGCTGGAAGAGCTCCCGGTCCTTGTTAGGAGGCTCTACAGAAGCGAGGCCTCTTCAGTCACTGTCAGTCCCCCTTGATTTCCCTCATGGGCCTTCGGGAAAGACTCCTAATGTGGGGATCTCCCCAGACATAGGCGGTTCAGACTGTCGGCAGTGGCGCCCCCGCCTGGCTGGGGAGCTGACCCAACCAGCCATCGTGGAGGGGCGGGAGTGGGAGAGGTGCGACAACATTGTCAGACAGCCCTGGATCCGGTCAGCTGGGGACCTTATATTATCCCGCAAATTCCAGTCGGCGTCTGCAGGGGCACCTGAGAGACCGCCTTTCTCACAGAGTCCTGGCGGCAGAAGTTGCTCTGTGGACACACTTGAGCAGTGAAGACGGACAGCCTCTGCAGCTGGGACCAGCCTTCCGGACATGGCAGTGAGTATCAGGGTCCTCCTTGATGCCTTTCCCCGTGAGGAAAGAGGCTGGTGAGCAGTGGTTCCCAAACGTGTAAAAAGTAACGCATTAGCATGTGTTCTACCAAAAAAAGAAAAAATGAGAGTCTATGACCAAGTTAAAGAATAATGGATTTAAATAAAAGAAGTTTATTTCCCACAGGTCTTCTCAGAGCCTTTACTGCACCAATTTGCATTGTGGCCTATCCCTGCCCCAAAGGGGCTGGAGCAGTGTTATCCAAACCCGGTTTTGGCTTTGGAACACTTTTCCCCCAGAACATGTTGACAGCTTGAGTTACAAGGAACACACTCGAATGATGGTTTGAGAGGTGACGCCTCAGCCTCCTATCCTCGGTGACTGAGACTCTAGATCCTTGGTCCTCCCTCCCTACCCCCTTGCCACTGAGGCAGTCCTGAGCAAGTCTCTGCAGTGGAGAGACGGGTGTAGCAGGTGTGCCCTCCTCTCGGGGAAGGAGAACAAAGGCAGAGCCAGGGGACGCCCCTGCCTCCGTCTCTGGGGACATGCTGGGCACTGTGGCACCAGACAGCAGCTGGAGCCCCACGGTCTCCCTGGGATCACTGTTTTTTTCACTGCAGGTTTGATGACGGGACTGATGGGCCAGTCAGGCGCAGATGGAGCGGTCAACTTGCTCTCACTCCTGTCTCTGAACCAGCAGGACTCGCAGCATAAGAAGGTGAGAGCAGTTTCCCAAGGCATTGGATAAGGACTATCAGAGAATTCTTTGCCAACCCACACTTTGCAACAGAGGCCCCAGAATGGACTCTGTTGGAACCAGAAGTACATCAGGCATCTCCCCCAACCTCCCTCAAGGAGCTTACAGCTCAGATTCCCACAGCCTCTCAGGAAGAGCCCTGGGATCCAACCCTGAGCAAGACTCCTGCATGCTAGTACTTCGGTCCTGGCCCTGAGTGGCTTTCTCCAGAGTATGTCCCAGGCTGTGGGCTTAGTCGTCACAGACCTTCATGCGAAAATGGTTCTCGTGCTGGTGTCAGGGGTGAGGCAGGGAGCAGGAGGCCTTCATTCGAAAATGGTTCTCATGCTGGTGTCAGGGGAGAGGCAGGGAGCAGGAGGGCGAGGTGTGTCTGGACAGCCGGCCAGGAGAGGGAGGAGCCCCAGGGGGCTGGAGCCGGCAGGTGCAGCGGCCTCCCAGCCAGGAGGGGGCAGGGGCCCGCCTGGTCTGGGCTGAGGGGATGGTCTAGGGGGAGCAAACCTTTGCTGGGGGCAGGGAGTGGCTGCCCCAGCCCTCGGCCCAGCCCAGGTCTCCCAAGAGTCTAGGTCCCTTCCTCCAGCCCTGGCACATCAGCGTCCCTGAGTCTCTGCCAGGGTGAGAAGGGACCTGGCCAGCACACACTGGGGGGAGCCGACCAGACCTGCGGGGGCTGGGGGACCTCAGTTTCCCCCAGAACACTCTTCTTTCCAACCCACGTCATACCCTGTATTTTGTCACTGACCCAAGTCTTTGTACCTTTGGTGCCGCTTTGTCCCCAGGGCCTCGGGGGCCTGGGCTCAGGCTTCCTGGATTTCACGCCATCCTCTTAGCAGGAAGCTGGCCTGGGGCTGGGGATTCACCGAGGGCCCCGGATGCCGCGTGGCCTGGGAAGCACCCTTAGAGCTCTGCTAGTGTGCGGGGACAGGTGCAGGGAGGAGGTGGGGGGGAAGGAAGCGTGGACAGAATGTGCCCCCGGGGCAGAACATTGCGGCAGACCCAGGAGGTCTGTGTGTGGTCGAGCCTGACCATGGGCCTGCACAGGTCGGAGGACACTGAACACAGGGAGGGCCTGGGAACCGGAGCCCAGCCCAGCATGGCTTCAAAGTCGTGCCCCAGGCGAAGGCTTCAGGTTCCTTTCAGGCTGCAGCAACTGGCTAGCCGCGGGGGCCGGGGGACAGACCTATCTGCATAGGGTACAGATATCCCTATCTAGGGACATCAGGGAAGCCACTACGAGCCTCTGCCCATGCCGGGACCCCTGCCCGGCCAGTCACTAAGACAAGCCCCTGTCCTAGTCCAGCACCTTCTTGGCATTTTGGGGTCACCCCCTAGCATAGCCTGCAAGTCAAAGGGGTAGGTGTTGTGTGTGTGACTCGGTGTGACGGGGCATCCCTGGTCTGTCTGGGCAAGGAAGGGGAAGCAGGAAAACTATGACCCACAAAAGGGCCTGGCCTCTGGACAGCCAGGATCCTCACCACCAACTGCTTGCCTGAGACTTGCTGACCCAAGTTCACGGCCTGCTCAGTCACCCCCTCTCAACTCGAGCTCAACACGCCTGGGCTTGGTGGGGAGTGGGGGGTGGCCTGCCTGGGTCCCTCCTTCCTCCTCCGTGACGTAGCCGACGTGTCCTAGGCACTGTGGTGACAAAGCTAGGACCAATGACCACCGGGAAAGGACTGTGAACCACAGAAGGCCTGCTCAGCTCCGGAGGGCCCGTCTGGTTCCACCAGCCTACAACTGGCAGTGGAGTCGGGTGTGGGCGGGAGAGCAGGGGCAGCGTGCCCGTGGCCTGGGGTCCTCGAGGCCGTGGGCTGGGTCTGCCTTCTCTGGCTGGCTGCTCAGTTCTGTCTCCCAGGGTCAAGAGAAGGACAGTGAACGAGAGCACCTGGAAGGGTGAAGCCCAGGGTGGGGTATGGAGAACGAGGGGGTAAAAGAAGGACACACTGTCCTGGATTTTCTACTAGAAGGTGGTCTGAGCCCCTTATCTCCCCCATCCCTCACCACACTCATCTATTAAGAAAGCACTTGGGGCCGCACTGTTGGACCCCGACTGTTAGGCGCTCCCGTCCTTACTGCCACTGCGGAAGATGCCGTGGTATCACTGAGGCCTCACAGCTGGGCCTGGAACTGTGCTGAGGAGGGCGAGCGATGCTGGGGGTGCCCACGCTCCCTGGACATCTCACCACTTATTATCCTGGTGCCAAGAGTCCTCCCGAGTTAGCCACTTCTCAGATCTCCCACCGCGAGATGCCGCTTGAAGAGAGAGACTCCGCGGCTTCCCCGTGGTACCTGGAGAACAGAGGCTGACAAGAGCTCAGAAAGAATGCTTGTCTTATCTTCTGGGAAGATCCCAGACACCTGGGTCCCTGTCTGCCTCCAGCTCGGGTCATGATCCCTGGGGTCCTGGGATTGAGTCCCGCATCGGGCTCTCTGCTCAGTGGGGAGTCTGCTTCTCCCTCTCCCTCTGCCCTTCGGCTTGTGTTCTGTCTTTTGCTTTCTCTCTCTTTCTTAGATAGATAACTTCAAAAAGTCTTCAAAAATTAAGTATGATATTCATATAGAAAATTGCACAAATGACAAGTATGCAATTTCCTAAGTTTTCATAGAATGAACCACCCACGTAAACGAGAAGCTGAGTGTGACAACAACCACACCACATCGCCCCCCCACCCCCAGCCTTGTGCTTCCTTCCAGTTTGGGGCAGTGTTTTCTTTTGCTCAGAGATCATGGAGCTTCGAAGCCATCTAACCCCCAACTCCAGTTGGCCGTGGGATCCCGGGCCGCCAGGATGGACTCGTGTCTGACAATGGTGGCCTTGGCATGTGCTGCTTTCTGGGGCCACTAGGGCACCAGCAACTCCAGTAGCAGGGGCGGGGTGCGTGAAAATTAGCAGGATTGTCTTCTTGTTTTAACTGAGGGAGCAGCTCTACAGAAAAAGGAACTCTTGAGGACCTGAGCAAGGTGACCTTGAGGTGACCTGAGTAAGGTACCTTTTATGTACCAGAAGCCAGCATCTGCACCTGCGGAGGGAAGGCAGGGGGAGGGGAGGTTGGGGGAGTGGGTCTCCCTAGGATGAGGCAAGACTGAGACCCCAGGATCCTGACAACAGTAGCTGCATTCTCTCAAGTAAATTCCCGATCACGTCTGTTTCCTTCGCTGGAAACAAAGGCCACGGCCTCCTGAGTTCTCACATTGCTCCTCGCCCTGAGACTCCAGGCATTTCTAACCCATCTACCAGCATTCAGGACAATCAGCCTTCGGCTTCTATTGTGTATGCAGCTGACCTCCAGGATCGTACTCGGGGATCCCTGCTGCTTCCCATTTGGGCCTCCCCCTCCGATGGTTCATCAGGCTTGATGGGTGTGAACAATGGGATATTGCAGAAGTGACAGTACGTCCTTTCCAAGATGTTATAAAAGTCACTGTACTTCCACCCCAGTCTCTTTCTTTCTCCATCTGGTCATTTGCTCTGGAGAGGGCTGGGTGCCATGTCTTGAGCTAAAGCCAGCAGCCCTATGGAGAGGTCCATGGGACAAAGAACCGAGGCTCTGCCAGGGGCCGCCTGAGTGAGCTAAGAGGCAGGTATGCAGCTCCAGGCAAAGCTTCCAATGACTGCAGTTCTGGTCGACAGCTCATCTGCAGCCTCAGGAGGGATCCCAAGCTGGAGCCGCCCAGCAAAGTCATTCTTGGATTCCTGACTTGCAGAGATTGTGCGAGGCGATATGTGTCATTTCGAGCTGTTGGATTTACAGCAACAAATTAATACAATCCAGCCCCGAACCCAACTCCTAGGATGGAGGAGGAAAGTCCTCAGGGGGGTTCTGGCCCCCAGGCTCTGGCTCCCACATTCAGGGCACGCCATGTGCTGGAGTGGGCTCACGCTGGCTCGGAGCAAGGCCTCTCCGCGTCTACGAATTCTGTGAGCCAGGTGTTGTCGCACTGGTTGTTGGAAATCAGCTGTGGTGGGAGGACTGACATCGCAGAAACAGGTGAATCCTGCAGATCACTCCCCTTCCCGCAGCTCGTTAGACAGCTGCCGGCACACCGCTGCCTTTAATGATATCCGTCCCTTATTTTTTTAAAAAACTATGGTAAAGAATATCACGTAACCATGACTAGTGTACTGATTCCCAGGATTAAGGACTAAAGCACTTACTGATTCAGGCAATAACTTTTGTACTCACTTCAGAAGCTCTTCCCGCCTCACCTGAAATAAATCACTATTCAGAATTTTCTGTTGATCAATGTGCATTTTTTTATACTTTTACTACATATAGATAGGCCCCTAAACAATATATAATATGGTACTTTGTGATAGCAGCGTACTGTGTGTTTTAGGTTTTTATCTAAATGGCATCATAAAATATGTCTTTTCCTACCTCTTTTTTCACTCAGCATTATTTCTGAATCATCTGTGTTGACGTAATCTGGCTTTATTTACTTTTACTTATCCATAGTAGTCCCATTGTATGACTATACCACAATTTATTGATCCACTCTCCTGCTGGTAGATATTTAAGGTTGTTATTTTATTTTTGCAACTGTGAATGATACGGCTATTGGGATCTATTGGGATTTTTACTCAGGCCTCCTTTGACATATGCAAAAGTTTCTCTGAAAATGTTACCTTACGAGAATTGCTGGGTCATAGAGAATTAACACCTGCAACTTAACACCGTCACCAGAGCAGCTGCAGTTCACATCAAGAGTGTTCACAGTACCTTTGCTCACAAGAGTCCCAAATGGGAAACAACTCCAATACCAATCAGCCGGAGAATGGAGAAACACATTCCGTACATCCACGCAATGGAATATGGCTTAACAAGAAAGAAGACTGAACTGTGGCCACATGTAACAACATGGGTGGGTCTCACAGATACCACATTGAAAGAGGCCAAATGTTTGTGCGAAGTTCGACAACAGGCAGAATGAATGTCAGGAAATGAGTAAGAATAATAGTTACCTCAAGGAGGGAGGTATAAAGTGGGAAGAGGCATGATGGAATCCTACAGGGTTCTGGGAAGATTCTATGCCTCGATGTAGGTGACAGTTACCTGGGTATATATGTAGATAAAAAATTACCGAGCTGAACACTTAAGATTTGTGGATACCATACTGTATGTGTTTTCCCTCAATTCAAAAAAATGCAGAAAATAAAAGTAAAAAACTAAAACGGGGGAGCCAATTTATACCCTCATTGGCAGTGATCCTGCTATTGGGAAAGTGAGACTTTTCCATTTTTCTGTGTGAAAGGTGTGAATTGTCTCTCCTGTGGTTTCATTTGCATTTCCCTGGTTATTGCTGAGGGTACACATCTAGTGCTATGTTGGGTATTTGGGTTTTCTGTTTCTGTCAACTGCCTGTTCCCATCTTTTGCCTGTTTTTCTATAGGGTTGTCTCTTTTTCCTCATTGATTGTAGTTCTTATGTATTCTGGAAACTAGCCCTTTATAGATCTCACGTTGCAAATACCTTCTTCCAGTTTATGACTTGTTTTTTTCAAATTTTAGAGATCTTTTGTTAAATCAAAGTTTTAAATTTCAATGTATCCAAATTTATCAATCTTCATGTCCTGTGCTTTTTGTTTCTGATTTACAAAATTCACCCACACTCTGAGGTAATAAAATATTCTAATATTTTCTTCTAAAACATTTCCAAGTAATGCCTTACACATTTATATCTTTAACCTACTTTAAATTTACATTTGTGTGTGATGCAAGGTGGAGCTGATTCACACTTTTAAATCCCACTTTAAAAGACATAAGAAAAAAACCCCAAAACAAAGTACAGGGATTCTTCTTCACAGAGCTTAGGAAAAGTCTAGGAGAGACTGTGTGTCTACTTTACCTTGTGGTCTCGAGTTGCTAAGTGAATCCTCCTTCTGATCTTTTTCAACCAGGAAAATTATTTCCTCCCCACACTGCCTTTTCTTTTTTCAGCTCTCTGCTTGCTGTGGAAGCATTCACCTGAGCATATAAGCGACTACAGGGCTCCTCCTGTCCTCCTAGTACATGTATTTAAAACTTAGTCCAGCCAATTACCATTACATGTAAAACCTGTATTGCAAATCTGGAGCTTGACTGCAGAGACGGTGCCAGGCATAGCTGGGCTCAAAGGCTGTTTGTTGACTCTGAGAATGGATAATGCTGCCTATTTGTTCCTGCTACTTCTGCCAGTGACCAGCTGTGGGGACTTGACCGAGTCATTTAATATCTCCACCTCTGCTGCTTTTCACACCGTACTCTGTGGATTGTGGACATCTTCCAGTCAGAGGTACTGTTCTTCCTGTTCTACCTGCAGGCATGGCCAAGTGAGGGCAAGGAGCAAAGGGGCATGGCCACACATGAGGCATGACTGCCTTTTGACTCGGTCACTCCATCCTTCACCATCCGCACTGAGCTCTGGGGTCAGTCTGAAAGAACTACACATGTGAGGGTGCTGGAAGTTTTGTTCTTATCTGGCTAAGGCTCTGAAGCAAGAAGACTGTCTGGGTTTGAGTTTCCACTCCTGTATTTCTAGCTAGGAATCCTTGGGCTAGGTACTTCACTTTTTTTGAGCTTTAGTTTTCTCATCAAACAGGTAAAACACTTAGAACTCTGCCATGCATGTAGTAAGCACTCAGTGAAAGTCAGCTGTTATTACTGTGACAGCAAGTTTAGGAAGAGGGATTTTAGGCAGCAGCAATTTCTGCTCCAAGTCACCTGAAAGACACCTTCATTTTCTTATGGCTAGGAGTTTTAAAATATGAAAGAGTTCCCAGATACCTCCTCCCTTGGGCACTATTCCAGGTTTCAGATTCTCATCTTGCTCAGCTTTGGGTCAAGGAGAAGGAAGGATGTACACAAGTTTGCAGAAAGAGGGCTGCATGGGGCCCCTGGATATACCAGACTTTGCGCTTTTAATTTGAATTAGTAACCAAATTTAAAATTAGTAAGATTTCACATTGAAAAAACCCAAGACAACCCAGGTTGTCTTGAAGGATCTGGCTCGGCTGGAACCTGATTTTGGCATGGTATCTATCTGCCACTGGCCCCTTTCCATGAGCCTGGGCCTTCTCGTGCTATCATCCTCACGTGGCTCCTGGGCTATAGGTGTCCAGGTCGCACCCCCAAGAAGACAAGCAAGATATACCACCTTAGAGCAGCTGTACTATGCTCTCTGTGGGTCAGAGTAAGCCTTGGGGGTGGGCTACAGGGCTCCTCCTGTCCTCCTAGTACATGTATGGCTACATGTGGCTGTTCCCCAAAAAGGAAGGGCTCCAAGAAGGACCCCCTGAAGGAGGGTCCCGGTGAAGCTGAACCACGAGGTATGGTTTTCTGGGAGGCTGGAATGGGCCCGTTTGAGGAAGAGGGCCGAGGCTAGGCAGAAAGAGGGCAGAATAGTTGATGGATAGGCGGTGCCAGGACCCCCTTTTGCCCACCCCCTGCAGCCATCACCCTCTCTGCCCATGACCCCAGCAACCAAGGATGCTCCCTGCATGAGGACATACCTGTGAATGGAAACTGGCCAACTTTCATTGTCACTCTGTCTTCCTGTGGACTTCTACTCCCATCTCTTCTTACCCTGACCACCTTCTCCCTGTAATCCTCCTGAAACAGTAGATTGGATCACTGACTTCCTCTCCTTCCACAGAAACCTGCAGTTACCTGCCCATCCCCACCCTGGCCATTAGATCCAGGCCAGCCTCACCAGCCTGCCAGGAAGGCAGCAGTCCTGTTTTCCCAACTGCCAGGAGGAGCCTTGTGCATAAAGTGCTTTACAACTAGCGTTATAATGATGAGCTAACCCATGTCAATCACTTAGTAATGCCCTACAAACGCTGATCCCTCTCCTCGCTCCAGTCCCTTGTTTCTTCTCAGCCTCTACTAAGGTCTCCAGGAACATTTTGAGACCTGATACTGCCATTCTCCTGTTGACAATTCTTAATAGTTCCCTGCTGTCTGCAAAATAAAGGCCCTTCACAAACGGGGCCCAGGCTTCCCTCCTGTGGTATCAGCACACATTATCCTCGTCCTGGTCAGATTGAGCCGCTCTGTTCAATCCTCCCTCCCCTCCTTTGCTTGGTCTCCCGCCTGGAATGCCATCTCCGCCTCTGCGCTTGCCTGGGGCTTCCGGTCCCCTCCTGCACCAGCCACCCCCAGGTCGCCTTTCCTGACAACAGCCAGGACCACAGTGGTGTCCCTTATCCCTTCTCCTGAAGCTTCCCATTACAGTAGGGCAGGAGCATGTGAAGCGGTTTCCCCAGGAAACTACGGTCCAAAGAGGACCCCTGGTGTCTTTGGAACTTTCCGGAATCCCCGACGCGTCTCCCTTTCCAGCACACGGAGCAGCTGATCTGAGTCCTGACGGTAGGGGCAAGGGCTAGGGCACCCCGTGCGCAGGGCTGGCTCCCGCCCTGGAGGAGTCCTTGGAAGAACAGGAGCATGGACACCGGGCTCTGCTAACAAAGCACCTCGCCGCCGCGTCGCAGGGGCTCTTAAGTCGCACCGTATGCGTACGGGGTGGGAAAAGTGAGGCCCTGAGGAGATAAGTGACTTGAGCAGGGTCACTAGGTGAGTGGCGCGCTCGAGCATGGGCCTCTGCCCTCCTGGGCGCTGGCAGCTGCCGCCCCAGTCCCGGAGCCCGGCTCCGGGTGGGCGGCCAAGCCCTCGGCCCGGGGCTGCCGGGAGGGGCGGGGCGGGCGGGGGCGGGGGCCCGGGCGGGGCCGACACAGGTGCTTCGCATCCGGCCGGGGGGGCGGCTCCGCGGGGGCTTTATAAGCGGCCCGGGGCGCGGCGCTGTGCGCGGCTTGCTGCAAAAATAGTGCCCACGTGTCTGCGCGTCCCTCGCCGCGCCGGCCCGCCGCCCGGCCAGCCCGTCCGTCCCGCAGGGCCACGCCGGCCCCATGGCGTTCCCGCTGGTAAGAGCCGCCCGCCGCCTGCCTGCCGCCCGCCGGGGCGGGGCTGGGCGGGGCATGGTCCCGGCAGCGGCAGCTAACGGTCCGCGCGCAGCCTCGGCCGGCTCGGCGGTCCCCTCCTCCCCGCCCCCGTGAGCGCGAGTCCCGGGCGGGGCGCGCGTCACGTGCCCGCGGGCGTGGGGCCTCGTGGAGGGGCGTGTGGCGAGGGGGGGCAGGGAGCCTCCTCGTGACTCAGGGCCTTTGGGCTTAAAGGCGCCGCGGCCCTCCGGGGGCGGCCGGTGGGGCCTCCAGGCTGCGCTGCGGACTCCCGGTGGCCTCGAGTGTATGTCCAGACGGGAGCACACCGGACGTAGGGGCGCCTCGGCGCCGGGAACACTTCCTTCTCCCGCAGCCGTCGCACGTGAGACCCGAAGCCGCCGGCGCAGGGAGCTCACGCGCTTCGCAGCGCCCCCCGCGAGCCTCGTTCGTACCCAGTGCGCGGCGTGGGTGGGCGGCCCGGGTGGGGCGGAGCTAAGGGCGGCGGAGATCCCTCCCCCTCCTGCCCCTCCCCTGCGCCGGGTCTAGGCTACCTGGAGGGCGCCACGACGGCAGCGGGTGCGGCTCCTTTAAGGCGGAGGGATCGGGCCCCTCGTGTGGGGCCCTGCTTCCCCAGCCGGGGAGGTCACGTGGCTTCACACGTTCGACTGTGCGGGAGCCGCGTTCTGGGGGCGGGGTCGGCTAGGTGGGGTCGCTCTCAGGTGGGTGGCTGGGCACGTGCGCCGGGGCTTCGCGCGGGGGAGGCCTGAGGCTGCGGCTCTGAGGTGCGTCTTGCGGCCTTGCCGGACGGACGTGCAGACGTGGAGGCTGCGCAGCCGTGGAAGGAGGAGGGTAGGCCGCCCCCGCCTCAGCCTTCCTGACCCGTCGGCCTGACTAGTGCATGTGGCCCTGGTTTTGTTCTCTGGTCAGTCCAGCTACGGGCCAGGTGCACCAACTTGGGACGAAGGGGTGCGGACTCGGCTCCAGCCTCGGGTTTGGCGGAGCTGCAGCTGGCGGGTAGCGGGCCTGGAAGGCCTGGGCCAGTCCTGAGCCCCGCTCGGATGGCGGGGACCCAGACCACGGACAGGTCACTCACCTTTGGCTGCGTCACGCCGCGCGCCTCCCCGGGCTGCTTCCTGGAGCGGGTGTTGTATGTAGTTCAGTCGCCTCTGACTCTGTAGCCCGTTCGTGGGGGGCCAGAGGCCTCGTGAGGGGGGCCCAGTGCTGCCCCGGGGCCTGCGGGAGGCCGAGGCACACCTGGCACTGGCTGCTGGCGGGGTGCAGCTTGCAGGCCTTGGCCTTCTGCACGTGCCTTCCAGGAGCATGGCGCACGTGAAGAGGGCCCGAAGCACCGCAGCCTCCGCGACAGCGCTGGGAAGCCGGGGGCGGGCTCCCCTCCCCCACGCGCACCCCCCCCCCCCTCCACCCCGCAGCCTCGGCGCTCAGCGCTGCATTTCTCTGGCAACTGCCTCTGGTCTCCCTGTTCTGGCACTTGAGTAAACTGCTGCTCTGCGTCACCTGTCGGGGGGCGAGGAGGGCCAGGCGGGCCAGTTGGCTCTCTGGGAGGCACAGGTGTGTCGCCTGCTTCTCATCTGCCCCGCTCCCCCCAACCCCAGGTGACAGAGCGGGCCAGCTGGAAGTGTGGCTGGGGAGCGGAATTTGCACCCTCGGGCTCCGCTTGAGGCTGGGGATGCACGCTGGGTTAAAAATAAGAGTAAATGCGAAGAGGCAGCCCCAAACCTCAGAAACCTCAGGTTGGTGATTGTTTCCCTGCTTGGTTGGTTTTTGTCGTAGGTAGGAGAGGAGTGAAGGAGATTGCGCTTCTGGAGCTCAGGGGAGCTCTGGGCTGGGGGGAGCCTCTCGGGATAGTAATGGTGAGGGGTCACCCCTGGCCTTCCATGGTTCCCGGTGGAGCTAGCTTTGAGTGGCACTTTGTTCCCAGAGCACGTTGCTGGAGAGTTTGGTGTTTGTCACAGCGACTGAATTGAAACTTGAGTGGCCTGGCCTTGCGTGTTCGGTTTGTGGGACTAGACTTTGGAAGTTGGCTAGTCTATATCTAAGTCAGCCTTGGTAACATAAAAGTGCTTGTTTTCCCCTCCTCCCAAGGCTCGTCTGCACAGCCAGAGCTGGTGCATGGGGTCCGTGAGCACGGACACATAGGCAGTTGGGGTTGGGCCATAGGTACCTGATACAGGGGTGAGTCTTCTACCCGGGTCCACCTCTCATGGCCGTGATCTTGAGGCAGAAAGCAAAGGAAGATAGTGAAAGTAGGAAGAATCCAGGCTTCACACCAAACTTGTTAGCAAGTAAGCTCGTGATACTAGTTGTCTTACTAAGTATTTTCATGAGTCATCGAGGTGTTTGTTTTTAATCTTTAAAACTGGTTATGTGCTCAGATCCCTACAGGGAACTGAGGTAACATAAATGAGGGCAGCAGGGAGAGAAGAGTAGTGCCCACTGAGCTATAAAGTATGTGTCTGAGGGGAGTGGCCAGGAGCTGGTTGTTACCACACAAAAATGTGGGCCCAGAGTTGATGGATCTTTGACTTTTTTCCTAGTTAAGCTACTAGTCTGAGTTATAAATGTAGCACTTAAAAAATTGTGAACAGTGTAAGGATCAAAAGTAACATGTCTGTGAAGATAAGAGTCAAGCTGAGGGCTAGTTTGGGATCTCAGTCTTAAAAATCTTCCTTTGGGATTTCCCTCCTATTTTGTAAAAGAGGAGACCAGGCTCAGAAATCAAGTTACAAGGCTGTTAAGGGATAAAACTTAAGTATGATTCTAGGTCTTTCTGGTACCATAGCTTAAGGTGTGATACTGTGTGCATTCTGGTAAGTCAGAGGGGTGAAGGAATCACTGGTGATGTACATTGTATAGGAAATGCAGTGTTTTACGGGCTGGTCCCATTTACAGGCACAGTAAACCTTCACTGCATTGGAGGGAATCTCTGGTTGTTGTGGAAGTCACTGTGGGTCTTCTGAGCATTAGTGCAGCAGTGTTGATGTCAGGAGGAATGTGCTGTGTCTATCATTCCATGATGTGTGTCAGAGGTCTGGAGAAATCAGGCTCCTCCCACTGTGGGGGTGACCCTCCCAACCCTGTGCACAAAAGACTTTCCTTTTTCAGGACAGTTAAAATTTAAATAACTTTCTCCTTCTGAAATTAGGCAGATTTGAAATTATGTGATTGTTTTAAGACCTAAAAGTAGAATGTGGCTTATTAAATATCACCTTTTCTCTCTTAGCTAAAATTCCCATAATCATGCCTCTTAGATTTCCAGGAAGAATTAATAAGGATTTTAGCAGTATGTGCTAAGATATTCTGGAATAAGCTTCCAGGACATAAAATAGCCCTATGCCAGGAATGAGAGATTGGGTTTTCATTCTGGGTGAAAGAAACTTAGACTCACAGCAGTGTACACAGCCACATTTGCAGATGTAAAGGGATATGTACCTTTATTTATGTATTTTATTCCCAAATGATTTAAAGCATAAAGCAGTGAAGACCATATTCAGAGCCTTTGCCAAAGGGATGTTTCTGTGAAAACGCAGACTCAAATACTAGATAACTTTTTTTTTTTTTTTTTAATCTCTGGTCTGGGAAGTTGGGAAAGATGGAAACTTTAGAAAGTTACCTGGTTTTGGAATGTTACCAGGCTTCTCTAGAAAACATTTTTTGTTCAAGCACTCAGTTATGAGTTAAGTATTTGCGAATTTAGGGATAGGGAGGAAGGATGAAATGACTAAAGTAGCTCCCTGCTGGTATTTTAATGTTTATGTGGTAGGCGATATCTGTGTAGACTTTCTCATTCATTGGTTTCAGGTCCCTTGGCTAAATGACCATTCCCTAAAATAATGTATTTGTTTAAAGTGGAAATTAATTAGTGGGTTTGTACTGCTGGCTTTAAGTTTGGGACAGGAATGCATACCAAACTTGGATATTAATGTGTAGGCTGTTGTCTTCAGTAGCTAGTGTTGGAGTCAGTAAAAGAATCACAGGAGCAAATAACAAATTATTTTCTTTCCTATGGAAGAGCTGTGGTAATCCCATCCTGTTCTGCAAATCTGCTTTTCCTAGGCAGTATCTAAGCTGTACTGACTCTGGGGAGAACTTGCCAGAAAGCCTGGGGACAAAGGGTGAGGGGCAGGAGGGGGGGTTGGTACCAGAGTTTGGAATAGAGGAGGTTACAAGAATTTTTGCTTCTGTTGTTTGATTTAAAGCCAAGAAGTGTTGATTGCACCCTTTCAATGTTTATTAAGTCTTTGGCCCCCCACAAGGCAGCTTTGGAAATGCTCATTGTTTTCTTTCCTGTCTTTGTTGCTGCCTGTTTTGGTCATACCTGCTACTGAGAGCTCATCCTCTTCTGTAAGCGTAGATTCCAAGTTCTGGAAGTTTTTATGTTCAAGATAGGAACCCCAGGGGCTCCTGGGTGGCTCAGTGGGTTAAGCCTCTGCCTTTAGCTCAGGCCATGATCTCAGGGTCCTGGGATCAAGCCCCGCATCAGGCTCTCTGCTCAGCAGGGAGCCTGCTTCCCCCTCTCCCTTGCCTGCCTCTCTGCCTACTGTGATCTCTTTCTCTCTGTCAAATAAATAAAATCTTAAAAAAAAAAGATAGGAACCCCAAAACAAGGCATATCTCAATTATAGTAAACTGGCTGAAAGTATGGAATGAAAAGGTACATCGTGTATGTGATATTTTGCATTTTTCATGGGAAAATCATCTGACTTTCCATAAAGTCAGTATCCAAATTTCAGTGTTAAATTTGCATTGTAAACATAATTTTCATGGAGTTTTGTTATTGGGATTCAAAAAGTCTCCTGTCAGGGATTACTTTGCTGTTTTAAGGTATAATGTGAGTGTTTTTAAATAACAGGTGTGGGGAGAAAATTTCTGACTAAATGGGGTTGAGCTTTGCATGGTTAAGAACACTTAGGCATGGATAACATTTGATTTCCACTCTGTTTTTAGTATTCCTGTACGGTTGGAGGACCCTTTAGATTACAGTGAATTAACATTCTTTTGTTTGGATTGTTAAGGCATTTTGTGATGACTTGCCTTGAGGTAATGTAGAATCCCCAGAGGACAGGTCTAAAGATTGATTTGCGTTTGAAAAATGGGTCATAGTTGCACCTAGCTGTTGATTCTGGGAGTAATTTAGCTATAACAGTGTTATTGGTTTCTTCATTCTTGGTCAGTATTATGTGCAGATATAGGTACCATGCTGACAGGTTTAGCTTCTTGGTCCGAAGTCTCCTTGGATAAAGGTGTGGGATTGGCTCTCTGCTGGAGGAAAGCAGTTACCTTGAAGGGCTGGTTGACAGAACACTTAATCTCTTACTACTTTTAACACCTGTGCTCTCTGTGTTCTAACTCTGCTACCCTCTGTCTCCTCAGTCTTTCTCGTGAGACTTTTTTTTTAAGCTGTAATTTTGGAATTGTTGTGAAACTCAGAAGATACTAGAGAGCTGCTGTCTGTCTCCCAGATATAACTCAGAGTTGACAACAAACACAGATTCTAATGTCTATTTTTTCAGACCAGAGAACTAAGTGAGGCATGAGAAGTGATTGTTTTAAGTCAATACAATGAGTGGGTGCTAGAGCCACAACTGGAACACAGGTCTCTTCATTTCCAGTCTGGTATTTCTAGAATTCATGCACCTCGTCCTTGGCTCTATTGGTCTCTGATTATTTCCTTCTACTTAAAATTTCCACTTGGAAGACTCTATAGCTCCCTCCTCCTCCTCTCTGATAAGTCTTTCTTGTCCTGGCACTTACAGGCTTCCTCCTCGCCCTGAATGCCACATTCACTGTGGTTTAGTCTGTTGGCTCCTCTTTTCTCTTATACAGAGGGCCTGTGTATTCCTGCTGCACTAGCTCCCTCTCTCTGGGACCAAGTTTTAGGTTGCCCTGCTTGTTCTCAGAACTTATGGTTCTGATTAGCCTACTGAAGGAGTTCTGTCTCTTGGAGGCATATTAAACCCAAGTTTAAAAACAGAACCAATTTCTTCCCTCTACTCATCTCCTGAGGCTAATCTAATTCTATACCCTCCACCCAATTAGTCTATTTTTTTTCCAACTAGACTCTAGTGTTCTCTTGGGGAAAAGAACTGTGTTTGGGGTGTTTGGGTTTTTACTATTTTTTCAGTTACTGAAGGCCCCAGTACAGAATTCTGGAAGCTAGGTGAATGCATACTTCTCTCTGGAAACCTCTTTGCAATTTCTGTAACTTTAAAGCCTTGATGTGGTCTGTGTGTCTCTCTTGGCCCCTGCATCCTTTCCTTGCTGCTGCTTTTCACTGCTACTGCTAGGTCAGGTGTCCCTTGGAGGAGGGTTTTCAGTCTGCTCTTCCTACCTTCTTCCTCAGTTGTTCGTGCCTATTCACACCTGTTACTCTCTGTGGAGCTCTAGCCCACTAGTTTGATACTACTCTGATACTGTCCTTTTGTTCCCCAGACCTGTCCTTCTGACCCTTGGTCCTTGGATGGGTGCTGCTCCCAAGCTCATCCCTCTGTGTCCCTGGCCTCCAGGAATGACTACTGAGGTATTGCTTAAGTCCAGGAGGTTCTGTTTTTGTTTTTTCGCCCAACATGGGTCTCAAACTCATGACGGTGAGATCAAGACCTGAGCTGAGGTCAGAAGTTGGATTCTCAACCGACTGAGCCACACAGGTGCCTGTTAGTTTAGGATTTTTAAGATGAAATTCAGACTTGCCTTGGATTTTGGACTTCACAAAGCTGAATTTAGCGCTGCTGATCAGGGGTTATATCTGCTCTGCCATCATGCCACTTTTCCTGCATGTTACCCTCAGTTTGGGGAGGTCTCTCAATGCTAAGGCTTTCAAACGTTTCACATGAAACAGCAGTATTTCCCTGCCCTCATGAGAGCCTCCCAAACAGCTTCAGAGCTGCCACAGAGCAGATCCCTGGCATGCTCTATTTCCTCTCCTCTCTATTTCTCATGCTGCCTTGAGGTGGAGGAAGAGATGTGGAGTCTGGGGTCCTGATTTGAGTCCTTGTACTCTGTTAACAGGTTGATTTTTGAGCAAGACTTTCAGTTTTTCTAAGCATATCTTTTTCTTTGCAATGTGAGACTACCACAGGCTCATATATTCCTGTGTGAACCAAAAGACACACCGGGTCCTGCACAGTTGGTCATCTAGGTCCTGTTCTTTCTCTCTCCGATTGGACTTGGCTCCGATTACATTCCCTGTCTCCAGCTATGGCAGGAGTGGCCTCCTCCCTGTTCAGAGAGCAGTATTGTGGATTGGAGTCCATCTTTCTTTGCCCTCAGGACCTTCTGGTGCGTTGTTCCTGCCACACTTTCCATCTCTGTCTGTAAACATGACCATGTCTCTCCCATGTTTAGACCTTATCTTCGTATGGCCTTCCCCTCAAGCAGCCAGCCTCACTGGCTTTGCTTAGCTTTTTCCCATCAAGTTTTGTACAGAGTAGTTCCCTCCTCATCTTGACTGGCCCACCCTTTGCTCATCTCTTAAAGCCTTGAGATCTGAAATCAGAGCTCTTCTCCCTTCTCACATGTGCACTTCTGAAGCTCTTTCCCAAGTTCACTGTGCCCTTAGAAACATTTTCTTCAGTCTTTCAGGGTGTTTGCATTTCTGCCTGATGTTCCAGTAAGATCTTCGGAAAGTGCCAGTTTGATCACCTGCTCCATAAGGCAGAGGTTCACAGACATTTTCTTCTCAGGACTCTGTTACTGAGGACCTCAAGAGCATTTGTGTATGTGGATCATATCTATTGATACTTGCCTGTTAGAAATTAAAACTGGAAAAATAAAGTTACAAATCCATTACATATTAGATACATACATACACAATTGGATTTTTAAAAACAAAAGAAAATGAGAACAGTGAACATTCTTTTACATTTTTGTAACTCTCTGTAGGATGGGATTTATTAGAAGCTAGCTGGCTTTTCCTGTTTCTGTATTTAATCTTTTGCCACTGTTATTTTGGTTGAACTATATGAAGAAAATTTGGTCTCACACAGATATGTAGTTGGGAAGGGGAGGACTTTTTGGATCGCCTTTTCATTAATTGTGGCTATTCCTCTTTGATACTACACCAAAACTCTACAAGTGTTAACTTCTTCAAGGTCGGTTGCAACATGGAATCCGAACCCAGATGGGTGTACTGTTCTTACTCCGTTACATTAAAACACATTGATCCCTCCTGTACTTTGGGTAGATCATCGGCCCAGGCCTGATTTTGTAACACTATACTTTAGTCATTTGACAAATACTGGTTCACTGTTAGGCAATATTGCATATTATTGCAAATGTATTACATATACACATATACACACTATGCTGACATGCTAGTTGATAAGACCACCAGTCTCACAGAAAAGTCTTAACATATTAAGGAAGGGGGTAGGTGAAGGTTTCCCAGAGTTCTGTTTTTTTCCTTCAAAGCTCAAATTTTAATCCTTGGCAACAAATACAGACTGTTAGTATTTTATTTGAAGCATCTAGCTTGCTTTATTTTCAAGAAAATGTTTGTCAAATACCCAAAGTTTGATAATCATAGTAGGTCAGTTCTTTTTTTTTTTTTTTTTAAGGTTTTATTTATTTATTTGACAGAGAGAGATCACAAGTAGGCAGAGGCAGGCAGAGAGAGAGGGGGAAGCAGGCTCCCTGCTGAACAGAGAGCCCGATGCGGGGCTTAATCCCAGGACCCTGAGATCATGACCTGAGCCGAAGGCAGAGGCTTTAACCCGCTGACCCACCCAGGCGCCCAGGTCAGTTCTTTCAAGTAAAAAAAAAAAAAAGTTTCATGAAGCAAAAAAAAAAAAGTCTAATTCTTTCTGAAACTTAGTCACATAAATCCTTGCCCTTGAGACAACTATTATACTTCAATATGCAGCAAATGGGCTTCATGCTTGCTTCCCATGCTTGCTCACAGAATATTGAAGGCCCATACTCAAGGGTCAAGATTTAATAAATACATTTTTAGTGTTTTCTCAGGGACCTTGGTAAGAGAATTGGGCTGTTTCTGGGATTGCAGAGCATGAAGAGTAAAGTAACTGCTTACTATAGTTTATTGGCATTGGCTTGATTCCTATCAAGATGCCAGTTTTACCCACTCTGGTTATTTTTGTACCATCTTTGCAAATGTCGGCGTAGTGAAAGAATAAATTGTTATCTTAGAATTATGAAAGTAGTTTCAGCTTTGTCGACCCCTGGGAGGGTCTTGGGGACAACCTCTGTGGGTCTCCAAGACCTCCCTTGCAGAACTACCACTGCACAGTAAAGGTCAAGTCCCTTCGTGGTAGCACATGAAGCCCATCACAATCTGGCTTCAGTTTAGTGCCTGAGTTTAATTCCTTCTGGTCTCCTCTTTGAATTTTTTTAAAATGGAGAGAGAGGGGCAGCTGGGTGGCTCAGTCGGTTAAGCCTCTGCCTTCGGTTCAGGTCATGATCTCAGGGTCCTGGGATCGAGTCCCACATTGGGCTCTCCGTTCCTCGGGAGTCAGCTTCTGCCCCCTACCCTGCTTGTGCGCTTGCTTGCCCTCTCTCAAATGAATAAATCTTTAAGCTCCTTTTCACTTGGTATCTGTGCCCTGCCCCCACCCCATCTGCCAGGATTAACTCCTACTCTGACTTCTGTTGTCCTTAATTGATTTTGCCTATTTTTGAACTTAAAATAAATCCTGTAGCATGTACTCTTCTGAGTCTGACTCCCCCGCCCCTTTAGTATCTGAGATTTCTACAAGTTGCTGTAAAGTCCAAGTTTAATGCTGTAGTCCCACCATTCCCAGAACCAATAGTGACTTACTGCACCTCAACTCTGCAAACAGTGTCATTGATGCTGAACATCTGCTCTCCTCCTGGGGTCTGGAATTTGGGCATATTCCAGGTGGAGGCTGCCTGTGTGACCACCCCTCAATAAAAACCCCAGGTGCCGACTCTCTAGCAAGTTTCCCTGGTTGGCAGCAATTCCTTTGTGTCGCCCCAGCTTATTGCTGGGGGGCTAAGCAATTAAGCTTATTCTGTATAAGTCCCTTGGGAGAGGTCCCTTGAAAGTTTGTACCTGAGGGCGCCTGGGTGGCTCAGTTGGTTGAGTGACTGCCTTCAGCTCAGGTCATGATCCTGGAGTGCGAGGATCGAGTCCCGTATCAGGCTCTCTGCTCAGCAGGGAGTCTGCTTCTCCCTCTGACCTTCCCGTGTCTCATGCCCACCCTTTCTCTCTCTCTCTCTCTCAAATAAATAAAATCTTAAAAAAAAAAAAAAAAGTTTGTACCTGATTTCCCTCACACTTTGTCCCCTAGACCTTTTCCCTTTGCTGGTTTTCCTTCATATCTTCTGGTTGTGATAAATGTTAGCCGGATGTGCTTAGTACAACTATACGCTGAGTCCTGGGATTCCTCCTAGTGAATCATCAAACCCAGTAAGGGTGGTCTTGGGGACCACTAACACAATGGGCATTTGTTTTTGCTTCTCTTGAGAGTTTGAGTATAACTAAAACTGCTGTGACTGTTCTTATACATGCCTTTTTATAGTCCCATCTTTTTCCCTTGCATTTAGGAGCCTGAGTGCAAAGCTAGGTCATAGGATGGTGTCCCTTGCTCTTAAAATTCTAGCAGTAGTGTACTTTTAGTTGCCTAAAAACATCCCTGTTTCGTACCTCCTTGCGTTTTGTACATGTTGTTCTTTTTACCTAGAATGCCCTCCCTACCCCTGTGGCTGTTTGGTAAAACCTTTTAGTCTTCTCACCTTCCTACTACTCTTGTTATTTCTCTGTATATTTATTGTTGGGATTACAGTACAGCACATGCTTGTTTACGTGCTTGTGTTTCCCTTAGACTCACTCCTTGGGTACACGGATTGTCTTATTTATCCTGTCTCCAGAATGGCTCCTGGCATATGGTGCAAATACAGTCCGTAAATGAAATTATAACCTTTGGGTCTGCAATCACCAGGTTATGTTGTTCATGAGTCCTTTGTTTATTGTTCATGTGAATTGTCTCTGATCCAAGGGGTTTAAAACCCCAGCTCCTGAAGTGACTGTGAGTGGCTTAGAGCTCTAACAGAAACAATAGACTTGGTGACTGAATATTGATTTTGATCTTAACATTGAAGAAAGGAGTCACTACTGTTGGTAGTATTGGAGGTTGTGATCGAGGTGGTAGAACATATCTGTGAAGGTGGTGTGATATGGGTCTGCCTCTCCTGGGGTGTCTGCATTGAGTTCCTGCCAGTGCTGCAGGTGGTACGCTGAGTGCTGCTTAGATCAAGACCTTGGAGGACCTTACTGTTTATCAAACACAGAGCTAACAGCCCGTATAGCTTACAGTTTGACAGGTAAGTGGGACAAGAGCTACAATTGCAGTGACCGTGTGTTCTGGATATTCTTGACCAGTCATGGTATTAAATATCCCCTTAACATTCTCATAAACCTGTCTTGGAAATTGTAGTATTTCCTTTTCCAGACAGAGAGAGGGAGAGAGAGAGGGAGAGAGAGAGAGAGTGTGTGTGTGTGTGTGTGTGTGTGTATCGCATTGGATGTCCCCTGTAGAAAATGAAAACTAACCAGAAAAGTAAAGAGCGATCAATGAGAAGGGGGTTCTCATTGACTCCTGAATTCAGTGAGTGGAGCATAGTTAAGGATCAGATCCTCAAAGATACCAAGTAAGATAAACCTGAAATATTGGTTGGGTTTGGCAATTATGAAGTCATTCATTTAGCAGCAGTTTTGTAGGGGTTGTGTGTTTGTGTACGTGTGGGAGGGGATCATACTACCAGGATATCGTGGGCTGAGAGGACAAGCAGGAGGTTAAGAAGTAAGTGTATTTTCTAGAAGGTCGATAGTAGAGCAAGAGAAAGAAGGCAGTGGCTTGGAAGGAGTTTTAAGTCAACGAAGGTGTATTGGTGTTTTTAGGATAACAGAGCTTTGGGCATACTTACAGACTGGTGGGAAGGAAGCAGTGGAGAAGAAAGAGGAAGGTCAGATCATGAAGGCAAAGAAAGAAGGGGTGCTCTCTTGAGTCTATCTGGTGATGGATTCACTTTGTCTTTCTGCAAGTAATGACCTGCAGCCATTTCTCCTTTGTTTCTGGTGAGCCTCCCTACCCAGCCCTGTTCTGTCTCTTCCTTTTCTTGAGTTTACTGTGTTCTGTATCCACTCTTTATGTTCTCTGCCTATCTGTCCTTTCCCACACTTAGAGAAATTCTGGTTTTTCTTTTTTCTTTAAAGATTTTATTTGAGAGTGAGAGATCACAAGTAGGCAGAGAGGCAGGCAGAGAAGGGGGGGGGAAGCAGGCTCCCTGCTGAGCAGAGAGTCCGATGCGGGGCTCAATCCCAGAACCCTGAGATCGTGACCCGAGCTGAAGGCAGAGGCTTTAACCCACTGAGCCACCCAGGCGCCCCAGAAATTCTAATTTTTCATTCTCTAGCTTAAAAGTCTTGAGTTGTCAGGCCATTCCAGATATCTTAATTTACTCCTCTCCTCTATATGTAGCATTTTTGTACTTAATCTCCACTTACCTAACTAGATTTCTTTCTCCTGCTTGACTAATTCTCTTTAGGTCAAGGATTATATTTTATCTATCTGTAATCTCAACATTTAACCTAGCAGGTTTTTAGTATTTATGAAATAATAGATTGAACTGTGTGAAACTGCCATTTTGTTGGTTGGTTTTATATGGACCAACCTAATAAATTCTTAGAGTGTTGCCCAGAAGACTTGGGGTTGAAGTTTAGTTAAGAATGGTGAAGGAAAAAAATTAAACCTAGAGAAGCATTTCTTAACAACCGTAGAGTCAGTGCAGTTCGACCAGAAACTGACTTCGAATGACCAGGCAATGAAAGCACACATGGGAATCTAGCTAGATGGCTTACATTTTTCCATAAAGAAAACCTATCCATTCCTCAGGTGAAGCTGTAGCATTTCCTAGTCTTTTGTCTGAATGACAGTTTTCTAAGTGGGTGTTCACAGAGGGTCTGTTCAAAGTTGTAGTTAAATAGTATTTTCAAAATCATGAGTATAAATGCTGTAGAGGTTTTGTTCAGCTTTATTATAAAAATAAAGGCAAATTGCCAAAGTAAATCTGAACCAGTTCTTTGGGGGGCATCTAAGTATATTGCTTTCTGTTGATGTGACTTGTGGGTTTTTTTTTTTTTTTTTGGTAATCTCTATACCCAGGGTGGGACTTGAACTCGCAACCCCAAGATCAAGAGTCAAATGCTCTACTGACTGAGCCAGCCAGATGCCCCTCTGTTGGTGTGTCTTAATTAAAAAACAAAATCTAAATGTTCAAGATTAATGCTTTCATCTAAAAAAAACCTCTAATTAGAGATTCTTCTTCTCAAAGTTTTTTCGTGTAAGCACCGTTTTGCTGGAGGCTTAGTAGATTCTAGTCTATGGACCCCAGGTTAAAACTCCCATCTGGAAGACTAAACTGTGTGTTCTTCTGACAGTCTTCCATGAATCTCTCCACTGACTTTTTCATGAAGCCATAGTAAATGATTAGCAGGAATAGTCTTGAAAGTGTCTTTAATATAGGTATTGTGTTTTTGATTAATGGCAAACTCAATTATAATCAACCTAGAGGTTGTAGCGTTCATTTATTTATGGTTAGCGGTCATTTATTTATGACCGTTTATTATTTATATATATAATATATATAATATAATAATATATAATAAATAAATAATAAATAAATTATTATTTATTATTTATAATAAATAATAAATAAATAAATTATTTATTTATTATTAGCGGTCATTTATTTATGACCGTTAAATATCCCCAGACCAGGATTTTGACCTAAAGAATGGCCATCCCATCACCTTGTTGATGCTGGGTTATATGGTCTCCGAAGGCAAGGCCAGGCTTTCCAAATTAAGCAATTCTAGCATACAAATAAGTATGAAATTTGGGGATCTTAGTCTTTAAGTAGAAAACCTAGAGAGGTGGTATGTGATGAGATTTTTAAAGAGTTATGAGTGATAGTTTCAAGCCACAAATGCAGAAACACCTCCAGTTAGAAGTGCTAAACAAATGAATGAGCTTCTTGGTGAACTTGACCGGGATGAGCTTATCCTTGCCCTTTTTGATGTAATGAGATTCCTCATTACTACAAAGTCTGCAAAGTAGATGGTACTCCATTTTATACCTGGGGCAACCAAGGCTCATAGAAGATACTTAAGGGAGTTTGTATTTTTACTCCAAGGCCTGTGTTCGTTCTGCTTTGTGAAAGTGATTCAGTTTTGGGGAAGATTATTTCCTTGCGGAAAAGGGGAATGCTTTTTTTTCTGACTGTTGTCTCCTTCCCCCTCCCAGCTGAGAATTACTGCTGTAGGAGACCAGTGTGTCAGGATGGGAATGTCAACTTTTACCTGTTGAAGAGAACATTTAGACCTGTTATAAAATAGTTTGTATTAGCAGAGATTCCTCATGAACTATTCTTTCTGACAATAAGGAGGTACAACTAGTTTTATCTCGACACCATTTTTAGCCTGTGACCGTTCAAAAGAGCAAATTACTTGGCAATGCTAGTAATTCTTATTACTAGCATTGCCAAGTAATTTGCTCTTTTGATCCATAGTTCTCAAAAGTATTACAATTTGCATTCCAAGTCACTGATCCTATTAAAGTCTCCTTTCCTATCCATTGTGAAAGACCAAATAAAGGTTTAAAAAAAAAACCTGCAAATGATCTCACTTTAAGGCAAAATATGCCAAAAATAACCATGAAAAGTATCAGACAACAGTGGAATAACCAAAGGAGGGGGGACTTTTCTTTATGGTAAAATATTGGTATGAACTCAGACCTATGCATCAGTTAAGGTAGAATATACAGAATAATAGGTGTGGATAAAAGGTCTGTGTTTTGAAAATGAGAAACGGAATTCATTTAGCTGGGGAGTTTGAAGGATCACTAAATTGTGTTGTTAGGTACATGTTTTAGGCAGTTCAATTTGTATCCTGTCTTTAGTCCTTTTAATTAAGCTTTCTAAATAAAAGGATTAGGAAAATTAAGCATGGAAGGGCCTGGGGTCCTCAAAAGAATAGTTGGCTTATGTCCTCGGTACATTTTCTCCTTTAAAGAGCAGATAGCCTTTTCTTCAGGGATCCTTGTGGTGGCCTCGAACCCCCCTTGGTGTAATGGTGATGATACTACCGATAGCCAGCATTCATCTGTTCAGCGTGGAATTATGTGCCAGGTACTGTGCCAAGCGTGTTATATGTATTCACATAAAAGCCATATGAGGCTGTAGTATTACTTTATCGCTATTGTGCACCTAAGCAAAGTGGTAGATGTGTTTCCCCTGGGACATTGCTAGCTTTTATCTCCCCGCCCCCGCCCTCCCAAATTGGTTATTCAAAGCAAACCATTGGTTTGCTGATGTGATTAAGCAGTTTGGGATATTAACATTCCATTTCCTTTTGCATTAATTACCCAGAGTCTTCTAGATAACTGGTTTGGTATACCTGAGAGGAAGGGAGGGAGGGAGGCATTCCAGATCACGTTTGCCTGAGGTTTGAAGTTGCGGTCTATGTTCCAGGTGGGATTTGGAGTGGGGTAGCATCGGCCAAATGTATTTCTAAATTGGGGTTTTTTAAGGCTGCTTGAGATGGTAAGATTCTTAGACTTTGTCCTTCTCCTGGGGAAGCAGGTTTCTCCCAAAGGGCCTCTGGGCCCTCGTCTTCCCCGGATGACTGTAGCACTTCCCTCACTGGTTCCTCCTGTTCTCTTTCGTGGTTGCTTGAGGTCTCCTGCGACTCAAATACAGTGTTATCTCCTTGCCAGGATCTGGGAATCCATAGATCTATAGGACAGCTATACCAGTAAATTAAAATCAGATTAGTATTTGTGTTGCAAGAGGGGCCTTTTAAAATTTGGAAACTTCTGATGTAGGAGATAATTCTAATGCTCTAACGTAGCATGAGGCCTTCTTTCCGGTTCGCGCTCTTGTCTACCCGTGCCCTGCCACACTGGACCACTTTCGATAATGCTCCTCTGTTCTCTTTGTGCTTCAGACCTCCTTCCTACCTTGACTTTCAGGAACATTGTCTTCCTCTGAGCGCCCCTGGCTGAGAGGACAGTATATGATCACAGCAAACTGGAGCTTGTGTGGTGGCTGTTGACTGCATGATGGGATCTTCGTTCCTTTCTAGATTTCAGAAATCTCTCTTGGTTGAGTGTGTCTAATCTGCCTACGCCTCGGTTCCTCACTGTACATAGCGGGCCGATGGTTAATGTTGATTAGGCAGCGAACGAGTGAAGCATGTAGCCCTGAGACCTGCAGATCGATGGTAAAGGCTTGCATCTTAGCCTTCGTGATGTGGCCTTAGTGAGGCTGAGAATCATCTTCGAAATCTACAGTTGCGAAAAGGGCTTTGTGTGTGTGGCTCTCTGAAGGGCGTGGGAAAACGACCTTGTAGTACTGTGTGGTCTGGTCTTCCTCACAGCTTGCAGAGGGTACCAGTCTTTTCAAGAACTTGAGAATGCTGTGGGACAAGTTTGTTCCTTTAAGGCCATCCTGCAGAGTTGATAAAACTCGTAAGTGCTTCTGGTCATTCTCATGTGTACCTGAATTTTTATAGGCTAAACATAGAGACACCCAGCTTTTTAAAGTTTTGTTTTGAAGTGACCAGCTGTAAGATCTTAGGTGCTGTTTTTCTTACTTGGTGTGAGTTTTGTTTCTTTTCCTCGAGGTAATTGGGAAATGTAGAGCGGATGAGTCAGACTTCCCTTAGAAATGACTCTATCAGAGGCGCCTGGGTGGCTCAGTGGGTTAAAGCCTCTGCCTTCAGCTCAGGTCATGATCTCAGGGTCCTGGGATCGAGCCCTACATCGGGCTCTCTGCTCGGCAGGGAGCCTGCTTCCTGCAGGGAAGCCTCTCTCTCTCTGCCTGCCTCTCTGCCTACCTGTGATCTCTCTCTGTCAAATAAATAAATAAAATATTTTTAAAAAAATGACTCTGTTAGCCAGTATGTCCTTGCTTATGATGTCAGGCATCAGATGTCCTGAGTGAGACAGTGAAGAATGGTCCCCGATTTCTATCTGGGACACCTGGTGAATGGTGGTGTTGTCTACTGAGCTAGAGAATACCAAGAGAAACGCTATGGTGGGGGAGAGGGTGTTCGATTCATGATTGTCAATCTGCAGTGCAAATTCAGGGTCTTCAGCGAGTTGTCTGTACTTTGAATGGCTGTGTTCAGTTGTACCACTGGGACAATACCTTTGGGTGGTGGTTGCCCCGCTCTTGTTGCTTACCATGCCTTCTCCTGTAATTGTGCTTTTGGGTGTGGAAATAGCCACCATAGGCCAGGCACCATGTTAAGTGATTTATTACATCTTGTCAAAAGGGTGGTGGGTACTCTTCCCGTTTCACAAATGGGAAAACTGAGGCAAAGAGGTTAAATAAAGGGCAGAACCAAACTTTAAACAACTATATAGAGCTATAATCCACATTACTATAAAATTCGTGATTTTTTTAGTATAGTTACAGTTTTGTGATCACCATAATCTAATTTTAGAATAATTTCAGTATCTCAGAAAGGAACCTTGAACCCATTAGCCACCATCTCCAAACCTCCTCCTCCTCTCCACCCCCAGATGAAGGCAACTCATCTAGATTAGATTTGCCTGTTTTGGACATTTCCTATAAATGGGCTCATAATAGGTGGTCTTTTGTGACTGGCTTCTTTCACTTAGCATCAAGTGCTTGAGGTTTATCCATGTGAAGCACATATCGGTGCTTCATTTTTTAAAAAGAAAGATTTATCTTCTTAAGAGAGAGTGCACACAGAGGGAGAGGGAGACAATCAGATTCCCTGCTCAGCAGGGAGCCTGATGTGGGGCTGGATCCCAGGACCCTGAGATCAGGACCTGAGCCGAAACCAAGAGTCAGACACGCAACTGACTGAGCCACCCAGGTGCCCCCAGTGCTTCATTTCTTAAATTTCAAGATAATATCCTGTTACATTGATCTACCTCCAAAATTTGAATCAAGCATTTATGGTTCTAAAATTGCTGCTGCCACAACCATGCTAATTCCTACACAAGTCTCATTAGATTAGAAGGTTCTTGGGGGCAATATCTTTTATTTCTGTGTTTTTCTTTTTCCCTCTTACGGTTCTCTGAGGAAATCTTGCTCATAATAGGACTCATTAAGTATTTTAATATATAGGCAAGAAATTCAAGTCCTTGTTACTTTATCTAACTCACAGTGTTGGATTGGGAGAAAGGGGGGGTTATTTACCATAAAGGGTTTTTTACTTAAAGACCTAAGTTTTGTTTTTTGTTTGTTTGTTTGTTTAGGACAGAAATCTAACTATCTTTATCCTGTGTCTAGGAAGAAGAAACTGGGCGGATAAAAGATTGCTGGGACAACCAGGAAGCACCTGCGCTCTCCACATGTAGCAATGCCAATATCTTTCGAAGGATAAATGCCATATTGGATAATTCTCTGGATTTCAGTAGAGTGTGCACTACACCCGTAAACCGAGGAATTCATGATCATTTACCAGGTGACTTAGATTTGAAACCTTGAGTGTATGTTTTTGTACATACACTGTGTATGTATACAGACCTGTTTCTTAGCAGCTTTCTTGTGAAGCCTATGAAGAATGACCTCGAATCTCTGGTAATACTAGCCCCTTTTTGTAGCTTACTTTAAGGATTGGCTTCCCCTCCGGATGAAGGCTGCCTTTGATTTATAATGTACACATCTATTTTATGACACATAAAAAGACTGGTTAAAAAAGGATAGGTCTAAGGTAGCACGACTACCTATGTAGAGAATTATAATGTGAGTCACAGATCTAATTACAGGTGTTCTGGTAGTCACATTTGAGTTTTTTTTAAAAAGGGACATTAATATTTTATTTAACCTAACATGTAAAATATACTAACACATGGTCAGTATAAAAACTATTAATGAGATACCATATTCTTTTGCTAGTGTATTTCACATTTACGGTGTGGCTCAGTTGGAACTAGCTGCACTTCACGTGCTTGGTGGCCATGTGACTAGTGGCTGCTATATTGGACAGTGCATCTCTCGAATAATTTAATTGCTTTTAAATGTGAATGCAAGTCAACAAGCATTTAGTTCTGATGAAATGTAGGTTATCCCATAGGGTAGTGGAAGGAGAGAGTAGCATACGTGAAGATGGTACTTCTTACAAGGAGGCTTGGAAGTCCTAAAAGGTGTTGTTTCATAATCTTCCATGGAAGTTGCACCATGTATAAGAATGGTAATGGAAAGTTTCTTAGAATTACTTTAATTGAAAATGAATGTGTTTTTAATTTTTTAAATGTGCCTTGAAGAAATTTGGCAGTAGTGGGGTTTGCAGAAAAAGGACTGGTAATTGCTGTTTTTTCATCACATATTCTTTGATTTACATCCTAACTTGACATTGGAAGTAATTCCCATAAAGATGCAGGTGTATGTGAACGTAAGGTAGCTAAAAGTCTGAAGGAGAGATTTCATTACGAACAAGACTGACTTGTGGTAACTGTAGAATTTATTTTTATTAAATTGTTCTAACTGAAGGGCAAATGGGAGAAGGCCATAGGGGGAGCTAGGAATGCTGGCTGGTCTGGTCTCTTCAAACTTCCAAGACAGTACATGTGTATTTTCTGTTAGTTGGTGTATGTCATGCACTAATAACCCTCATTGTCGTTTAGCTTATGCCAAGTTAAAAACTCAGAAAATCTGCTTGTTTCAACATATGTGTTCTGTTTTTCTTTGAGAAAATTGCATGAATTTTATTCCAGTATGAATGACAATCAACAATGACTTAAATCTCACTAAGTTGCCTCAGACATGCTGGGAACTTAGGCATACCTCAGCGGGATTGTGGTTTGGGTCCCAGACCACTACAGCGAAGTGGATTTTGCGATGAAGCAAGCCAAAGGAATTTTTTGTTTTCCCAGTGCATATGGAAGTTATGTTTACATCATACTGTAGTCTGTTAAGTGTGCAATAGCATTATGTCTGAAAAATGGTATATACTGTAATTTAAAAATACTTTATTGCTAAAAAAAAATACTAACCATCATGTGAACTTTCAGCAAGTCCCAGTCTTTCCACTGGTGGAAGGTCTTGTCTTGATGTCGCTGGCTGCTGACTGTTGAGGGTGGTGGTTGCTGAAGGTGGGGTGGCTGTGGCAGTTTGTTAAAATAGGACAACAGTGAAGTTTGCTGCATCCGTCTACCCTTTCAGGAGTGAGTTCTCTGTAGTGGCCAATGCGGCCTGATAGCATTTTACCTGCAGTAGAACTTCTTTTGAAATTGGAGTCAATCCCGTGTTACAGATGAGAAAACCAAATCTCCTCTGGGTTAGAGGACTTGTTCAAGGCTACCTAGCTAGTCGGTAAGGGGCTATCTGAGAGGCAGACCAAAGTCTGCTGTCACAGTGCATGTTGTTTAGCATTAGGCCATTTCCTAACGCTTGGCTCCCACAAACAGAGCATCTTTAGGTGCATGCAGGTGGACACCCAGCTTTGACTTCTGTGTCTGGTCTGGTCTTGGGCTCCAGTGGATGCTGAGACTTCTGCAGGTCAGATTTCTGCTGTGCCAGGTGCTTATTACTACATAGAGCCCTGGCCTTGGCACCTAGATCATGCTGCCAGATCTAGGCCCTGGCCTTTGCACCTAGATCAAGCCAGCCTTGGGATGGCTTAGGTGACTGTTGGGCCAAGTAGACATCATTATTTCATTCTGAGACCTTCATAGGTTCTGGGGATGAAGACATGGACATCTTCGAGAGACCTCATTCAGCTAGCTACCACATCAAGTAATGATCAGGTCAGCCTTGGACCTGTAGGTCAGGTCCATCCCTGCAAAATCTGGCTTTAGATTCCACATCTCTTACTATACACTTGGTCCCACTGCCACAAGTAGCCAAATTCATCAGAAATTCAATGCAAATAGTTAGGGAATGCACCAATCATTGCACCAATCATTGTTGTTAGGCTCCAAGGATTCCTGACGATATGGTATCTTCAGAACCTGCTCTTCTATCATGGATGGGAAACAGAAGGAAAAAAAAATCACAAAACAGAGAAATAAGTAAAATAATTGCAAGTTTTAGTAAGTGCTATGAAGTAATAACATTTTGAGTGACTTACGTAGGAAACTCTCTGAGGAGGTATGTTTTAAACAGAGCCCTAAAGGAAAAGAAAGCGCTGGATCACGTAAAGAGTGTGAGGAAAACATTCCAGACAGAAAAGGTTGGACTAAGGCTTGTCAAGGAGCTTGGCATGTTTGAGGCACTGAAGGAAGATAGGGAAGGGGGAGTCCTGCACGATGGCTGCAGGGGGGCCGACGGCCACAGTGGGTGGGTGTTGTGGGCTGTGCAGAGACCCTGGATGTGCTTGTGAGAGTTGGCAGAGCTCCATGGCCAGTGATAGGAAAGAAGTTATTTGTCCTCCGAATTCTGATTACCTGTTTCTCCAACAAAAAGATGGAGGACAAAATGGAAGCTACACCGCTTGAGTGGGCTGCCTTCCCATGATGGAGAAAATGAGTGTTGACTCATCGTTTTTCTCGGTGCTTGGGAAAGGTTCCTGGCATTGCTCCTGGGTTTGCTGCTGCAGCTTCTTTACAACTCAGCCTCAAAGATCACGTTTTTGCTTTAAAAATCATCATGTTGACTCACTACGTCCAGATCTGAGAATCTCTCCTAACAAGTAATAATCAAGGCAAATAAGGATTTATGTAGAAGGATACTTATAGCCTCATTATGGTGGTGAAAATTTGGGAAAGAAAAAACCTAAATGTCTCCTAAGAGGAAAGTTGTTTATTTGTATATTTGAGTGATGGAGTATTATGTAGTTATTAGACTAATACCTTTTGAGAATAATAGTTTTCTACATGTTCAGTTACATAAGAATCTTAATATAACATGAAATTAAGATAGAATACTAATGCATATGTACACACATTCTCAATTTTGAGCTGTAAAATTAATATGTAAATATTTACAGTGGAAAAAACTCGGGAGTCCATCCTCTCAAACCCTGCCTCTGCCTTATTAGCAACTAAGTATATGTAATATTGTAAATCCTTTGTTGTCATTGCAACAACCTTCGCAGCCTCTCCACCAGGAGTCAGTCCCATCTCAAGCATCTTTCTTGCTCATCCACAAGAAGCAACTCCTCATCTGTTAAAGTTTGGTCATGAGATCCCAGCAGTTCAGTCCCATCTTCAGTCTCCACTTCTAATTCTAGTTCTCTTGCTGTTTCTACCACATGTGTAGTGACTTCTTCACGGACATCATGACCCCTTCAAAGTCCTCAACGAGGGTTGGAATCAACTTCTTTCAGAGTTCTGTTCATGTTGATATTCTGACCTCTTCCCACGAATCAAATGTTCTTAAGGGCATCCAGAATGGTGAATCCTTTCCAGAGGGTTTTCAGTGTGCTTTGTCCAGATCCACCAGAGGAATCACTATCGATGGCAGCTATAGCTTTATGAAATATCTTCAGTAATAAGACTCGAAAGTTGAAATTACTTCTAGATGCATGGGCTGCAGAATGGATGTGTATCAGCAGGTGTGCAAACCACAGCAGTCTCCTTGTACATCTGTGTCAGAGCTCGTGGGGGACCAGGTGCATGGTCAATGAGCAGCAATGTTTTGACAGGGATCTTCTGAGCAGAAGGCCTCAACAGCCACTTGAAATATTCATTATACCATGTTGTAAACATATGTACTGTCCAGGCTTTGTTGTTCCATTGATAGAGCGCAGGCAGAGTGGATTTAGCGTAATTCTTCAGGTCCCTGGGATTTTCAGCGAGCACAGGCTTCAGCTTGAAGCCACAGCTGCATGGCCCTGACATGACAGCCAGCCTGTCCTTTGAAGCTTTGAAGCCAGGCACTGCCCTCCCCTCTAGCTGTGAAAGTCCTGGATGGACTTCTGATAGAAGGCTGTTTCGTCCACATGGACAATCTCTTGTGTCGGACTGTGGAGCCCCCTCCGTGAGTGATCTCTGCTGGAGCTTCTGGAGAGCTCGCTGCAGCGTCTCCATCAGCCCTTGCTGCGTGACCTTGCATTTCGATGTTACGGAGACGGTGTCTGTTCTTAAACTTTATGAACCAACCCTGCTAGCTTCAGACTTGTCTTCACAGCTTTGTCCCCTCTCTCCGCCTTCCCAGAATTGAAGAGCGTGAGGGCCTTGCTCCGAATTAGGCTTTGGCTGAAGGGAATGTTGTGGCTGTTGGATCTTCTGTCCAGACCACTGAGACTTTGTCCCACTTTCTTATCATCGTGTGTTCACTGGAGTAGCACTTGTAAGGTCCTTCCAGAACTCTTCCTTTGCATTCACAACCTGTCTGTTTGGGGCAGGCGGCCTGGCTTTTGGCTTATCTAGACTTTCAACACACCTTCCTCTCACGGAGCGTAATCATTTCTAGCTTTTGATTTAAAGTGAGACGTGACTCTTCCTTTCACTTGAGCACTTAGATACTTAAAAGTCATTGTCAGGTTATTAACTGGCCTAATTTCAATATTATTGTATCTCGGGGAATGGGGAGACCTAAGGAGAGAGGGAAACAAAAGGGGAAGAGCTAGGTGGTGAAACAGCACACACATAACATTTAGCAATTAAGTTTGCCGTCTTGTGTGGGCATGGCTTGTGGCACCTCAAAACAATTAGGGTAGTAACATCAAAGATCACAGATCATCATAACAAATACAATAATAATGAAAAGGTTTGAAATATTACAAGAATTACTTCCATGTGACTCAGAGACACGAAGTAAGTAAATGCTGTTGGAAAAATGATACTGATAGACTTGCTAAATAGGGTTGCCATAAATCTTCAATTTATAAAAAATGCAGTATCTGTAAAACACAGTAAAACAAGATTGCCTGTATTTGCCTTTTTCCATGTGTTATATTTACAGTGTGTTCATACTGATACTTTTAAGTCAGATCAGTATATTTTAATTGCTGTATAATAGTAATATTTTACATAATTATTTATAATATTTATCTGATCCTCTATTGGTAAATGATTTTTGCTGTTAAAAACAGTATTTTGGTGAACATCCTTCTATCATATATCTCCTTCTGTGCATCTAACAAGCACTTCCTGAGCCTATGTACCTAGAAGTGAATTGCAGAGTCATTGGGTATATACTGTCTTCAAACTGTTAAGTTGCTAACTTCTTTCTCAAAGTGAATTAATCAGTTTACAATCGTGCCAGGATTTCATGAGAGTTTTTTGCTACGTCTTTGTAGACCCTAATTGTTGTCATAATCCAAAATTTCAGCCAGCCTTGGGTATAGAGCCTATTTAATTTTGGTTTTGTCTATATTGTGAAATATTTTCTACAGTTAAAAGATATAGGTAGCATATATGATCTGACATCAGCCCAAGAAAGATCTCTAGAACTGGGCCTCAGGGTTCTTTTCCTTTATCCTGGTGTGTTTCTTGAGATTCCATTGTATATAACTAAAAATCACTGGCTTAGGTGAAATCACGCAGGAAATGCTGTTTTGCTACATAGCTGAGCTGTTGAGCAGAATACTAAATTGAATATTCTTTGCCGAGAAAAATCCTTCTCTTTTTAAAGAGTGGCTTGGTTATCACCTCTGAGAACTTTTTCTCACATTCTCTTGCCTCTGTTAAATGTAATGAGATCATTCTTGGCTATTGCAGATTGTTCATTGACTGCATGTGTGGTGTTCTAAACGTAAATGTACATAGTCTCAAAACAGGGAAGATAAGGGATAGTTTTGAAGAAACATACTCACTTTGCCCATTTCATAATAAACCTACACGAAAGTGCAAGCCCTGGATGCAGATTAACTTGAGAACAGACCCTGGCCGTGTGCTTACTTGCTCTGATCTTGACTATCCCTCTGAGATTATGTCTGCTGAATTTTGTAACTTGGGAGTAATAGCCATACCCCTCTATAGGTTTTGGTGGGGGGGAGCTTGAATAAGGTGTGTGTGTTGAATTTGTAGAATAATGCCCATAACTGCACTTACACACTGTGTGGTTGTACCGGTGGGGACAGTGTGGATATATAGAGGGTGCATTTGTGAGAGAGCATGGCTTAGGGTCATGATGTTGAAAAGTTGAATTCCTGCTTTCTGGTTTAGACTGTCAAGGACCAGGTGTTCAACACCCTTGGTTTCCCTGCTCAGTACTGTGTTTGCAACAGGCTGGGTGTCCTTATACAATTGCTCGATATACACATTCTCCCAAACTGGGTACTGTAGCTGAAAGAGGCCCCAATTTTATGTTCCAATAAGTTCTACTCTCCCCACATTCCATATTATGTCTAGATTTTTCTTTTTTATTGTGGTAAAATAAATTTCCCATCTTAACCAATTCTAAGTGCACAGTTCAGTGACATTTTGTACATGCACGTTGTTGAGCAACCCTTACTACCATTCATCCCTATAATTCTTCATCCCGTAAAGCTGAAACTCTGTACATGTTGAACAGTAACTCCCCATTCTTCCCTCCCTGCCACCCACCACTACACCTTAGGTCTTCATGGTTTCGACTATTCTAAGTCCTTCTTGTAAGTGGATCCATACAGTATTTGTCATTTGTGACTGGCTTATGTCCCTCCCTTTTGCATGATGTCCTCAAGGTTCATCCATGTTGTAGTATTTGTCAGAATTCTCTTCCTTTGTAAGTCTGAATAATATTCTGTTATCGTATATATCTCATTTTGCTTATCCATTCCTACATTGGTGGAGACTTGGTTGCTTCCACGTTTTAGCAGTGCCACAAACATGAGTGTACAAAATCTCTTCAGGACTGTGCTTTTGATTCTTTCAGGGATATACCAAGAGAGGTAATTGCTGGATCACATGGTAGTTCAGTTTTTAATTTTTTGAGGAATCACTGTACTGTTTTCCACAATAGCTGTACCGTCTACGTTTCCACCAAGAGTGCACAAGTGTTCCAGTTTCTCCACATCCTCACAAACACTTGTTTTTTTGTGGTACTATCCTAATGGGCATGAAGTGCTATCTTAGTTTTGATTTGCATTTCCCTCATGATTTGAGATGTTTAGCACTTTTTCACGAGCTTATCGGCTAGTTGTGTATCTCTGGAGAAACATCTCAAATTCCTTTGTACGTTTGTTTCTTTTTTTTTTTTTTAAGAATTTGTTTATTTGACACAGAGACAGATCACAATTAGGCAGAGAGGCAGGGGGAAGCTCCCTGCTGAGCAGAGAGCCCGATGTGGGGCTTGATCCCAGGACCCTGAGATGATGACCTGAGCTGAAGGCAGAGGCTTCAACCCACTGAGCCACCCAGGCACCTCCCTTTGTACGTTTTTGAATCCGGTTGTTTTTTGTTCTTATTGCTGAATTTTAGGAGTTCTCTGCAAATCCTTTTTTTTTTCTTTAAAAAAAAAAAAGATTTTATTTATTTACTTGACAGAGACAGAGAGATCACAAGTAGGCAGAGAGGCAGCCAGAGGGAGAGGGGGAAGCAGGCTCCCCGCTGAGCAGAGAGCCCGATGTGGGGCCTGACCCCAGGACCTCGAGACCATGACCTGAGCCAAAGGCAGAGGCCCCAACCTACTGAGCCACCCAGGCGCCCCTTTCTGCAAATTCTATATATTAATCCCTCATTTGATACGTGATTTACAAATACTTTCTCCTATTCTGTGAGATGCCTTTTTACTCTGGAGAGTGCCTTTCGATGTACAGAACTTTCAAATTTTCATGAAATCTGATTTGTCTATTTTTTTGTTTGTTACTTGTACCTTTGGTGTCGTATCCAAGAAAACGTTGCTAAATCCAGTGTCATGAAGCTTTTGTCCTGTGTTTTCTTCCAAGGCCTTACATTTAGGTCCTTGGTCCATTTTTGAGTTACTAATTTTTGTACATGGTTTTAGATAAACATCCAACTATATTTGCATGTGTATGTCCAGTTTTCCCAGCACCATTTGTTGAAAAGACTGTCCTTTCCCCATTGAATAGTCTTGGCACCCTTGTCAAAAATCATTTGACCATGTATGTAAGAATTTATTTCTGGTCTTTCTATCCTGCTCCGTTAGTTTACATATTTGTCTTTATGCCAATACCACACTGTTTTGGTTACTGTAGCTTTGTAATAGGTCTTGAAGTCAGGAAGTGTGAGCCTTTCAACTTTGTTCTTTTTTTTTTTTTTTCCTTCAAGATGCTTTGGTTATTCAGGGTCACTTGAGATTCCATATGAAGTTTAGGATGGGTTTTTCTTTATGTATTTTGGATAGTAATCCCTTACCAGACATGATTTTCAAATATTCTCCCATTTGGTAGGTTACTTTTTCATTTTGTTGATAGTTAAAAGGTTTTTAGTAATGTATTCCCGTGTGTTTGTTTTTGCTTTTGTTGCCTTTGCTTTTGGTATCGGGTTTTTCCATTTCTGTAGCACTGTCATTGGGATTTTGATATGTGTTGCATTGAATCTGTAGTTTGCTTTGGGTAGTATTGACATTTTAACAGTATTAAGTCCTCCAATCCATGTAATGTACATGGGATGTATTACCATTTATTTATGTTGTCTTTAACTTGTTTTATCAGTGTTTCTTAGTTTTCATTGCACAAGTCTTTTGCTTTCTTGGTTAAGTCAGTTCCTAAATGTTCTTGTTGATGCTTTCATAGATGGAATAGTTTTTTTAATTTCCTTTTCAAAGTGTTCATCAGGTATAGAAATGCAACTGATTTTTTTTGTGTTGACTTTATATCCTGATACTTAGCTGAATTTATTTATTCTAAGAGGAGTTTTTTGTGGACTCCTCAGGGGTTTCAACATATAATTCTGTCATTTACAAACAGGGATAATTGTACTTCTTTTCCAATTTAGATGCCTTTTCTTTCTTTTCTTTGACTGACTATTCTTGCTAGAATTTCCATTACATTGAAGAGAAGTGGTAAAAGTGGGCATCCTTATTTTTTTTTCCTGATCTTAGAGGAAAAGCTTTTAGTCTCCCACCATTGAGTATTATGTTTGCTATGGGTTTTATATATATATATATATATATATATATAAAGATTTTATTATGTGAGGGTATGTTTTCTTTTATTATTTTGTTGAGTGATTTTTATCATGAAAGTATGTTGTCAGATACTTCTCTGCATCAAGTGAAATGGTCATGTGGTCATGTGTGGTTTTTTTCTTTCATTTTGTTGATGTGGCATATAGATTCTTTGTACATTGAACCATCCTTACATTTCAGGAACAAATCCTGTTTGGACACAGTGTGTAATCCTTTCAGTGCAATGTGAAGTTGTGTTTGCTAGTATTTTGTTGAGTGTTTATTTATTTATTTTTTAAATATTTTATTTATTTATTTATTTGACAGAGAGTGAGAGAGTACGAGAGAGGGCACACAGGGAGGAGTGGAGAAGCAGGCTTCCCACTGAGCAGAGAGCCCAATATGGGGCTCGATCCCAGGACCCTGGGATCATGACCCGAGCCAAAGACAGATGCTTAAGGACTGAGCCACTCGGGCGCCCCTCGTTGAGTGTTTTTGTTCAGTTTTTATTTTTGATCAACGTTCATGAAGGATGTTGGTCTGTGGTTTGCTTGTAGTGTCTTTGATATCAGGATTATGCTGCTTTCATAGAATGAGATTAGAAGTGTTCCCTGCTCTTCAGCTCTGTTTGTTTATTTTTAGATTTTAAAGTTTATTTATGACAGAGATAGTGAGAGAGGGAACACAAGCAACAGGGGAGCTGGAGAGGGAGAAGCAGGCTCCTGGCTGCTGCTTCTGACCCAAGCAGAAGGCAGATGCCTAACGACTGAGCCACCCAGATGCCCTTCTTCAAATTTTTGGGAAAGTTTGAGAAGGGTTGGTATTAGCTCTTCTTTAAATGTTTGATAGAGCCCACCAGTGAAGCCATCAGTTCTAGGTCTTTTCTTTGTTGGGAGATTTTTAGTTATTGATTCAGATTGTCTATTTCTTTGTGATTTAGTCTTGGCAAGTTTTGTGTTTCTAGAAATTTGCCTTTTTCATCTAGATTATTCAATTTTTTGATGAACATAGTGCACTCTCACAATCCTTTTTGTTTCTGTAGGGTAGGTAGTACTTTCCCCACATTTGTTATTGATTTTAATAATTGGATGTTCTCTCTTTTAGTTCATTTGCCAAAGATTTGTCTGTTTTGTTGATCTTTTCAGAGAACCAACTTCTGGTTTTATTGATTTTTTATATTTATTTATTTATTGGTCTCTTATGTTGTTTATGTCTGCTCTTATTTCCCTTCTGCTAGCTTTGGGCTTAGTTTGTTGCTCTTCTAGCTTACTACCTTGTAAAGTTTGGTTGTTGATTTGAGATTTGTGTTTTGATGACAGCGTTTATAGTTATAAATTTCCTTTTTACCACCACTTTTGCTGTGTCCCACAGTTTGGGTGTGTTGTACTTTTGTTTTCATTTGTCTCTTAAGTATTTCCTAAATTCCCTTGTGGTTTCTACTTTAATCCATTGGTTGTTTAAAATATATTGTTTAAAAAAATGTTTAATTTCCACAGTTTTGTGAATTTTCCAGTTTTATTATTGACTTCTAGCGCCATCTGTTGTAGTCAGAGAAGATACTTCGTATGATATATATATTTTTTAATCTATTGAGGCTTGATTGTGGTCTTACAGTCTATCCAAGAAAATGTCCCAAGCAGACATGTTGGGACATGTCTGTCCCAAGCAGACAAGTGCACACGTGTGCACTTGAGGAGAATGTGTATTCATTGTTGGTGGGTAGAATGTTCTGTTCACGTCTGTCAGATCTGGCTGGTTTATTGTGTTAAGTCTTATATTTCCTTCTTTAAATATCTCCTTTTTGGTTTTTCTATCCATTATTGTGGGGGTTTTTTTTTTAGATTTTATTTATTTATTTGACAGAGAGAGAGAGATCACAAGTAGGCAGAGGGAGAGGGGGAAGCAGGCTCCCCACTGAGCAGAGAGCCCAATGTGGGACTCGATCCAGGACCCTGAGATCATGACCTGAGCCGAAAGCAGAGGCTTTAACCCACTGAGCCACCCAGGGACCCCCTGTTAGTGCTTTCTATACCTCCATCCTCTGAAAATCCTCCTAGCATTTAGGGTTTTAGTTTTGTATGTTTACCCATCCTCACTATTTTGACTGTTGTGTTTTTTTTTTTTTTTTTAGGTTACTTGTTGCCATTGTTGTTGTTTTTCATTTTTTGGACTAGTTTCCTTGACTTTTCAAATCATGAAGCATAGCATACATGTTTAGTAATTTGCTAAAACCTTGTTTTACTCTAATAAGTGTACAATAAACACCCACATAGCCCTTACCTTGGTCAAGAAATAGAACATTATTGGGCACCTGGGTGACTCAGTTGGTTAAGCAGATGACTCTCAATTTCAGTTTGGGTCATGATCTCAGGGTCTTGGGATTGAGCCCTGTGTCAGACTCTGTGCTCAGCAGGAAGTCTGTTCCTGAGGACTCTCGCTCTGCCTCTTCCCTTGCTTGCTTAAGTACTCTCTGTCTCTCTCTAAAATAAATAAATCTTTAAAAAATAGAATATCACCAATACTCTGGAAGTTCCCCATGTTTTCTTTAAGGATCATATCTCCATCTCCCCCAGATAGAACCATTGACTTGCTATGATTTTTTTTTAAACATTTGTTTGTTTGTTTAAAGATTTTATTTATTTAGTTGACAGAGAGATCACAAGTAGGCAGAGAGGCAGGCAGAGAGAGAGGGGGGGGGGAAGCAGGCTCCCTGCTGAGCAGAGAGCCCAACGTGAGGCTCGATCCCAGGACCCTGAGATCATGACCTGAGCTAAAGGCAGAGGCTTAACCCACTGAGCTACCCAGGTGCCTCGTCTTCCTATGATTTTTCTCTAATATTTCATTCCCATGCATATATCCCTAAAAAGTATTTACATTTTGAACTTTATTCCATACTGTATTCTTTTATGACTGCTTTGTTTATGAAACTGATCTGTATGCATGCAACTGTAGTTAAAATTGATGGATATATTTAGCATTATAAAATATCTCATAATTTATCAATTCTAATGTTCAACATTTGGGTGGTTGCTACTTTTTGGCTGTTAAACAGTGGTGCCATGAACATTCTTGTGGGTGAATCCTGGTACAAATTCTCTAACATCTAGGAATGAGTATCTTCAAAATCAGTACGCAGTGTTCAGCCTTTCCCAAAGAGGTTGTACCAGTTTACTTCCCCACCAGCAGAGACCGTATTTGCCAGCTGCTTCACACCCTAACGAACTACTGGTATTGTCACTCTTTTCCATGAAGCTGTTCTTAGCAGCGTAATACCTCAGGTGGTTTTAACTTTTATATTTTCCTGATTTCATCTGATTTTCAGGTTTTATTGGAGATTTTCAATAGTCTGCCACAAGCTTGCACAGGTTTTTGTGCCTTTTTTTCAGTTGGGAGAATCAGACTTGTAGGGCATTCTTTATTGTGGAGTGGAGTCCTTTGTCAAATCTATGCACTGCTAATATCTAATATCTCCAATGTCTTGGCTTTTGATTTAGTCTTCTAGAGTTGTCTTTTTTTTTTTTTTTTAAAGATTTTATTTATTTGACAGGAGAGAGATCACAAGTAGGCAGAGAGAGAGAGGGGGAAGCAGGCTCCCTCCTGAGCAGAGAGCCCGATGAGGGGCTCGATCCCAGGACGCTGAGATCATGACCTGAGCTGAAGGCAGAGGCTTTAACCCACTGAGCCACCCAGGCGCCCCTAGAGTTGTCTTTTGATAAACATAAGTTCTTCATTTTTAAATAGTTCCAATTTATTGAGCTTTTTTTTTACTGTCAGCATTTTATTTTTTTATTTTATTTTTTAAAATATTTTATTTATTTATTTGAGAGACAGAGAATGTGAGAGAGAGCATGAGAGGAGAGAAGGTTAGAGGAAGAAGCAGACTCCCCGTGGACCTGGGAGCCCGACGTGAAACTCGATCCCAGAACTCAAGGATCGTGAACCAACTGAGCCACCCAGGCGCCCTATTGTCTGCATTTTAATACTGTATTTCAGAAATCTTTTTTGAGGAAATTTATATTTTTTGTGTTATCTTTGAGCAGCTGTCTTGGTTAATTTTTTTAGATAATATCAAACAATTATAAATTTTTACTTAATTATTTGCTAGCACATAGAATAGCTTTTTGTATATCAATAATGTATTCAGTGGCTTTGCTGAATTTACTTAAAAAATACTAGTAATTTTAGAGTCCTGTGTATTCTACATTCACAGTTGTCTATAAATTATGAATGTTTTGTTCTTTCTTTCCAGTCCTTCTACTTTTTTTCCCTGTAACTTCAGTGGTTTAGATTACACAGAAGAGCATTGAATAGAAATGATAATAGCAAGCCTATATGTGTTATTGCTAGTTTTGTGGAAAGGGTTACAGGAATGAAATCTTCAGCATTTCACTAATAGTTTTAGTTGAAATTTTTGAGTTCTTTTTATCTGATTAAGGAAATTTCAGAGTTGGTGGAAGGTGTGTGTGTGTGTGTGTGTGTGTGTGTGTGTGTGTTTTAAACCATGAATGGGTCTTAAATTTAGTTTGGTATTCATTTGACTTTTTTCACTTATTATATAAACATGGGGAGAACATTCAGGAAAGAATACCAAAATAAAACCAACTTGGCATTCCCAGAATAAACTCAATTTGATCATAATATATTTTATTTAGTATATTGCTAAATTTAGTTTGCAAATGTTTCCTTTACGATTTTTGTATCCATGCAGGTAAGAGATTAGCTTGTAGTTTTCCTTCCTTAAAATATCCTTGGTAACAAGGTCATGCTAGCGTCTTGAAACAAACTGGGAATTATTTTTTTCCTGTTCTCTGGAAGAGCTTGTATAAAATTACAGTGTACCTCCTTAAAATTTGGTATAATTTAGTGGTTAATCCACCTGAGCCTGGAGTGTGTGTATTGTTTTTTGAGGAAAGGGTTTAAATTATGGCTTCAGTTTCTTTAATATAGAATTATTCATACTTTGTTTCTTTTTTTGACTTTTTCTAGGAATTTTTCCAATTTCATTGAAAATTTGAAATTCGTTGGCATAAACTTACGTATAGTAGCCTCTTTTTTTTTTTTTGTATAGTAGCCTTTTAATGTTTGAGAATTATCAGTATTTTTTTATTGAGATGCAGTTGAGGTACAGCATACTAGTTTCAGGCATACAACATAATGATTTGGTATTTGAACATACTGCGAAATGATCGCAATAAGTCTAGTTAATCTCCCATTAGCATACATTAATTTTTTTCTGGTGAAGAGAATTTTCAAGATTCACTCCACAACTTTCAAATATGCAATACAGTATTAACTGTAGTCATCATGCTGTACATTATATCCCCATACTTAGTTATTTTATACCTGGAAGTTGGTACCTTTGGATTCCCTTCCTCCATTTAACCCCTCTTGCTGTCTCTGGCAACCACTGCTCTGTTCTCTGAATTTATGTTTTGTTTCTTAGATTTCACATATAAGTGAGATCACACAATATTTGCCTTTCTCTGTCTGACAGACTTGGCATAATGCCCTCACGTTCCATCCAGGTTATTGCAAATAGCAAGATTTCATTACTTTTTATGGCTAGATGATATTCCATTATATTTGTGTAGCCTGTTTTCTTTATCCCTTTATCCACTGATGGACACTTAGATTGTTTCCATGTCTTGGCTATTGTAAATAGTGCTGTAGTGAACATGGGAATGCATATATCTTTTTGAGTTAATGTTTTCCTTTTCTTCAGATAAATATCCACAAGTGGAATTGGGCCATACAGTATTTCAGTTTTTAATTTTTTGAGGAACTTTCATCCCATTTTCCATAGTGGCTGTATCACTTTGCATTCCCACCAACAGAGCACAAGGGTTCCCTTTTCTTCTCATCCTCACTAGCAATTGTTATTTGTTTTTTTTGATAATAGCCATTCTAACTGCTGTGGGGATAGAATGGGGTTAAATAATCTGTGGTTTTGATCTGCATTTTCCCAGTGACTTAATGGTGGTTGAGTATCTTATCATGATCTGTTGGCCATCTGTATGCCTTTTCTTCAAAAAATACTTGTTTGTTCAGGGTGCCTGGGTGGCTCAGTGGGTTAAAGCCTCTGCCTTCAGCTCGGGTCGTGATGTCAGGGTCCTGGGATCCAGCCCCGCATCGGGCTCTCTGCTTGGCAGGGAGTCTGCTTCCTCCTCTCTGTCTGCTTCTCTGCCTACTTGTGATCTCTCTCCTCTCTGTCAAATAAATAAATAAAATCTTAAAACAAACAAACAAAAAACCTGTTTAGATCCTCTGCCTGCTTTTAATCGGGTTATTTAGTTTTTTGCTGTTGAGTGTATAAGTTTTTATATATTTTGGATATTAACCCCTTACAGATACATACTTTCTCCCATTTAATAGGTTGCCTTTTCATTTTGTTCATGATAGAATTCTTGACATTTCTTGACATTGGTAATTTGTGCTTTTTTTTTTCTTTTTCAGGTTTATTAACTTTTTTTTAAAGATGAACTTGTGACTTTGATTATTCCCCACCCCCACTTTCTTATACTTTGCTTTCATGTGGCATTGATTTTTTTCTTCCTAGTAGTTTTATTTGGATTTAATTTACAGTTCTTTTTCTAACTTCTTGAAATAGAAGTGCTTTGATAATATTTTTGGAGATTAAGTTTGTGTATAATATATCCATTATTTAAAACTTTTACAATTTAGTGCTTTCAGTATATTCACAATATTGTGAAATCATCACCGCTAATTCCAGAATCTTTTTTATCATCCCCAAAAGAAAACAACCCTTAGTCATGACTCCCCTCCACTATTTCCCCATTCTCTGGCAGGTTCTAGTCTTTTGGTCTCTATGGATTTTTGCCTACCTTAGATATTTCATGTAAGTGGAATGATGTAACATACAGTCTTTTATGTTTGGTTTTCTTCACTTAGCATAGTGTTTTCAACATGCATCCATATTTATCATGAATCAGTACATAATTCCTTTTTCTGGCTGAATAATATTCTGTTATATAGATATGTTGCATTTTCTTTATCCATTCATCAGTTGATAGATATTTGGATTATTTACATTTTTTTGGCTATTATGGGTAATACTCTTAAGAACATTTACTATGGAAGTTATATACTTAGGAATTAATTTTTAGATTATATGGTATCTCAGTTCCAAAGCAGCTACAACCATTTTACATTGCCACCAGCAATGTAGGAGGGTGATTTTTTCCATATCCTTATCAGTACTTTTTATTTTTTATATGATAGCCAAACCAGTGGGTGGTAAAGTTGGTATATCATTATGGTTTTAATTTCTGTAATGATGATTAATCTATTAGCCATGTATATTTTCTTTGGATAAATGTCTCTTTAAATCCTTTTTGTTCATCTAAAAATAGGGTATTTTTTTTTTTTACTGTTGAACTGTAAGATTGTTCTTTATGTATTCTACATGTTAGACCCTTATTAAATATGGTTTGCAGATATTTTGTACATTCTGTTGGTTGTCTTTTAGCTTTCTTGATAGTGTCCTCCCTGTAGCACAGGGTTTTCTTGCTTCAGTTATTACATTTAGAATTAAAGGATTAATTTTGAGTTAATTTTTGCTTATGGTGTGAAGTACAGGTTTAAATTCATTTTTTTACATGTAGATATTCAGTTGTCCAAGAACTATTTGTTGAAAAGAATATTATATCCTCTCTGAATGGTCTTAGCATCCTTATAGAAAATCAGTTGACCATAAATGTAATGACTTATTTCTGAACTCTCAGTTCTGTTCCATTGATCTATGTCTGTCCTTTAGCCGGTACCATACAGTTTTTATTATTGTAGCTTTGTGTAGTAAGTTTTGAAATCAAGGAGTGTGAGTCTTCAACACAAATTGTTTTAGGTATTCATAGTCACTTGCAATTCCATATGAATTTTAAGATTGGCTTGTCTCAGTTTATGCAAAGAAGACAGTTGGGCCTTTGAATCTGTAAGTCAATTTAGAAAGTATCACTATCTTAATAAGTCTTTCGATACATGAACATGAAGCATCTATTTAATTTCTTTCAAGAATGTTTATAGTTTTCTTTGTACAAGTCTTGCACTGTATTTGTAACTGTTCTTTTTTGATTCTGTTCTAAATGGTTAATTTCAGTTTCAGATTATTCCTTGCTAGTATATAAAAATATCGTTGCTTTTTGTTTGTTGATCTTGTACCCTGGCACTTTACTGAAATCCTTTAACCCTAATTGTTTTTTGTGTGTGGATTCCTTAGGATTTTTTATGTCCAAGATCATGTCTTCTTTTCTTTTTTAAGATTTTATTTATTTGGCAGAGAGAGAGAGAGACAGCACAAGTAGGCAGAGCAGCAGACAGAGGGAGAGGGAAAAGCAGGCTCTCTGCCGAACAGGGAGTCCGATGCGGGGCTCAATCCCAGGACCCCAGGATCATGACCTGAGCCGAAGGCAGCCGCTTAACTGACTGAGCCACCCAGGTGCTAGATCATGTCTTTTTTGAATAGCATTTAACTTTTTCTTTTCAATTTGATGTTTTCTGTTTTTCCTGCCTTGTTTTCCTGGCTATAACCTTTGTACAGTTTTGAATAAAAGTGACAGGAGTAGACATTCTTGTCTTGTTCCAGCCTTATAGGGAAAGCTTTCAGTCTTTTAAGTATGATGTTAGCTATGGGGTTTTGTAGAAGCTCTTTATCAGGTTGAGTTTATTCCCTTCTGTTGCTAGTTTATTGAATTTTATTTTGATCATGAAAATATGTTCAATTTTGTTGAATACTTTTTTTGTGTCTGTTAAGATAGTCATGTAATTTTTGTTCTTTATTAATATGGTATATTTCACTGATTGAGTTTTATATGTTGAACCAACCTTGTATTCTTTTTTTTTTAAATTTTTTTTAAAAAAATATTTTATTTATTTATTTATTTGACAGAGAGAAAGATCACAAGTAGGCACAGAGGCAGGCAGAGGGAGAGGGGGAAGCAGGCTTGCCGCTGAGCAGAGAGCCCAATGCGGGGCTCAATCCCAGGACCCTAAGATCATGGCCTGAGCTAAAGGCAGAGGCTTTAACCCACTGAGCCACCCAGGCGCCCGTTTCCAACTATTGTTAAAATATGTTTTATCTCATCAATTCTTTTTACTTCATAGTATTTTTGATACTCTATTCCTAGGCTCAGCTATGTTTATATTTGTTACGTCTGTTTCATGGATTAATCTTTTTTCATTATAAAACTTCCTTCTTTGTCTCCAGGGACTTTTTTTTAGAGGGAGAAGGGGCAGAGAGAAAAGGGCGAGAGTGAATCTTAAGCAGGCTCTGCACTGGGTGTGCCCAACATGGGGCTTGATCTCACAACCCTGAGATAATGATCTGAGCCAAAATCAAGAGTTGGATACTGAAACAACTGAGGCATGCAGGTGCCTCACTAGGGACAATTTTTGTTTTAAGATTTATTTTGTCTGATGTTAGTATAGCCACTCCATCTCTCTTCTGATTACTGCTTTCAGGGTGTATCTTCTTATATCTCTTTACTTTCAGCCTATTTGTGTCTTTGAATCTCAAGTGTATCTTTTATATAGTGTATATTTGGTTCATGGGTTTTAAAAATCCATTTTGCCACCCTGCTTTTTAAGCTGGAGAGTTTAGTACATTTACATTTAATGTAATTACTGGTAAGGTAGAATATATGTCACTTTATTATTTTACAATATTTCTTATATCCTTTTTTGTTCATTAGTTGCCTTCTTTTGTGTCAAGTGTATATTCCTTAGTGTACTATTTTAATTTCCTTATCTTCTTTTACTATACTTTTTTAGTTTGTTGATGGTTGCCCTAGAAATTACAAAAAGCAATTTAATTTATAAAAATCTAGTTCAGATTAATGCCAGTTTAATTTAAGTAGTATACAAAAACTTGGCTCCAGTATTGCTCCATTCCCTCCCTCTTTTGTACTGATAGTGTCATACAGATTACATCTTCATACATTGTATGCTCATCAGCCCAGATTTATTAATACTGCTTTTACTCAGGTATCTTGTGATAAGATAGAAAAAAAGTAAACAAAGACATATTTGTCGTCTTTATTTACCTGTGGATGTCCCGTGGTATGTTTGTTACTTTGTGTGGATTAAAGTAACTGTCCAGCGTCTTTTTGTTTTAGCCTCCATGTTTATGTAGGGCAGGTCTGCTAACGACAGATGTGCAGTTTTTGTTTAATTTGGGAATGTCTTAAATTCTTCCATTTTTGAAGTTTGGTTCTTTCAACCCAGATGAAACCCCAAATGTTTCATCTCCCTGCTTTCTGGTTTCCATGGGGTTGCTGATGAGAAATAGCGTTGCCTTAATCTTAGTGGGATCCCTTGTACATGATTTGTGAGGGGTCGCTTTTGTCTTGCACGTTCCAAGATTCTCCTTACTTCTGGCTTTGGTAGTTTGATTCTGATATCTCAGTATGACTTTTTTTGTATTTATTCTACTTAGACTTAATGATTGAGTTTCTGGGAGGTGTAGATTGATGTTTTTAATTAGCTTTGGGAAGTTTTTTGTCGTTTTTCTTTATATAGTCTCTCTTCCCCCTTTTTTGTCTCCTTCTGGGACTTTTAATGTATGCACATCAGTACGCTTTATTATATCCCATGGGTATCCAAGGATCCCTTCACTTCATTATTTTTTCTTTCTCTTCCTCAAACTGGATAATCTTTTTTAGATAAAATCAATTTTTTAATTAACATATAATGTATTATTTGCCCCAGGGTACATGTCTGTGAATCATCAGGCTTACACATTTCATAGCACATATCCTCCCCAATGTCCATAACCCAGCCACCCTATCCCTACCCCCCAGATCCCCCAGCCACCCTCAGTTTGTTTCGTGAGTTTAGGAGTCTCTTATGGTTTGTCTCATTCCTCATCCCATTCTTGTCAAACTGGATAATCTTAATGTACCAATCTCTTGGTTTGTTATTCTTTCTCTATTTAAATCGATGTTGTACTGAATTTTTCATTTGTTATTGTACTCTTCAGCCACAGAATTTCTAGTTTGTTCCTTTTTATAACATTAACTCTTTATTGTTTGGGGAGAGATGGTTCTCATATTTTAATCTCTTAGATGTGGTATCCTTTTATCTATGTAAACATACTTTAAACTGCTGAATAATGTCTTTGTCTAGTGCTTAGAATGTCTAGTCTTTCCCGGGTAATTCTTTTGATTTCCTTTCCTCTCCTATGGACAGACCATATTATCTTGTTTCTTTGCAGATTTTGTAAACATTTTGTTGAAAAGTGGATACTTAATATGACAAGTCTAGAAATCAGATTATCCCTCTTTCCCAGGGCTGCTTGTTCTTTCTGTTTGTTCTGTGGTTTTCCACAACTACTTCTATAGAATCTCTACTTAGTTATACTGTTGGTGAACTAATTACTGCAAAAAGATTTCCTTACATTCTTGGAACCAGTAAGTCTTCAGCCTTTGCTAAGGGGCTCAGCATACCTTCCATTCTGATCCATATAGCTTATGACCCTGTTCTAGCCTTCACGTCACTGCTTTTGCAGAGCCTTAACCTTGACCAGAAGCAAACTTTTAGGGCCTTCTTAGGTCTTAGCATGCATGTGGCCCTCTAGATGCCCAGAACTATGTTGAGCTTTTTAAATCCCCCTGTAGATATTTCATTCCCTAGTATTTCCTGGTAAGCATTTTTTGGCAGTCTGTTGTTTGCCCAAATTATTATTTACCACTTGAGGCACCAGATGTTTAACAGTTGCCTTTGATTGTTGAACAAACTTTCCCTGGAGTAAGGCTATTAATACCAGGTGAGATCTAGGGCGGGTAAAGCAAAGACAGCCTTAATAAAAATGGAAACTTTCAGGGAACCACCAGAAAGGTGAAGTAATGACAGTCTCTAAGGATGGGATTTGAGCTCTGACCTTGTTCTGCCCCTTCTAGCAGCTGCCAGACTGCTAATTTTCACTGTGATTGTGGACTGTTTATTTTCAGGGTGCAGAGCTACGGAGGAGGAGATGGAGTATTTCAAGTTAAAAGGCCATAAAACATACTGTTTTTACCAGGATCTAGCTGATGTTCCCCAATTACTGTAAGCCTTTGTTTAATTTCCAGAGTTCTGAAAAACTTCATTCTAACAGTTTTTTGCCAGTGTTTTCACTGCTTTTATAGAAGAAAGAATTTTTGGAGGTACTTACTTGGCTATTTATCTGACATCATCCTGATCTTTTTTTTTTTTTTTCTACATTTCCAATATGTTCATCAAAGGCTATAAGTTTCCTCCTAAGTATGGGTTTAAGTGCATTCTATGATTTATGTCTTTTTAGTTATCACTTATTTAAAAATTTTTCTGATTTCCATTGGATGTCTTGTTAACCACTGAAGAAGTATGTGACTTATCTTCAAAATATTTGGGACTTCTTGTTGTCTTTTTGTAATGGAGTTGTTTTATAATCATACTGGAATGAAGATGAAAACCTTCCATATGATTTCAGTCTTGAAATCTGTTGAGGCTTTTTTTATGGTCTAGCATATGCCCTAGTTTGTTAAATATTCTCTGTACATTGGTAAAGAAAGTGTATGGGGCACATGTTCATGCCTTGTTCTTATGTCTGGAAGAATTTACCTTTCACATATTTTACATTTCACATATTGTGTATGTTGATTTGTTGATTTCACATATTCTTTATTTTTAAAATTTTTGGTCTGCTTATGTGACCAGTTACTAAAAGAACAGCATTTTTGTTTGTTTGTTTGCTTTATGGATTTTTGGAGATAAAGTTTTAGAATTGTAGCTTCCTTATGGATTGATCCCTTTATAGTTATGAAATGTCTTGCCTTTCTTTTTTTAAGATTTTATTTATTTATTTATTTATTTATTTATTTATTTGACAGGAGAAGAGAGCACAAGCAGGCAGAGAGGCAGAGAGAGAGGGGGAAGCAGGGTCTCTGCTTGGCCGAGACGCAGGGCTCGATCCCAGGACCCTGAGATCATGACCTGAGCCGAAGGCACCCAGGCGCCCGAAATGTCTTGCTTTTATATCTCTTAGTTTTGCCTTAAAGTTTACTTTGAGGGGCATCTGGGTGGCTCAGTCTGTTAAGTGATTGCCTTTGGCTTAAGTCATGGTCTCAGGGTCCTGGGATGGAACTCTGTGTTGGGCACGTTGTTTCTCTCTCTCCCTCTGCCTGCCCCTCCTTCCTGCTCATGCTCTCTCCCTCTCTCTCCAATAAATAAAATAAAATCTTTTAAAAAAAATTGACTTTTATAGTTGTTTAGTTACACCAGCTTTCTTTGATTAGCTTTGGCGTGGCCTGCCTTTTACTATATATATTTCACCCTGTCATTGACCTTATATTTCTAAGAACATATATATAGTTCTGTTTTCCTTGTGACTGCAATTAAACATTAATTCCATTTACTCATTCGATTCTTGGTCTCTCATCCTCTCTCTAGTATTTTCTATTTTTTTTTTTTTGTCTCTCCTTTTTATTTTGGACATTTTGGCCCTGTGTTCTAGTCACTTCTTGTTCTGTACTGTGCCTAGTTTGCTGTTAAGCTCCAATTTCCAGTTTCTGGTATTTTGGTGAGAGGTTTTGGTCCCTGGCTTCATTCTGTTTCATTTTTACCCTGAGAGGTACCCTGTTTTGGGGGTTGGGGGGGTCCTAGCCTAGTGGTCAGGGCGTCCTGTTAGACTCTGCTGGGCAGGGCCATCTTAGCCTCTTTCCTTTTTTCCTTCAGGTCTTAGACCAAAATCCCAATGTCACTGAGCAATACAGATTCCATCAGTGACTTGGGTCACTGGGTCAGTGACTTGGGTACTATGGTGTTTTGCTTTCTCTTGTGGATTCCTGCTTTCTTTCAGAACTAAATTTACAGTTCTCTGTTTTTTGTGATCTCAGATGCTTTTCAGATAATGTCTGTCTTAATCAGCGTATTTTATTTTCTGCAAGGTTAGTCTGAATAACCTCATCAGCCACAACTGGAGATGAAACTTGAACGGTTTTAAATTTTGACTTAACCTTTGTTTTAATTCTTCTCTAGTCCTGGTACCTATTGTGAACACTTTCTTTAAAGAAATGTGTAAGAGATGGCCTGTGTAAAGTGCTTAGCATGCATCCATTGCATGATAGTAATTTTTCCAATTTTCTTTCATTTCTCAGCTTTTTTTTTTTTGTCTTCGTGCTTAGTATAATTCTTGGAAAAGTTCTTTGTCCACTTAAGTTTTTAGCTCTGTTATACCAACCAGACCATTCACTGGTTTTACTTTCATAATCAAATTTTAACTTTTAGTTTTTTAAATCTTTTAGTTTCTAAAAACATATTTATTTCATATTTATTTCAAAATAACTTGTTCTTGGCTTTATTAGCCTTTATCTCCTCAGGTGTAGATTTCATGTTAAGCTTGGTGCCTCATGATTCTCTTGGTCTTCTGAAAATATTGGGTCAATACTGGTTTAAAAGGGCCTCTGCATTTGAGATTGCCTAAAAGCAGATGTGCAGCAGACTCCAGCCTGCCCTCAGGGTTGGGGAGCACTTCCCAGGGGACAGTGAGCCCTGCTATCATCTGGCTGTGCAGCCTGAGACGGTCACCACCAGATGCAGTAATGCATTAGGGGTTGCCAAAGACAACTTCCCTAATTCTCGTGCCTTTGTTTATTAGCTGATAGACTTCTGTAAAAGAAAACCTCACTTGCCAGTTATTTGGTTACATGGAAGAATAAAACACTTAGTAAAGCCACATAAATGCCTGATTATTCATTTACTCTCTTCCATAATATTGAACCGCGTCTTCAGCATTCTCCGAAGCTGACCAGTAGATTCTTTTCCAGGATGATTGAGAGCTCACGGATGTCATGCGTTTGATGTGTCTCGATCCACTGCAGTTACCCCTTTTTGTTCAGATTGTCCAATCTTTGAACAGTAGGGTGGCTCTAAGAAAAAAACAGGCAATAACAGTTGTAGAAAAACTAGAGCCCTCAGATGTTGCTACTGCAAAATATTATAGCGGATTAGCAGTTTTGAAGGATAAACATTGTTTACTATATGACTCAGAAGTGCACTCCTGGATGTAGACCTAAGAGAAGCGGAAACGTGTCCACAAAAACTTGCATATGAACGTTTATAACTTATTATTCATACTGTCCCAAACATGGAAACAGATGCCTGTCATTTGATGAGTGGATGAACTAGTGTGGTATATTCATACAACGAAATACGATTTGGCAATAGACAGGAATGAAGGCCTAATTCATGCTAAAATATGGATAAACTTTGAAAACAATATGTTAAAGTGAGAAAAGCTAAAGACCGTGTGTTAAATCATTTCATTTCTGTGAAATGCTCAGGTCTAGAAAGTGGATTAGTCCTTTTTCTTTTTTAAGACTGATGTATTTAGGGGCAACTGGGTGGCTCAGTCATTGGGTGTCTGCCTTTGGCTCAGGTCATGGTCCCAGGGTCCTGGGATTGAGCCCCGCATTGGGTTCTCTGCTCAGGGGGAAGCCTGCTTCTCTCTCCCACTCCCCCTGCCTGTGTTCCCTTTCTTGCTGTGTCTTCCTCTGTCAAATAAAGAAATAAAATCTTAAAAAAAAAAAAAAAGTTAGTTTATTTAGGGAGAGAGTATGTTGTGGGCCTGGACAAAGGGAGAGAGGGAGAGAGAATCTTAAGCAGACTCCCCGCTGAGCACAGAGCCCGACACAGACCTCTGTCCCATGACCTTGAGATCATGACAAGAGCCAAAACCAAGAATTGGACACCAAACTGACTGAGCCACCCAGGTGACACAGTTACTGGATTTCCTTGGACTGGGATAAGTTGGAGGGAAATGGGGGTTGGGTGCTAAAGGGTACTCATTTCTTTTTGAGGTGATGGAATATTCTAAAATTGGTTGTGATCAAGATTGCACAACTCTGTGGAAATAAAAACATTGAATTACATGTTTTTAGTGGGTGAATATGTGACTAAGGAGAAAGGAATATTTGCAGTATGTAACAGAGGATTAACTTTCTTAAATTACAGAGTGTTCTTATGAGTTAGACTAAACCCTGTTTCGAAATGGTCAGAACACACATGAAGGGACTGTTCTTATAGTCCTCATACAATAAACTGTTCTCGGTGCTGGGAATACTGTTGTGAACAGATGTGCCTCTGTAGAGAAGAGCTGTGAACTTTATGCATGTAGTGAGAGGAGTCTAATGGGGGCTAGGGACACATAGTTCAGGTTATGCTAAGTTACACGAAAGCAGCTGAGGGAATATGATAGAGAATAGCGGCATGGGGAGGGTTAGTGATGATTGCATGAATGATTTCCCCGCATACCAGTAAGGAAGAGCCTTTCTCTGAAGAAGTGGCATTTATGCTTAGGACCTCAGTGAAGAGGAGCCCGCCATATAGAGGAAGTGATTTAATACCAGGGCAGAGCAGACGGGACCGTCCTGGGGTAGGTGGGATGAGTCTGAAGTTAGTATATTTGAGGGGTGGAAAGACTCTTAGTGGGATGGGAAGTGTGTTAAATGGTAAAGCAGAGTTAAAAGGAAGTGATTTCAGTAGTCCAGGTGAGGAATGTGTTGGCTTGGACCAGCATGGTAACAATGGAGACAAGGGTAAGTAGATAGATTTAGTGTGAATTTCAGAAGCAGGTTTAATAGGATTTGCTGATTGTGGCGGATGAGGGAGAGTAGAATTAAATTTGTCAAACTTAGGTGGATCCATTTTCTGAGATGAATACTAGGAAGAAAAAGGGGGCAATTAACCAATGAAAGAATGTTAATTCTTTTTTTTTCTTTTTAAAGATTTTATTTATTTATTTGACAGAGAGAGATCACAGGTAGGCAGAGAGGCAGACAGGGAGGAGGAAGCAAGCTCGCTGCTGAGCAGAGAGCCCGATGTGGGGCTCGATCGCAGGACCCTGAGATCATGACCCAAGCTGAAGGCAGAGGCTTTAACCCACTGAGCCACCCAGGCGCCCGAAAGAATGTTAATTCTTATAAAAGTTAAAAAGAGAGTAGACCCTTGTCTTCAGTCTGAGAATTTTAATGACAAATTTAAACAATGGGATTCTTTTTTTTTACCAATTAGATTCACACAAAGTAAAGTTTGGTCAGAGTGTGGAGTCCACATATAGTTGGGAATTCAGACTGGAATTACTCTTGGGGCAATTTTGGCTAACATCTATCAGTTTTAAACATAGTGGATCATGAGGAATAATGCACTTGTCAAGAATGTTTGCTTATGAAAGTGAGAATAAATGTAGAGGGGATGTATATTGCCTTACCGTTTGTAGAAGAAATAACTCCTAGGAAAGACCTGGACGTCCGTCAGTGGAGATGTGGCAAAAACTCATGGGATGGACTGCCATCCTGCCACAAAATAGTGACTCCAGAATATAGTATTGGAAGAAAGATGTGAAATAGTACATTTGACTCTTTGTGTATATATTTTTTAAGAGCTATGAATTTATATGCTTTGTGCACACGAAAGAATCTTCTAAAGGTACCTCCAGGCTGGGGAACTTGAGGAAGAAGATAATTCTCACTTTATATTTTACATTCCTATTTGAAGTCACGCACATCACTTCTCGGCCTTTTGGCTAAAATCAAGTGAAGTTGTGCACACTACTGACGCTAACTCTGAATGCGGCAGTGAACTTCCCTGGGGGACCGTCTTTGACCATCTCATTCTCATGATAGAATTCTAGAAATACTGGACTGGTAACATCTGTACAGGAGATAAGCCCAAAGAGACTCTTGATGCGTATGACCAAGAGCATCCCAGAAGGTTTACCAAGTTCTTTTCTTAAAAGACAGCTCATTTTTATTTAAATATACTGTTTTTAATATATCGTGAATACCAGGGTACCAGGGTATCTCAGTTGGCTGAGCATCAACTCTTGATTTCATTTCAGGTCATTATCTCAGGGTCGTGAGATTGAGCCCCATGTCAGGCTTTGCACTGGGTGTGGAGGCTGCTTAAGATTCTCTGTCCCCCCCCCCATCCTGTGTGTGTGTACGCGTGTGTGTGTGTGTGTGTGCGCGTGCACGCATGTGCTCTCAAATAAAATTTAATATATCATGAATTCTTTATTTCGAAGAGCTTACTCAGATTTTAAATTCTTAAAACTATTTTCTGAATTTTATTGTGATTTGTGTTTGCTATAGATGATTTGGAAAATTCATTACCAATTTATACATCCTCCTGCCTATAGTCTACTTGAGTTGTTTGGAAGACTGTTAGTCCCTTTCTTAGTATTTCTGGAAATTTTCATGCAATTCTAATCCTGCTTTCCATAGTTTATTCTCCTTCCCCAGCTACTTACGCATTCTATTCCATCATGTGTGGAGACAGGAATATTAATGGCTAAGTTCCTACCTCTTAATGAACAAAATAGTTATTTTCAGCTTCTCACCATTAATAGCTTTGTGACAAACCTCTCTGTATAGGTAGGCATTTCTCTGCCTTTATGAGTATTTACTTAGAGATTCTTAGCAATACAATTACTAAGTTGAACAGTTTTAATTTTTTGAGTGTCTTATGATTTACAGAAATGCTATCTTTTTATGGTTCCTCCAGCAATTTGAGAGTGCTTATCTTATGTATTACGCAGAGAAGAAAATTATCAAAATGACCCCTCAGCACTGCATATTATACCTTTAACTTTCTGGTTTGGTAAGCAGACTTCTCAGTTGAATTCCCATTTGTTTTAAAGTGGAACAACTTTCTTTTTTTTTTTAAACAGTGTTAGTCTTTTATCTTTTCCCTTGTTGAATTTCCTACTGACCTTCTTTTTCTCTTTGAGTGGGAACGCCACCAGACACGCTGGAAAAACCAAACTGCCTGAAAGACCATTGTGATTCCTTTCTTTGTTGTGAAGTTAAAAGAAAACATGTAGCTTTTTAATTCATTGTTACCTAGTTGCTGTGAATAAAATCCATGAGGAAAATGTGCTAAAATGGACTCAGACGGGCAAACACTCCTCACAGGTAGTTTGGACTCCTCAGGACGTTAGTGGTGGCCGGGAATAGTGACTGTCCTGAGTCGAACCTCTGTAGCTCCGTGCCCCCGGGCAGGAAGGGGTGCGAGTGCGAGTCCAGATTTGGAATAGCTGTGACTCCACCTTGAGCCTCTGTCTTTCCATTCTTTCCCAGTGAATACGGAATACGGACTAATTTTTACGTGTTCATTCTCAGGTACATCAGTTGAGTTTCTGGTTTTTACCAGCAATTTTGGTCTGTTTCAGACAAAATATAACTCACCTGACTTTGTGTTCTGACCAAAATTCAGAGAGCAGGAGAGAGAACAGATTTGTTTAGTGTGCCTTTTTTTTCTTAAAGGTAATTAATATTTAAAAGTAAGAGTCTCTGCAAACAGTGCTACAGTGTAAAGTGCTTTAAACCTTATTAACCAAGTGTTTGGGAAAATGTAGTCAAATTTTTTTCTAGAGTTTTGTTTTATTATTTTAACCTTGCAGAAGAAAATAATACCAGCTTATTAATGGAAAGGAAAGGCCACCTGATTTGGTCTCATCTTCACAGAAAGTAGGCAGGGCTTATGAACTGAAAATTGATAGCTACTGGCTGTTTTTAATTCTTCTAGTAGGAAAAACGGTGCTTCAACTATCTAGTAATCAAAGATGTAAATCTCACACATATTTGGAAAGCATACTTCCTTAGGGAAATCCTAACCTACCTTCCCCCATGGGGCTAGGAACCTCTTTTTTTTTTTTTTAAACATTTATTTTTAAGTAGTATTTACACCCAACTTGAACTCACAACCCTGAGATCGGGAGCAGCATGCTCCACTGACTGAGCTGGCCAGGCTCCCCAGGGCCAAGAACTAACTTCCTTTGTGTACTGCCGTGTCACTATGTCTCTTCACTCTCAAGGCAGCTCACCGTCGGTCTGATTCTTGGGTTGCCCCACACTAGATCACTGACTTGCAGATCTGTAAAGGCAAGAGCTGTAGCTGTTCTTCCTCCCTTACCATATTAGCTGGTATCTGACACACAAGAATCTCACTTATGTACTTTTTTTTTTTTTAACCTAACACATTGGCAGAACTTAGAGTTGGATGGCACCAATGTTGGTAAAGGTGTTCACAAATGCATAGAAAATGATATAAAAGAAATCTATTTTAAGCTACTAATAGAGGAGATTAGAAGTGAGGATGAACAGTGTTGCAGGAATGAAAGTGAGCTTTTACGTTCTACCCTGTGCTTGTGTATGGTCTTGAGATACTGCCTTTTCTGTCTTGAGCGTAAAGTGTCGGTGCGCCCCGAGTGCCGGTGTGTCACGCTGGCTTCGGAGAGCCCGCCCAGCCACCTTGGCTTCACCTCATTTGAGCTGCTGTGTCAGCACTTACAAAATGGATAAACGCCTTCTCCATGTGTTCTCATCTTTTTCCTTTTAAAAATTTTAGTCCAAAACACTCAACATGTGATTTATATAAACATTAGGGTATTTTATGATTTTTCTTCATACTAAGTCTTCAAAATGCAGTGAATATAGAGTTTAAAATTTTTCATTGAGATACTCTTGATGTATAACATTGTGTTAGTATTCGGTGTATAGCATGATTTGATATATGAATTTATTGCAAGAGTATATGCAGTTTATTCTAATGATCTGCATTATATTTCACATTCACAGCGTATCTTGATTTGAACTGCAGATTTTCATCCAAAATACTTTATGTATTAAGTCTTCTAAAATATAAAGTTGAAAATGTAGATTCACATCCTCAAGTTCTGAACCATACTAAAAGTGTTCCAATAACAGACCCAAGTTGCCAGTTTTTTCATTTAAATGTTAATTCACTTCCCTAATTGGACCAGCTACGTTTTAAGTGCCCAGTGGCCTCCGGTGGCTAGTGTGCCTGAATGTGACACGGCAGTCCCAGAGGGGTGTGGGACAGACTGGCAGACCACGGGGTGCCATCCTCCTCTTTGCTTCACCTTCGGATTCTCGAGCCTGGCAGCCAATCCAAATTTGCTTATGTCCTTGGCTCTCGAAGTGAGATTTCTCACTGTCTCATTTACTGTGGGGATGACTTTGTTGCCCTGTACGCTGTTCCCTTAGGAGACAGTCTCAGTTTGACCAGGAAGCAGAACCATGGTGGTCATTCTGGACTAAGGATTTATTAGAGGACTTAGATTATGTCACTGGCAGGGGGCAGGGAGGTGAAAAATCACAGAACATTACTAAACAGCCCTCTTGAAGTACTGGTGTAGGTGGACAGTCGGGGCTCACAGGGCACTCTAGGAAGTGAGGCATACCGGGCTGCTGGGGTCAGGCCTTCAGGGGAGCCGGCGGCCCCCGGAGACGGGTCTGGGCTTGCTCTTATCTCTAGGGCCTGTTGTAGGGCGGATCACAGATGTGGAGTGGAGGAGAGCAAGCATGAGCTGGATGCCGGCATCGGAGTCTGTCCCTCACTGTGTCCGATTCTGCCGACCTCATGCTCTGAATTTCTCAGCCCAGCTCCAGGTGAGCTTGTCTCTAGAGGGAACAGAAAACACTTAGGTTTGAGGAGAGTACAGTGGGAGGGGGAACCAACCTTGAAGGAAGGAAATCCACCTTATCAGATTATTCCAGAGCCTGTCCATGGACTCGGCTCTTTTTCTTTAAAAAGTAGGGAATGTGATGTTTAATTTCTCAGAGCCTTGGTCTGTGTGGTACCATCCCCATCTGCTGGAATGTCAGAGCTTTGCCACTTAAAGCTGAGGCTGGATGGTTTTGATCACAAGTAGTATTACTCCCACTGCAGTGTGTGTATGGCAACTTCTGAATGTAGGTGTTCCCGTTTCTTCCTGACTGAAGAAGAAATGAGTACAATTTGGGAGGAGAGGGAACTGTGCAGAGGTCAAGGGTTAAAGCCGGAATCCACAGCAGGGAGGGTGTTTGTGCTGTGAAGTGAGGGCCTGGACTAAGTGGACTCCAAAGTCCCTTCTATTTTGAATATTCTGTGGTTTATTGTATTTAAATTATAATCCTAATTTTGTGTTGTTATTAAACTCCTAATGTCAGATTTAAAGTCTTCTAATATTGGGTTTTTCTTTGTAAAAATGTTTAGAAATTTTCTTGAGTTTATTTAAGGGATATTAACTCCTTAGTTACTTTACCCTGTTTAATAACCTGTATGTTTTTCTTGTTTCAATATGTTCATTGTGAAACAGACAAAAGGAAAACAATCCTATGTAGTCCCACTACTCAGGGATAACTAACTTTTTAACATATCCAGTATTTTTCTAACATATATACACATATTTATTAAAGTGAAAGCTTTGTGAACACACTACATACGTAGTGATTTGCCCCTTTCTTTTCCTTTTATCTTTTAGTCATTGATTTTTTTTTTAATTTAATTTTTTCAGTGTTCCAAGATTCTGTGTCTCTGTCAAAGTTACATAGCATTTTACTGTGTAAATAGACATACTATGGGATTCTTAACCCCGATCCATGGATAGAATTCAGGGAGTCTAGGAACTTGGATCTAGGTGAATAGATCTTTATTTTCACCAATGTTTACCTGAAACGTAGAATTTCTTTCTATTGTAAATGTTGGCAGCAAATCACAAAATAGCAGGGCCTAATACTTTGGCAATAATCCTCAACATCAATAGGATGGTCAGACATTTTGTATCTGATTTCTTTACAGTCATTGCACATACTTTGACGTGTCGTCTGCTCATCGTTACTTCAAAATTATCACTGGGGCACCTGGGTGGTGCAGTCGGTTAAGTGTCTGACTCTTTGTTTCGGCTCAGGTAGTGATTTTAGGGTTGTGAGATGGAGCCCCGCGTCTGGCTCTGTGCTCAGTGTGGAGTCTGCTTGTCCTTCTCCCTCTGCTCCTACCCCCCTCCTGTTCCCCCCTCAAGTAAATAAAATCTTTAAAAAAAAAATTGGGGCACCTGGGTGATTCAATCCGTTAAGCTCTGCCTTCAGCTCAGGTCATGATCCCAGGGTCCTGGGATGGAGTCCTGTGTCAGGCTCCCAGCTCAGCAGGGAGTCTACTTTTCCCTCTGTCTCTGTACTGTTCCCCCCCCCCCCCCGTTTGCTCATTCTCTCTCAAATAAATAAAATCTTAAAAAAAAAAAAACAAATTATCACTATTTTACATACTCGAAAACATTCTTAGAAGGTATCAATAGGCTTTAGCAGACTGCCAAATTGTTTATGGTTTAAAAAGTTAAGAATTTCAAATTATTGGAGATATGTGCTTACGTAGGTGCCTGTTTTAAATACTAGTAGAAAGTACCTAAAGTTAAAACTTTTTTTTTTAAAAGATTTTATTTATTTATTTGACAGAGAGAGATCACAAGTAGGCAGAGAGGCGAGCAGAGAGAGATGGGGAAGCAGGCTCCCTGCTGAGCAGAGAACCCGATGTGGGGCTCGATCCCAGGACCCTGAGATCATGACCTGAGCCCAAGGCAGAGGCTTTAACCCACTGAGCCACCCAGGCGCCCCTAAAGTTAAAACTTTTGGCTACATCTGTGGTTATTTGGACCAAGAATAAATCTCTGGAAGTAAAATCTTTTATCAAATAAGTATCTTTATAGCTTTAAGTGGACTTGTTAGACCACCTTTCAGAAATGCACCAGATCCGTCTTTCCATAGTATGTGAAAGCACCCATTCCTTTTATTTTGTGTTTATTTTTTTTATTTTTGAAAAGAGTTTATTTTTTTATTTGAGAGAACGATAATGAGAGAGCATGAGAGGGGGGAGAGTTTTAAGGGAGAAGCAGACTCCCTGCCGAGCAGGGAGCCTGATGTGGGACTTGATCCCCGACTCCAGGATCATGACCTGAGCCAAAGGCAGTTGCTTAACCAACTGAGCCACCCAGGCTCCTTCACCCAGTCCTTTTAAAACAGCTCTTATATTCTCTAGATCTGCTGTGGTTTAACACGGTAAGGGGTTTCCAGTTTGGTGTCCTGTTTAAGGAACTCGTGCCAACCCCAAATCTGAACAGTAGAGCATCAGACTTGATCGGGTTTAGATCACACTAGTTTTCCACACAACTCAGGCACAACCTCCGGCAGCATACTGTAGGCCAGGACCCTGGACCAGAGTCTTCAAGACCTTCTGTTTCACATGCTGCCCCGCCAAGAGCCGTAGGTTAGGTGGAGCTGGACTCGAATCAGCGGTCCTCTTTTGCTTTCCTTGGGGAAGAAGTTAAATTGTCACGTTCGGAAATACTGCATGCACACGGCATTGGAGTCTTGAAAACACCAGCATATGAACTTGACATTTTGCTGAAGGAATGGGAGCTTGGCGGGGGAGGGACAATAACAAGGGAGGAGAGAAGCAAGTGTTAAGAATTGAACCCTTGATGGGATGGGATGGGTTCAGTACAATGCTGCATGGAGATTTAAGTAGAGAAAAAGAGAATCCGCTAATGATTTATGGATGAAACAAGCCTGAGTTGGGACATGCATGAGTGAGGACCTGGCCTAAGAAAGTGCCCCAGGGTAGGAGGGAGGCAGAACAGCCTGCTCCCTGGATTTGGATCCCACCTCTGCCACTTAGTAGCTGTGTCAGTTTGGCCTTCTCTGGGCCTTGTTTGCTGCCTAGTGGGGGAGATTTAACCAAGTGGTCTTTTAGACCCTTTCCTGCTTTTCTTTGTGGCTGACACTCATCTGGTGGCGGGGCATTAGGGACTTTTGTCCCAGAGATTCTCATCCCACCGGTAGTAATTACTTGGTTGGTCCGTTCTTGCTGAAGGGCTTGAAGTACGCAGAACACTCCTATTGGCAAATGATCAAACACCTGATTAGAACGGACCTCAGCGAAATGTGAGATGTGTTGGAAGGCTGTTGGTATATACCTCACAGAACAGGAGCAAATGGCCGGAAAACTAAGCAAGGATGCTGAATCCAGGGCCTTCAGTTTCGACAAGATCTTTTCTCTCTGCAACCTCTCCCCGAGTGTGGGTTTCATTTTCTCCTTGTGCACAATTGCCCTATTATCTGAGGAAGGGGATATGTTCACATTCTCTAGCATCGTGAAGCCAGGAAATGGTTCTTCCTCCACTATATCTAAGTAGGAAAAATCTCAGAAAGGACTCCCAGTTAGCTTGGTGTGAGTTGTGCCCATACCTGGACTGGCCTCTGTAGTCCCAGGAATGTGTTATTCTGGCCCAGGTTGGGTCACATGTTCACCTGTGGGCCATCATTGTTATCAGTGAGGCAGAATCCTGCAGGAAGATGGCTTTTGCCTGAAGGGACAACTTGGATGCCATAGGAAGAAAAACAGTTCAAATAAAATCCTGCTGTGGGGGAGATTTTTAAAAACATGGCCTAGGAGATTCATGAATGGGCCAGCAGCAGTCTTGGAACGTGGGTTTGTATATATCCCATTGAGTAAAAAAAAAAAAACAAAACCACCACCAATATACCCCACAATGAGATACCAATCCATATGCGTTAGGATGGTCATTGTCAAAACAATAGAGAGGAGTGTGGGTGAAAATATGGAGGATTTAGAACACATGTGCACTACTGGATGTAAAAAGTAGTGTGATGTTTCCCAAAAATAAAACACGAAATGTAGAATTGCCATCAGTTCCGCTCCTAGGTACATATACACAAAGGAATCGATCCCATGTTATATACCAGTGTTCACAGCAATACTATTCCCAGTAGCCAACCGGTAGAACCCACCCAAATGTCTGACGGTTGAGCGGATAAACAAAAGGTGTATACGTACAGTGGAATATTATTCAGTGTTAGGAAGGACATTTTGATTCAAGCTGCAACATGGATGAACCTGGAACATCCTACAGTGAACTAAGTCGGACACAAAGGACAGATGATGTATGAGTCTACTTCTTGGAGGTTCCTGAAGTCGTTGAAAGAAAGTGGTTACCAGGGACTGGAGATGGAGGTTGTGGGGACTTGGTGTTTCACAAGCAGAGTTTCAGTTTGAGATGAAAGCACTCTGGCAATACAGAGTGGTGACAGGTGCACAAAATGCAAATATACTTAATCCTCTGAATTGTGTATTTAAAAATGGCCAGAATGGTAAAATTTTTATGTATAGTTTACCACAATGAAAAGTTTAAAAAAGGGGGCACCTGGGTGGCTCCGTGGGTTAAAGCCTCTGCCTTCGGCTCAGGTCATGATCTCAGGGTCCTGGGATCCAGCCCCGCATCGGGCTCTCTGCTCGGCTGGGAGCCTGCTTCCTCCTCTCTCTCTCTGCCTGCCTCTCTGCCTACTTGTGATCTCTCTCTCTGTCAAATAAAATCTTTAAAAATAAAAAATAAAATACATTGTACTTTTGTATGTAATTTGATATCCAATAGTAAGTGAAAATGTGTCCAGTGAAATAAGACCTATTTGATACCTGTTATCTATTTGAAAAATATATAAACCCATTCTTTAATGGAAGAACATTTTTCATGGTTCCTGTTCTCCTTTCTTCATATTTTCATATTTCTAGTCTACTCCTCCCGTGGAATTTTATCATAATGTGATATTTTACACTTATGGGTCTTTTGTTGATCATGTTATACTTCTCTGCAACAAAAACAGTACATAAATTGAAGTTTTAAATTATTTTCTGTGACTAAAAGACTGTAAGTGTTCTGGATTGCTGTGGCCTTTGATTGCTAGGACAATTGATTAAGACAATCTCAATGTTATAAATTTTCATAATTTTCTTTGATAATTGTTTGTTGGAAGTGCTTCTTAATGAGATAGATGAGACATTTTTTAAAAACCCATGTAATTTTGGATGACTCACTTATTGCTGGAATGACTCAGGGTTTTCAACACCAAATATATTCCTATTTTTTTGTTTTTATAGATTTGTGCTCTGAGTAAACTTATTCACATAAATAAATAGATGGGAAATGAGTTATTAAAGCAGCGTCTCTCAGTTGTTTGAACTCCTCGAGTTCTATGCAAAAAATCAGACATCTGTCATTATTTTTAGTCTTGTACTTGCTGACAGTTCCATTCACTCCTTCATACCCATGACAAAGAAGGAACTGGAAACCATCTAATTTGCGAAAAGATTTGTTACCTAAGTCATCAGTTACTGAATTTCTCAGTTTTTTGAAAGTATACCAAGAGTTCTTTTTTTTTTAAGATTTTATTTATTTATTTATTTGACAGATCACAAGTAGGCAGAGAGTCAGGTAGGGGGGAGGGGGGAGGCAGACTCCCTGCCAAGCAGAGAGCCCGATGCGGGGCTCGATCCCAGGACCCTGAGATCATGACCTGAGAAGAAGGCAGAGGCTTCAACCCACTGAGCCACCCAGGCGCCCCTCAAGAGTTCTTTATGAAGGTTTTAGATAACTCCGATGTCTCTCATTCTTTAACTTAGAGACCTTTTAACGTTTTACCAAAAACATTGGGAAAATTACTGTTACCTTAAGGGGTGCCTGAGTGGCTCAGTTGTTTAAGCATCTGCCTTCACTCAGGTCATGATCCCAGTGTCCTGGGATTGAGTCCCGCATCGGGCTCCCTGCTCCGCAGGGAACCTGCTTGTGCCCGCCCTCTTTCTCTCTGTCAAATAAATAAATAAAATCTTAAAAAATTTAAGAGCACATCTTTGCCAAGAAAGTATCTTAACATGCCTTTTATTTTACCACTTGCTTTAAGTACGTATTGTCAAAACCTTGGGTCTATAGATTCTAAATGTCGACCATAAAATCTAATGAAGTCAGTTCTTACTGTCAAACCAGTTAGTTCAATCAGACTTGCCTTTTGTCGGAAAGTCTGACTTAATTTTCCCCCGACATCTTATTATGAACCTTTTTTCCAACATACAGAAAAACTGAATGAACTATGAAGTGCACACCCATGATACCTGCCATCTCGATGCTACAGTCAACATTTTGTCAGTTTGCTTTACCATATACCCACTTACTTATCCCTTTAACCATTTATCAGTTCATCTTACTTTCACAATACACTTCAAAGTAAGTTGCAGATGTGGATATAATTCACCCCGAAATGCTTCAGTGGGCATGTCATTAACTAACGTTCAGTCTTTGTTTACAATTTTTTGAGGTAAAATTTCTACACAGTGAAATGCACAAATCCTCTGTGGAACGTAGATGTATCCTGGCAAATGCACACACCCAACCCCAGTTCCCATCAAGATGTAGTGTATTACCATCCCCTCCTAAAGGTTCCTCCTGCCTCTTCCCATCAGCTCCCTCCGCTCCCCACCCCATCTCCCGCAGAGGCGACCACCAGATTTCTTTTCACCATGTATTAGTTTTGCCTGTTCTAGAACTTCAAACAAGAGTACATGTATGTGATTCCATTTATGTAAAGCTGCTTTCCCTAATTACTCTAAGATTCCTCCATGTTGCATCTATCAGTTTGTTCCTTTTGACCCCTGGGTCCCACTCCAGTCAATACATGTGCCACATTTTATTCCTCTGTTATGGTCACTGGGGCTGTCTAGGTTTTGGTGGTTATGAATAAAGCTACTGCTGCTGGTCAAGTACAGACCTATTTGTAAACCTATACTTTGATTCCTCTTGGTTGGGAGACCTAGGAGTGGAATTGCTGGGTCATAGAATAGTCTTCTGTTGAGTTGTATAAGAAATTTGAGACCTTTTTCTAAAGTGATTGTACCGCATGTAATAATGCACGGAAGTTCTGATGGGCCACACTAAATGTTGGCAAAATGTGGAGCCAGTCTTCCTAATTTTAGCCGTCTGGTGGGTGTGTAGTAGTTCTCTTGTGGTCCAGTTTGCATTTCTTTGACTAATGATGTTGAACACTTATTCAAGTGCTTGCTGACCAGTTATGTATCTTTGTGAAATACCTTTCCGTATCTCATGCCCTTTTGAAAAATATTTTTTTCTTTTACTTTTGAGTTAAGGTTTTATACACTGTACATACTAGCCACTTATCAGATCTGGTTGTGGATATTTTCTCCCATTTTGTAGCTTGCCCGATTATTTTCTCAGTGGTGTCTTGATGAACAGAAGTTTTTAACTTTGGTAAGTTCAGTGTATCAAACGTTTTTTCTTGAGTATTTTTTTAAGATTTCATTTGAGAGAGAGCACGAGTAGGGCATGGGACAGAGGAAGTAGCAAACTCTAGAGGGGGCAGGGGCAGAGGGAGAGGGAGAAGCTCTCCACTGAGTAGGGAGCCCGATGTGGGACTCCATCCCAGGACCCTGAGATCATGACCTGAACTGAAGGCAGACACTTAAGACTGTGCCACCCAGGCGCCCCAAAAGTTTTTTCTAATGATCATTGCTTTCTATGTCCTCTGTAAGAAACCTTTGGTTCTGTCCATCCCCCCACCCCAAGTCACAGAGAATCTATGTTTCCTTAGAGAAGCTTTAGTTACAACTTTTTAAGGTCTCTTTGATCCATATCGAATCAATGTTCATGTATGATGTGAGGTGCGGGGTCAAGGTGCATTTCTTCCTCATGTGGATATGTGGTGGTTCCAGCACCATGTGTTAAAGGGTCTGTCCCCCCTGAATTGCTCAAGTGCCAGGTATATTATTGGGCTGGCATTGACCACATGAATCAATTGGGTGGGAATTAACTTTCTAACAATATTTAATCTTTCAGTATATGAACAATGGTACATGACACTTTAGAATCTAAGCATTGTTAATACTCGTTTTAAGAAATATTATAAAAACCACTTTCTATTTTCATGGAAACAATTCGTGGACTTTATTTGAAGATTATTAAAAGGAGTCAAGGCTAAAATGAGCCAAGGATCCCATTTTTATGGTGGGACATTGAAAGTAAATCAGTTGTCATCTCTCCTACCTTAATACCTTAATCTGTAATGTGACAGGATGTATAACTAAAATCCTGTATAAGCTTTCCCTGAATGTCTTAGCCATCATGTATGCTCTCTCATCTAAACTATTGTTTCACTTATTAGCACGCAGGTTAACATTAAATTATTCTCTAGAGTGTGAACTTCCGGGGAGTTCTGATTAATTCAAGCTTAACCTTTAATGTTTGGTGAATAGTGTAAGAGAAAGTTAATAAGTAAGCCAGGGCCTGAAGGTTGGCTTTGATGTGAGAGGCGACAGGGAGCCGTTGAAGGCTTATGTTTAGTGGAGCGAACACCATGAAAAAAGTGGTGTTGAGTAAGAATGGGGTGAGTTACCTGGAAGAGACAATCTGGGGGCAGAAAAACCCTTTTAAACTTGCGCTCCTCAGAGTGTGACCAGCATACCAGGAGTGTTGACATCATTTGGGAGTTTGTTAGGATTGCACGTTCTGGGCTTGACCCAGACCCACTGAATCTGAATCTGTGTTTCAGAAAGAGTCCCTCATCATTCATGTGCCCATTCAAGTTTGAGGAGTCTTGCTCTGGAGAAGCTTGCAGTCTGCCTGGCTTACGAGGGGTTACGGGATGTAGAGCAAACAGAGGAGTTGAAATGATCTTGACAGATGTCTGACTCCTTGCACGTTTGTTCTTTCTCTTTAAGTTGCCAAAATGGATTTTCAAAATCATCATTTTGGCTTTCTGGATTTTGGGAGAAAATTGTCTTTCAGACAGATAGCCTTTTTAGAAATACATTCTTAGAAATGCTACTTTATAGGCTTGTTAAAACCTTAAGAACCATAAATCATGGACTTAAGTAGACTCGGCTGACTATAAAGTTAGTCATTTGGAAGAATCTAATGGGGACAAATGATCCAAGGTCCTTCTCTACTGTTCCCAGGGACTGGAATCTGGGGATCAAGTTGAAATTTTGTAAAAGAGCTCAAGTGTGGTTGCTAAACAAACTATAATGCTGTGCTTCTTTAAGGTCAAAAGAGGGAAAAGAAAAGAGAACAGAGCTTGTTTTTGCATTGTTATAATTGTGCAGTTACTACAGGAACATCCATTAGCAGCCTGCTAACCTCACACATTTACTGTTCGTATTTTTCTATGTTTCTTTACCAAAATTTCCATTAGTGCACAGAATAGTCACGTTGTTCTAGTCATGCTATAGATGCAACTTCGTAGTCTGCTTGTGCCGTTTAGTGTATCTTCTTCCTCTCCAGTAGTTCCTCCTCCTCCTCTCTCTCTCCTCCTTGGCCTCCCTAGCTCTGATGTCTGGTTCATCTTGGGCTCTTCTGCACATTATTTCCTGTTTAAGAGTTCACAGGCATTCCTCATTGCTTGGCTGAGCCTCATTTTGACATTCCAGCCTCTGTTTTCCTGTGGTTCGGCTCATGCAAACACACCCTGCTTACCTTCTTCCCTGTTACCCCCTCAGAATTAGGTCTCCTTTTCCCCAGGATCAGCTTGTGATATCTGTGCCCTGAAGCCAACTCAGGTGTCCCACGGTCACCATCAGCCCTTGTGCGATGGCACCTGCCTTCATGGTGTCACAAGTGAGGGCCTCCTGGCACTCTTCTCATCTGACCTCCCCTGATCGCCAGATGCTCAGGAATGGTGGCTGCAGTGGACCCTGAGCAATTCTGTGCTGAGTTCTGCCAGCAGAGGAGTCATCACAGGACAGACAGGTTCTTACACAGATGGAGAAGATCCGAGTTGAGGCACTCCAAGCCCCGGAGTCAGGGTCCCTGGTTCTCCTCTGCATTTTGAGTCTGTTAGGGGATGCTGTATGTTAGATTGTGGAAACTTTGAACTTGGGGTCAGTTTACTTATGTCCCTGAGTTGTTTGGCTGCTAAGAAATTTGGAAGATTAACTGTAAAGAAGATAACTGAAATTTTTTCAAAGGGAAAGGATTTTAAAATTTTGGACCAGATTAAGAAACTTAAATCAGAAGCTTTGTACAGGTATGGATAGAGGAAACTTGTAGGAAAAAGCATTTAAGAGAGAGATTGTTCAATAGATTGCCTTAGAATGAGAATTTTCACTTCATCTTGCACTGGTTATGAGCTTTTAGTGTATCAGAGTGCCCAGTTGGTGCTCAGCAAAGATTACAAAGAATACCATCTGGCAAAAAGGGGCAAGTCCCTGTCCAGCATCTTCTGTGAGTTTGAGAAGCAAAGAAAAGCTTTTGCTCGGTGAAATCAGCCATTGCCTTTCAGACCTCTTCCCTCACTGCACGTGAGTGTGATTGAGAGGGTACTTCTCAAACTTACTTTCAGTACCGAGGAAGGGGTTGGAGCAGAGTGGTAAGTTTGGAGAGATGGGATTAGGCAGCCATGGGAAAGGAGGCTTTTTGAGTAAAGGGTTTCTGGAGGGGTACCTGGCTGGTACAGTCAGTATAGTGTGTGACTCTTGATCTTGGGGTCATGAGTTTGAGCTCCACACTGGGTATAAGGATTACTTTAAAAAAAAAAAGAAAGAAAGAAAAGTCTTTCTCGTGAGTAAAATGTTTCTGAACACAACTGGCTGTGGACAGAGTGATCTTGCCTACCAGTTCACCTCCCTCTCTGGTTAAGCCTGCTGTCCTGGTGCGATCTTGTTTTAACTGAAGTATCACTAACCTAGAGCTTGATGTTAGCTTCAGGTGTACAGCCTAGTGACTGGACAGTTCTGTATGGTACTCAGTGCTCACCGCGGTAAGTAGGGGTGCCGTCTGTCCCCATAGGTTCCTCTGACATTGTTAACTGTTTATCTGATGCTGTACTTTTCGTCCCTGTAACTGACTTTAAAATTGGATGTTTGTCCTGGTATGATTATTAAAATTTGCCCTTCTTTCTCTCAAAAATACCTTGATTTGGATGATAAATTATACAGTCACCCTACTGAAAATAGAACCCTGATAAAATACTTTGTGTCAGGCAGCGTACCAGACACTTTATGTGATCCTGAAAGGGAGCTGCAGTTGCAGATAAAAAGATGCTCCGAAAGGCTCAGTAACTCGGCCGAGATTGCACAGTGGCAGACCTCGTGAGCGAAAGCAAGATCTGTCAGACTTGTAAAGCTGTTTAATTTTTCCCAGCCTGCTATGTTAAGCATTTAATGGATGTAGGCTCTACTGATTTTTAGGATCTAGTGTAGGAATCCTGCAGTGGTAGTGAAAGCCTTTTTCTGGAAGAAACCATGGAGTGGAGAATGTCTGGGTGAGGATGGAGGTGATGCCTGTAGTGGGGGCGCTGGGAGTGAAGGTCAGGTTGTATTTCGATCCTAGAGTGTCTGGATGCGTGCAGCCATCAATGTCCTCAAACAGCGCTAGCGCTGCAGCTGGGGCCTGGGTCTGTGAGCTCGAGTGGGTGGGAAGGTTGTGGAAGTGGTATAGGTAGCATTGCTCACACTTTGATGTGCGCACATACCAACTGGGAATCTGGTTAAAATGTAGATCCTTTCTGTAGGTCTGGGGGGAGGTGTGCGCTGAGATTCTGTATTTGTAACAAGCTCCCGGTGATATGGATACTGCCTGTCGGCCACACTAGACTTTGGGCAGCGAGAATATAGTTGGTGATTAGGTTCTCTTTGCAGGGGCGTGGGGGTAGTCAGGAACACAAAACTCACTTTAGAGGTTGGGGGTGGGGACAGTGGCTTCTGGGCATAGGTGGCCTCATTGTGGTTTGGAAGGGACTATATGGATGGTTGGGGTGCGGGGAATGGGTATTTAAATGTGGATGTTTTTAAAGGTGGCGTTACATTTTTGTAATTAGTACATACAGGTTAATTTTAAAGTGTACCCTTAGCTTGTGTGAGGTGTGGACATAGAGCAGCGGGAGGGAGTGTCCTGGGGTGAGGACAAGACCCGCCTGGTGCAGTGGTGAGCAGGGCTTTAACAAACACAGACAGCGAGCAAGCAGAGTATCTCCAGCCAGACAGGAATAACGTGGATGGATGACACAGCAGCAAAGCTCTAAAAAAAAAAAAAAAAAAAAAAAAAAAAGAGAGAGAAAGAAAAGAAAAAGAAAGAAAAGAAAAAGAAAAAAAACCCATCTCCAAGGGGAGGAGTCCCTCCCACGGACTGGTCATTTCTCCCCTCTCGGCTATGCCTAAGTGCCTGAGGCCATAAGGGTATATAGTGCAGGTGGCTCTGGCTAGCTTCTCCTGTGGCTAACAGCATTGTCCCTGCCTCTGCCCACCTGGGACCCTGTCACAGGCAGTCCCAGGTGGGCCTGCTTCCCGTATCTGGTTACTCCTTGTGGAACACGGGAGCAAGCGAGGTGGAGTGCTTCCAGCCTGGTCTAGGTGGGAGCAGCCTGCCTGCCGAGGCTGGGACTTGGCTCTACCTTCTTCTCGGAGGGGGAAGCCTTGTGACTACAGGCCCTGATGGAAAAGGCCTGATGGGGGAGAGAGCACGTTGGCAAAGAGAAAATGGCGGCGTTTCCACCATCTCCGAGCAGAGCTGGACTTTGTTGCTGGAGCTGTGAGTGGTCACAGAAGTAGGGCCTGGGTCCCGGGCAGCACCCCTGAACGAGGCACCCGTGCGCCTCCCAGCTGACTGGGGAGGGCGCTGCGTGCTCCTGGAAGGCCAGGGAGAGACTGGCAGCAGAGCCGGGTGGGGGGAGCTCCCGAACACTGGATGTCTGAGGCGGAGTAGGGCTGGGGCCGCTGCTCCTCCTCCCGGCTCTCCGATGCTTGGGGGGGGGGAGCTGGCCCTGACTGATCTGCTCCTGAATCAGGCCCATCCTGGGGGGTGAGGGAACCCTGGGGACAGGGATTGTCCTGGTGAGGGCAGCGCTTATTCGGGCCTGTGGGTTGTGGGACACACCTGAGCAGCCCGGTGGTTCCCTTCCCTCTGCCACAGCTGCCCCCCTTTCTCTGTGACAAACTGCTCCAGAGAAGCCCGGAGCAGCAGGGGCTGTCCCCCAGGGTCCAGGTGTGCCGTGTTTTTCTGGAGGTGATCCTGTTCTGTGGTAAACACTGCTGTGTCAGGGTGCTGCTCAGGGGCCACTTGGAGCACATAGATTTTTGCTAGCAGGATTGTGAAGCTTTGCATTGGGCTGCAAAACCAGGGCTTGAGCAAGCAGCTGGAGAGAGTCCAGGACTAGAGTGTTTTTGGGTTTGGGGGTGGAGAGCAGAGGGAGGGGAAGGGAGGGGCAGGAGGGCAGAGCTACACAGGCAGGCAGTTGGCTGCTTTGGCTTTGCTGTCAGCGGAGAGGACTTCAGTCGTGTCTGGGGGCCGCTTGGCCACCATTGCTGGCGAACTGAGGGCGCTGCCTCGGAACCCGGACTTACCGGCACTGCACACCGGACTGTTCCAAGTAGCTGTTGTGCTGTCTTTTCCCGGGGAGGCAAGTCTCCTCCCTGTCGTCCCCTCCCGCTCCTCCCCCATTCTGTGAGGGATGATGCCGCTCTCTATTGCACGGCTCAGCCGGCTGATGTCACTGGCAGCGGGAAGCATCAGCAGCCTGATCACATGCTGGCCCCGTCTGTAATGCAGACGGGATAGGGGTGTGTATGTGGGGAGGGGGGCTGTATGGCAACTGCTCTTGCTCTGACGCCCCCAAAAGTGCAGAGGCAGCCGCCGCAGCATCCAGCCAGCGTGGATGTCTGCTCCTTTGGCTTGGGGAAACTACTATTAATAATACTTATTGTTGATAATCCTGGGGAAAACAGCCCTTAACTCTGGGGTTTCTGCTGTCCTCCCGTCCAAAGCAGACTTCCAGGACTCTGAAGAAACAGTTGCAAGCAGGATGCTTTTCCCCACCTCTGCGCAAGATTCTTCCCGGGGCCTCCCAGATGCAAATGACTTGTGCCTTGGCCTGCAGTCCCTCAGTCTCACAGGCTGGGACCGACCCTGGAGCACCCAGGACTCGGATTCCTCAGCCCAGAGCAGCACACACTCGGGTGAGTGCCAGAAAAATGAGTTGGCTGGGGGAGGGGGACGCATGGGGTGGCGAGCGAAGACGTCCACAGCAACAGTTGTTCTCTTCCCCTTTGCATCACCCCCCCCAGACAACATGGAGCTGTTTTGCAAGAGATGGAAATGCTGGCTGTGAGTGCGGCAGGACAGATGGTGGCTCGTAAAGGCAGGCATGGCTCTTCCACTTACCCTGATAAATTCCCAGGAGTTGTTAGTCTGCACCTGGGGTGGCTCTGAGAAGGGTCCCCAAGGTGACAGTTTTATGCAGAAAAGATCCAGCTAACCCCCTAGTGCCCAGGCCTGTCTTGGAGATGATGAAGCAAAACACTTTTAGGTGGGGGAGGGGGACCTCAGGGGCTGATCACTGGAGGTCCAGATTCTGTTTCTCAGTGGTTTTGAAAACTAGGGGCCTGTATATGAGGATGGGTGGTCCCTGAATCATGGCAAGGAAATAATTTTAATTCAGGTGAGGCTGGGTGGTACTATGATACTGGAATTGCTTTAACATATGGGTAAGAACATTGACCCTGGCAAGGGGTAGGCAGGGTCAGTGGAGTGGAGCAACTCTAAGCTGTGGAGGCTTTGTTTTTCTTTGTGTGAAGGGTAACCAAATGGATGGAGAAGAGCCACTCCCCTTTAGGACCCCTTGTTGCCTTGGGAGGATTTGATGGGGACAGAAGCCAGGGGGCTTCTTGGCAACCCCTTGAGCTGCTTCTGGTGAGACCTTCCCAGTGCCTGTTTATTTCCTTCTTGTGGTGCACGGGGCGGGGGGCGGGGGGGAGGGGGGTGTGGGCCAGACCCAAGTCTTGGAGTATTCAGGAAGAATTGGGAACTTAGGAACTATGATAGGTAACTTAAAATCCACATATTTTGCTTTATGTGAATTGTGTCTTAATGAAAAGAGTATTAGCAGCAGATACTTTGGGGAGATGGAAAGGTAGTGGGGGCGGGGCAGCCATTTGCTGTTGGTGCTGACCATGGGATTCACTGAGCCTGCCATCCTTCCCTCGCCTCCCCCACTCCAGAAGCTGGCAGTGAAGGCAGCAAGGTACTGTCTTGTTGATTTCTCTGGCCTCCACCCTATTTGGCGCAGGTCTTTTTTTAGAATGCTTTGCAGAGCCTGGGACTGTTGTGTCTGTTGGCATTTTAATGGCCAGTTGTTTCAGCAAAATCCCATTTGACTGGGGGTAGGGGATTGGGTTTTTTTGTTTTTGTTTTGTTTTTTTGATTGAGGATGGGGAAGAGCTTTGACCTAAGTAACTACTTCTGGGTTAAGGTAGAATTTCTTGAAGTACTGGCCTTCAGCTGACTCAGGTTTTTCCAGAAAGCTTGGTAGGTGCCCTGTTCCCCTGCGCAAGGAAGTGTGGTATCTTGTGCCTGGAGATCTTGGCTAGGAGGCCGTGGTAGCTTCTTTTATGTGGTACTCTGAGGTCGACCCGGATGGCCTATGAAGCTGACCTTGTCCTCACTCCCACGGTCTCTGAGCAGAAGATGGAAGTGCTCACAGAGGAGGTGGGCACCTGTCTCTGTGATCTACCTTTGACTAAGGCATTATCTTTCACCGACACCATGTTGGGGCGTGGCCCTTCTTTGGCTCTGGTCTGTCTTAGCTACAAGGGTCTTTTTGAAAGGTATTACAGCACGTGGAATGCCGGAGGACCCAACTTGGGTCTTGGAGAATGTGGCTTTAAAGTTACTGTGAAATTGGGCTGTAAAAAATAGCTTGGACCCAGCCAAAATTTCTCTGGCTTCCCTACTACCTGAATGTCTTATGCATACAGCTGTTTGTCTCCGAAGTGGGGATGGATTTATTTCTCCACCTTTCGTCCCAGGCATTTTAGTGATAAATATTACATGATTCTGTGGCTCAGGGAGGGACTGAAGTCTGTGGCCCCCTAGCATTCATTGGGACCAGAGGGCTGCCCCAGTGGTATGATCTGGTGATGGGCAGGGTTGGTGTGGCTCTGTCTTCCTTTATGAGGATTAAGGACACACGCATCCCTAATATCCATGATGTCCTTGAATTTTGAAGCTTTGGTGACGGCCATCCCTCTTCTTTCTCTGAGCTTGGGGCCTTCATGGAAAGCCCACATGAGGGTACTGCCTACCCTCGTGTAGGATGTAGCCCTCCCACCAGCCAGCTGCAGTGCCAGATCGGCCACCCTCGCCAGCAGTGCGGGAACATGCAGCCCACATTCCAGTGCCTGCACTGCCTTCCCATCTGAAGACCAACCAGCTCACTTTCTTCAGGGGGGTAGGAGAAATGTCAGCAGCTCTGGACAGTACCAGTCTGGGAGTTCTCCTTGCAGACAGCATGGTACTGGGCTGTGTGTGGAGCACGAGGTCCAAGCTGAGTCCTCGGGCTCTGCTTGGTGATCTCTTTCCCCAGGCAGCTACGGCTTTCTGTTTGACCATCTTCTGCCACTGTCAAGTGTTTAGCGGTGTTGGGCGCAGGGGCAGAGCTAGCAGGGCTCCTGACTGAAGATCTTGGCTAAATTTATTCAACAAACATCGAGTCCTGGCTGTGTGCCAGGTACTAGGTTATTCATCAGTGAATAAAATCCCCATGACTATCAAGGGAAAACAGGTGAGAAGGTATACTAAATGCAGCATGATAGTTGCTACGATGGGCACTTTCATTTTCTCCCCTAGGATTTATTTTATTTTATTTTATTTTATTTATTTTTTTGCATAGGGACAACCTTTCATTGGGTTCTCAGCATGAGGCTGGTACATGGAGACCTTCCTCAAGGGAATAGGGTCCTTCTGTTGCATGGGTTCCGCTGGCCTCAGAGGCCTGCTTGAAGACACTGGCGTGGAATCTGGTTTTGAGATTTGTGCCAGTATTGGTTTGGATATGGCACTTTGTGGGGTCCCTCTCTCTAGACTGTGCCTACCCTGAGGCCTCACCTCTTGCTGAGAAGGAAGCCCTTTTAATCTTAGAAGTGGGTGTTTCCCTTACACCCAGGGCGTGTGTCCAGCTCTACTTTTGTGCTCCTGGTAGTGTCTTAGGTTCTGTAATGGAGGAGCAGGGCTCTGAAAGCTGCCCTCACTAGCTCAGGATGGGGGATGGAATGACTAAAAACCACTAGTTGCTGACTGCTTCCTACGTGAAGTCCATCACGTGACTTTAATGCTTGCACATCCCGTGAAGTGGGTACATTTCTTTTGTTGAGAAAGAAGGCATTACTTTTGTTGTAAAGATAAGGAGGAAAGCTCACAGAGGTTGTGAAGTGCCAGAAATCACACAACTGCCAGAATTCTACACGGGTCTCTTTGGTTCTAAAACTTGTGCTTTCTGTTATACTTGCCTTCCTGTAAGCAGAATTCTGACATGTGGGACAAAAACACTTGTGTTAAAGTATCTCCACATACAGCCCTGGGGGCCATCCGGCCAGAGGTGCTCTGTTCCCTTGCTGAGGCCCCTCAAGGCCAGGGCGTGCAGTGGACAGCTCTGGCTCCCCTCCACCTCGATCTCTGCTCATCAGCAGCACCACCCGATGGATCGGTCTTCCCGACTCCCACCTGGGGACGCCTGCATATATAGCATTACTCAGCAGGAAGGGGATGACTGAGAATCTACTTTGGGGGGCCTGGAAGCCAGGAAGTCCTAGTGAATGCCTTGTACTGAAGCCCAGCAGGTAGGTCAGATGCTCAGTCTGAGGATGCCAGAGGCCAGGTCTTGTTTCTGCCCTTGTCCTTCAGAAGTTCCTCAGGGATTATTAACCTGTTGACCTTCTCTGGTTTCTGCCCTGTTAACCGGTCAGGTTATGAATGGTATGTTCCCCATACTGTGTTTCTTGCAGACTCCCTGTTGGTGTGCAGGCTGGGTCAGCCTGGGATGAGAGGGGCAGTCTTGGCATTTTGCTTCTGCTGCTGCTGTCCTTCCAAACAGCCTCTCTGAGGTGACATTCAAAACAGAGTTGGGCTCCTCATCTATAGAAACATGGTCCTTCCGGGCCTGACCAAGTTCTGCAAACCTAACTCAGTTATCTAGTTTGTCACTGTTCTGTCCCTGGCATGCAGCACGGTGCCTGGCTCATGGCTTTTTATAAGGATCTATTGAATGAACGATGAATGCCAAGCCACTGTGTTGTTAATCCTGGGTACTTTTGAACTGTAGATTGGTCAAGGTCTCTTCCATTCTTCTGCCTCCTACTTGTTTTGATTAGCTGGATGGATAGATTTCTTCAAAGATCAGTATCTCTCAACCACCATAGCTTCTAAAGCATGGAGACACATTTACAGAAAATTTTGTCCTACACTGGGACGTGAATTCTATCATGGAGTCAGGTAGTCTATGGGACTAGCTTTCAGTTCAGAGAAGAGAGAGGGCCTGGGAAGCAATAAACAATAGGGTGCCTCCTCAGTGAGAAAGAAGTTGTGTAGGAGAACATATGTGCCAACCTTACACAGGACTTGGGTATGTCATTTCTTCAGGTAAGGAAACTTGTCCAGTGAGCAAGAGAAAGGAGAAAGGCTATATTGGGTACCACCCTGGACCTGTGGGATCCACAGTCAGTGGAGGCAGTTGACACTCAGAAGACTGTCACCTGAGTTGAGGTATGGTGTAGAGCTGAGGT
>CM052797.1:3379066-3399600 GCA_028533885.1 Nasua narica
TTGTTATGCCTGGAATGACTGCTGCCCTTGCACTTCCTGACTCTGTGCCTTCAGATGGATTTTGAGCAAGCATCGTAGAGCTGAGGGTTGGAATAGGAAAGGAAGTGGTCCAGGTATGCGGCCCGAAATCTCAGGCTAGAAATAATGGCCCCTGGTCTGGGTTTTTTTCCATGACTACTCCCGGTAGATAGCAGGCATCTGACTGTGATGTCTTGGGCTAGTCTCTCCCCAAGCTGAGCTCAAACTCAGACGCTGTCTTAAAATACCCATATCCAGTGCCAAGCTCTTGCTGCCATCATTGCAGCCACCATCAGACTCTGGGTGACTTTGTACTCTTGGGGAAGGCTTCAGAAAATTTGAACAGTGACTCAGCTGTAAAACCCACAGGAGCTGGCATAGAAGGGTGAAAGTGGAGAAAGTTAACAATCGGTCTAAAAATATTACTGCTGATTTGGTCTCCTGTACCCTCAGAGGTAGCTTTAATGAGCTGGAACCCTCTGCCAGGTCCTCTCCTCCCCGTGACTTCCCTGAGAGCTGTCTGTCGCTGATGCTGATTCTTGCCAACCTATGAGTGGGGATGAGTGCCTCTGCTCCAGGAAGAGCACACTGCTTTTCTTAGTCACTTTTGGAAGATACAAGTGACATACACTTGGCCACCAGAAGCTCAGACTTCTCCAGTCCCTGAGTTGTGGAGTTGAGGAATAGAGCACAGAAGTCAGCGCCTTGGCTCCCATTGAAGGGTGACTATGGAATTCTCTCCCATACTTCCCACCCCCCAAGCCATCTGGGTTAATACTCAACATCTGGCCTTGGTGAAGCTCTGTGCCCTGTGATGGGAAGTGGACTTCAAGTTAAGTTACTGGCCTGCAGTGTAAGTGACCTATCACTTCCACTGGATTTAGGTTATGTAGCTTAAAGAGTGTGACTTTCCGATAAATATACTTCCTATTTCAAGTTAGGGAGAGGGGAACCTATAAATTGCTAGCTATTTGGCTCCTTCTCTCCTGATTCTCAGCTGGTAAAAATCAGTGCTGGCCACCTAGCAACCTTATACCAAGGGACGTATGGTCTCATCGCCTGACCCGGGAGCAAGTCAGGTTCCGTCTCTTGAAATGAGGACCCATCTTCCCCAGAAGCTTTTCCTTTGATCCGTAGTTATTGACAGAACTACCTGGCCAGGCCCTATGTGAGTTGACTATATAGGGACAGTCAGGTCACTCCAGGGCATCTGACCACGGGTGACAGTTTCCAGAAACCTGGCTCCCTTCTGTGGGTTGAAGGAAGTACCAGACAACTGGAAAATCCTAGGCCCGTTCATACTAGATGTTCTTGTCTTCCGTGTATCTTCTAGTCAAACTCCGTATTCTTGGCCCCTTGCACTGTAATATTTGCGGGACACTGCATGGAGGTGATGTGACCCAGCCGTGTTAATTCTGGGGCACTCAGATCTTACATCTGCTAGATGGCATTGTCATTTTCTGAGCCATCAGTCTATGCTCCTTGCCCTTGTTCTTATGTGTGGTTGGGATGGTGTTCAGTGAAGCACTCTTTCCCATTCTTCCATACTGGGATATGGAAGTGTGTACCCATGGCTGCGAGGACCCCAACAGAGGGCAGGGAGGTGCCTCTTCTGTCCTGCCCTTCTTCGAGCAGAGTAGCTCTCTTCTACCTGTACCTGTATATGTTTAGTTCTCTTTGAAGAAAGTATTTAAAACCAGCAGAAGGAGTATTGTCACAAATTGAATGTGGCAAGTAACTACTTCTAACAACCTCTGTTTTGGTGATGGGCTGGGATGAACTAAAAATTTTTCCCCTACTTCTGAGTTGCCTCTAAGTCAGTATTGTGTCCATAAGTTGAATAACCTTGATGGAAAGGGTGTAGCCTCAGTGAACATACTGGCTCTAAGGGAGGTGATGTCTCCTTCCTTCCAGGACTCTTCAGCGGATCCTCATCACCTGCTCTCTGCCAGATGTTGAGCTAATTACTGTTGGACTGAGTTGGCATGCTTGGTTGAGAAGGCAGAACTTTGTCCACATGGGTGCCTGCAAATATTCATACAAATGTTTTTGAGGTTTTAAAAAGCTTGTTTAAAAGATTATTTTTTCTTGTAGGGCGAGGCTTGAAATGTACTTAATTATCACTTCCCCCCTCTCCCACTGCCCCCGCTGAGGAATCTAGGCCCTATTACTAGTGCTTGATTCTCCTTTTCGGGCTAGATCCGGTTACTTTGAAAGAAGCAGAGAAAGTTCAATGGGAATTGACTAGTTTTCCTTCATGTCATTAAAAAAAAAAAACTTTGGGAATAATTTCAGATTTACGAAAGTTTCAAAGTTATACAAGGAATACTTGTATTTCTTTTATCTGGATTTTCCTGTTGTTGATATCTACCTTTATCATTTGCGTGTTCTCTTTCTCTGTCTCTACATAAGTTCTTCCTGAACCATTAAGAACAGAGCTGTTCTTACATAGCAGGGACGTTCTCAATTCCAGTCAACGTAAAGTTGATACAGCACTTTCATTAAACTGCTGTTTGATACAAAACTTTTATTAAACAATTCTGTCAAGTGACCCAGGAGTGTCCTTTGTGGCACTTCTCCTTGTCTCTTAACAAGTGTCTGCTTCAAGCAGTAGGCCCTAGCTCCCTTTGTTTTTGCCCAGTATGAACTTAGAGTCTTTTGGTTGTCCTGAATATTTTTCACATTCAGCTTGCTCCAGTCAACATCTTTCCCAAAACTGTTACCACAGTCTGTACCACTCTTGTATATTCTTTGCTCCTGGTTACCGTCACCCTCCGTCTCTCCTCCCTACTCCCCACGGCACACCCCACCAATGTTTTCAGAGATCAGACTCTTTGGGAAATGTCCTATATAGCTACCGTGCTTTTGTTATTTTAGGTATTAGTTGCCATTATGCTGTAAGAGCTGTGTTTAGCCTACAGTCTTTGAGGGAAATGATGACACAAAAGGCTTCTGGGGTGTGGTGAGGGGAACTGATGAGAAGCCTGATGTAGCAAGCCTCAGGTTTTTCTAGATGAGTGCTTCTCAAACTTTAATGTGCACACAGTCCTCCTGGGAATCTTGTTCAAGATGCAGGTTCTGACTCAGTAGGTCTGGAGTGGGGCCCACGATGCATTTTTAATGCGTTCCACAGTGGCAAGGCCCTAGAGAAGTTTCAAGGCCTGGGTGATTTAGATCCCAAGGCACTGACCTTCGGTAGGCATGAGAGCTTTGTTAGTAGTTGATGGTCTTAAAGGAATTTGAATAAGAGAGAGATGTCGAGAACATGAAGACAAAAAGATGTAAAGGCCTGGACATTTAGGAAAAAAAAAAAGTAGCTAGTGGATGGTACATTACAGAACATAGAGCTCAGAATCCAAAAGAATTGGGTCCCCTCCTGTCATTCACTAGCTGTTTCTTCTCCCAACGCTTGACCTTTGAGCCTCAGGTTCTCTTTTGTTAAGATGGGGTAAGAGTACTCACTGCTTAGGATTTAGTGGCGATTACTTCCCTAAAGTGCTGCTAACAAAGCATCTGGCACATGCTCTGTGTGCAGGAAGTGGAAGTTGCTGTTCGTGGATGGTAGGAGCTTGGTTGAACCTGGTCCAGACTGTAGAAGAGATGATTGACGGTGAACCAGGGACGCTTAAGGAAGTGAGTTCATCAGTGGCCAATGTGGGCTGTCAGGCCATTTTGTTTTTAGACATAGGCTTATTATCACATTGAGAGGAGTGCTGTAGACATAATTCCTAACTATGACACAGGAATTTGACAGTCTCAAGATATCTTTGCGGGCATGGTAAAACGAAACAAAACAAAACAAAAAAACCTGCATGTTAGTTGAGGTAGATGGATTTGTGGCTGTTAGAACAGAAGTAGCAACACGGTAGTGACAGAAACGGATGTGAAGGAGAAGGGTGGTCTGCAGTGGCACCCGTTTTGCTTTTGACTTTTCCAAATAAACTCTTAAAAAAAAATCTTGGGTGAAGACAGTTACTGTAGCCCGTATTTATTGTCCTTGACGCCCCAGACACAAGCCCTTTGGGCCAGCCCCCCTCTCTTGATCTATTTCCTGCTGCTTTAGGCTGTGTTTCCTTTGACAACTCCTGGGGCTCCCCACGGTGCTGTACCTTTTTCTAGGATTGACACGCAGCCCTATCTTGTCTTCCCTGGAGAATGCTCCCTCTGACTCGTGCATTTGCTGGGGGCTTTTCCTCCCCGTGCTCCGCGTTGTCAAGTGAGAGAGAGACATTCTTCCAGGCCTCATCCGCCACTTACCTCGGGGGCGTTTCTTTTGTTGTTCCTTCCAGTTTCCCAGTTCTTTCCTTCTCCGCGGATCTCAGCATTCATTTGCTTGTTTCTTTTACTCCCAGGCCCAGTTATCACCATGGGTCCCTTTAATATCCTTATGGATGGCCGTTCAGCCCCTCAGACTCCACACATTCTGTGTCAGTCCCCCGCTGGTCCACAGTCCTGCGTCTTGCCATCCTCAAAATTCAGTGTTCACTGCCCCAGCCCCTCCTGTTTCTTCTGTCTGCCCCTTCCTCCCAGCTGTCAGCACACTGAAATGACTGGCTTGCATCTGCGTCCCTTGTGTTGACCCGCTTCTGTGACCCGGTTCGCTTCCCCTGCAGCTCTTGTCCCCGCTCCTCCTTCACGGCTCTGCGTGGGTCCCATGTGGAGAGAGTGGCCCATCGAGTGTAGACGCTGTCTCTCAGCTGGGCCCCTGGTGCAGGGGGCGCCTTCCTGTCAGTGGCCTCTGCTACCCCTACGGTAGCTCTTCAGTGGCCACCCCGTACCGTCACCATGAAGTCTGTGTGCCCGAACTTGGTTTTCGAAGCTCTGTATGATGTGGTTGTTCCCTTGTTATTCGGCACCTACACTTACTTCTGGAACATGTGAGGAGAGATGCGGCCTCTGGGGCACTGGTACCGTTTTAGGGCCAGTGGGTGTGAGCCGCTGTTCTCACGGAGCTTTTATGCCAGGTTTTACAGCACCAGGAAGGAGCCTTGAATAAGTCTTCAGCCCTCCTGCCTTCTCAGGGCATGAGCTCGGGGGCTTGGATTTTGTGCTTCAGGGACGCAGGGCCCTGTGAAGAGTGAGAAGTTTGACAAGGATTATTTCTGGTGGATGTCAGAATCCCAAGCACTGAGAGATGCTTACTTTGAGCAGTTACAGGCTGTGCTTAGGAAATGGCTTTCAAAGGCCTTGGTTAAAAGAATGTTTTCTTAAAAAACAAAGTAATCAGCAGACTCGTTGCTGTAGGTGGTGCAGTTTCCCCCACCCCCTGCACACACGCATGTCAGACTGGCTAGAACGAGGGAGCCCGAGCGTACCCGGTGGTGGCCGTGATGTGGAGGGACTGAAATGCTCTTCCTTGCAGTAGGAATGGAGAGTGGTACATCCGCTCTGGAAACCGGGGTGACTGTTTCCTGACGAATCCAGGATATATTTACCAGCATAACATAAACACACACATCCACAGTATCCCCTGCACTTGAAAAGTTAAAAGATCCACCCACCTTATCTTCGTCTTTGGGCCACAGGAGAGTGGGCTGGTCTCTGGCACACGTGCTGTCATGAATGGTGTGTGTGCGTGTGGCCCTGAAAGCGTGCTTTCACTTTGCCTGTGTGTCTGGAGAGGCTCATGCCTGCCGCCTGGGATGCAACACAGCCTTCAGCTGGTGTTCAGCTCGGGCCACCTGTGTGTCACTCAGTGACCTGGGGAGGGGGCCTGGGCATGGTCACCATTTACTGAGCCACTGTGCGCACGCGCGCACACACACATATGCACTTGTACACACAGATGCATGTAAGCACACAGATGCACATGTGCACACATCAGTGTGCAGTGCGCCTGCAGAAGCACATACCCACCCAGACACACACACAGACATGCACACACACCCCCACAGATGCGTGTGTGTGCACACACAGACATGGGTGCGCACACACAGACACACATGCGTGCACACACACAGCCACCCATACACACATAGTCACACACAGCGGTGCACACATGCACACCCCCCCCACACAGATGCACATGCACACACACACAGACACATTATTACTTTGGTATCACCTCAGCCATTTTGAGGTGGACATTTTCCTCTATCTTTAGATGAAAATAGCATCAGATGACTGCTTCTTCCTGGCCTTCATACCACCTGCTCTGTGGAAAAGCCCTTTTATTCTTCATCCTCGTGGATAAAAGGCGTGTTTTCCTTTGGATTCCTTATGTCTTCAAGGCCAAGGGTGGAAAGATGTTGTCCCCTTCTTCCACTTTACCTCCCTTACCTCTTCTGGCCTTTGGTTTACTCTTTCTTGATGTTTCGTATTTAAATATTTATTGTGTGCTGGGCACTGCTCTGCTGAGCACTTTCCACCTGCTCTCTTAGTTGTCGGACGCACCCGACAAAGCTGTGCATTAGTTGACATTCCACTCAGGATGTTATGAGAAAGATGGGGACTCCACGAGCTTCGCCGAGCTCACAGCCACAGAGAGGCGGTGTTGGACCTAGGGTTCCAGCCCAGGTTTTTCTTAAGCTGGAGTGGGCTTAACCTCACTGTCCTTCTGCTTCCATCGTCAGTGTCTGAAGTTCGGGGGTGACTGAGAGAGAGTCTATACGGGCAAGAACTTTGCAGAGGGAGCCTTGCAGAGGAGATGGTGTGCTCATGTTGAACCAGACTTGTGGGGCGTGACATGAAATTCTGTGATGTAGCTAGATAGTGTAAGAAAGGTGGGAATTCCTTGAATAAACACATTGGTAGGCAGGAAGGAAAGAGTGTGGTTTGGACTTCCTGACTGTGCCGAAGGTGTCTCCTATGGCCGCAGGACGTGTGTATCCAGCATTACTAGCAGCTGTGACCAGGCTCCCTGCTGGCACAGTTTCCCAAATACTGGCGCTGACCCTTGAGTCTGGGTGGCGGGGAGCACGTTTGCTGCTGTTGCAGCAAGAACTCTGGTCTTCAGAAAGCCATCTTGGAACCACCTCTAATGGGCCCTGGCTGCCCGTTCTCGGTGTTGGACATTGGTCTGCTCATTACACTCTCCCCGTGCTTCTGTCATGCTTCGGCGGTGGTGCTTTTGTGTATCTTCTCGGGCAGCTGTGGGAGAAAAGGGAAGGACTGTTGTTGGGAAGAAAAGTAAGAGGTCATGAGACGTCTTTATTTTTTTTTCTTCCTAGTACTAAGCATGCTCCACAACCCACTGGGCAACGTCCTGGGGAAACCCCCCTTGAGCTTCCTGCCTCTGGACCCCCTTGGATCTGACTTGGTGGACAAGTTTCCCACACCCTCGGTCAGAGGGTCCCGCCTGGACACCCGGCCCATCTTGGACTCCCGCTCTAGCAGCCCCTCTGACTCAGACACCAGTGGCTTCAGTTCTGGATCGGATCATCTCTCAGATTTGATTGTACGTAGCCTGTCGGGGAGTGAGGTGGGCAGGGCGAGTGAGCGTGCCGTGGGAAGTGTGTCCACCAGAGTGCAGGCTGGAGGCGGGATGACAGAATCGGTGGAGGCCACTGGGGATGTGTTGAGAACCTTCGTCCTCCACAGGGTAGATGATGCCGTGTATACTCATTGAGCAGTACATTTCGGGACCCAAGCGGCGGACTCTCCTCTTACAAGTTACTTCAAGGGCTTTTAGAAATAGTTAATTTCAAAAGTTGACATGGGAGTCCTGCATTGTTCTCTTTCTTGACCTGCTTGGTTGTTTTCTTTAGCCTTGAGACAGTACCGTTTACATACCTTGACATGTATTATCTCAAAATTTCTAAGTGAAGATTTTACAAATTACGTGTTACAAATCACGTAATTATCAGAGCCAGGATTTTAACCCAGATCAGACTGACTGGAGCTCCTCTGTTCTCCTTACTAACCCATGTCACCTCTCCGCGTGAGGCCGTGATGAACCTATGAAGTGTCGCCTCCGAGTTAATTCGTGCACCACATGTCCTTGTCCACAGCTGCGTGTGATGGGAGTGGCCCCTGCACTAAGGAGAATTGGCAGGTGGATTAGAAGAGACTGAGGGATGGGGGATGGGGAGAAATCATCCTCAGATCAAATACAAGTTCAGGTGCCTTCTGCGCCTGACTTTCTCTGCGGCCACACCCCCTCAGCCGACTGCTGAGCCAATACGATGGCTGCTTTTCCTTCCCTCTTCTCCTCTGTATCCAGGATTGGTAGCGCTGGACGTGGTTAGTTTCCCATCCATCCCGTGACCTTTTAGCACCTGCTTGGTCTCCTGTCAGCCTGGCCTAGAATACAAGAGCCAGCCTTGGTGTCCCACGGCCTGTTGGTTTTACCACTAAGGCCATGTTTCCAGAATGGGGACCACAAGCAGGTCCCTTTGATTGTCTGGGCCGTACTTGATTCCCCTTTCCAATAAGGTTAGATGCTTCTGGTTCTCCTGTGTTAGTTGAGATGGGGCTCAGTCTTGGTGATTTACCACATAACTAGCTTTGATATTTTGGGCTTTTGTTGAAAGAATTTTCTCAGATACCCAACCCCAAGGGTTATTTGACGAAGTGTTGTGGGCAGACAGCTCACGGCAGAGGGAAATAGAGGCAGTATTTGAACTTCTAGGAAATATTCTGAGCAATTAGTTTGTGGTTTTTGTTTTTGTTTGATAATGTGGTATCATTTTTACCCACTTTAGTAAAATTTAGAGCCTTGACACAAGCTTATAGTGAAACCCACATTCTAATATGTTTCAGACAGAAAGCAGAACCCTCCTAGAAAGCATTTTGTCATTTTACATCTAGGAATTGGACCAAAAACCAAATAAACAAACCACACAAAGCAGGAAGCAGCTATACCTTAAAGTTTGTATTTATGATCCTGAACACTGGGAATGTGTCTAAATGTTTAACAGTAGGGAAATAGGTTAGTGAAACGTAGCTTGTTCCCTAAACAGATTATCATAAATTAATTAAAAATGATTGTGAAGACTGGCTGGGAATATGAAAAAAAATGTTGACTTGTAGAAAGAAGGATTTACTTAAATTTTAGTATCAGGACAACTAATAAAAAATGGATAGAAAGAAAATGCATAAAAGAAAGTATCAGAGCTTAATGGTATAATTTCTCTGTAGAATGTGATTATTACTTTTATAACAAAACTGTCCTTTAAAAACTTGAATCTTCCTTTTTCCTCCTCTAGTCAAGCCTTCGCATTTCCCCTCCCCTCCCCTTCCTGTCTCTGACGGGGGGTGGTCCCAGAGACCCTTTAAAGATGGGGGTTGGGTCCCGGATGGACCAAGAGCAAGCTGCTCTCGCTGCAGTCAGCCCGTCCCCAACCAGTGCATCCAAGAGATGGCCAGGGGCTTCTGTGTGGCCGTCCTGGGACCTCCTCGAAGCTCCCAAAGACCCTTTCAGCATCGAGAGAGAGGCCAGGCTACACCGGCAAGCTGCAGGTGAGTGTGGCCATGGCCACGCCCGGGGCCTGGGGCTTCGTTCTGGGCACATGGTGTAAGCGACCTTAGTTCACAGACTGCTGAACTCTCTCTGGTCTCTTCCGTGGAGTAAGTGCTAATGGGACAAACTCAGGAACTTCTCTGGGGCCGAGCAGAGAGGAAAGTGGCTGTGCCCGGATGGGGTTGGACCCGCCTCTCTGTTGTGCTCTTCCACAGAGATGGGCTGTGTACGAGTGTTGCTTTGGTTCTTCACGGGTGGGTGTGTTTGGGAGAAACCCTGGAAGTGAAGCCCAGGCTTTTGTCTACCTCTCCCCTTTCTAACTCAGAGACCTGTCAGACATAACCCATGCTGGAGCTTTCTTGCCTGAGGCTTTCCGATTGGTGGTCTCAGGGATGCACTGGGGGGTAGGTGGTCCCTGTGTCAGCCTTTAAGGTAAGGGATGCCCTGGTCTCTCAGGAACCCTTAGGTTCTGTCATTAAGTTCTGTTAAACATGCATTGCATCTGTCCCTCATCTTCTACTAGTACTTGGAAGTTAAGGAGTCTTAGTTTACTGAAGCTTGAGGGAGATGCTCGCTGCTCTTCTAAGGTTCTGGAGTTGAAGACTAAGTGAATGTTCAGTGTCTCCATCCATTTGTTTCTGTAGGCTTCAGTTTGTCCATCTTGCCCATCACAGAGCTGGACCTGATCTCATTCTCCCCTGATATTTCTGCCGCCCTGCTCACTAAATGGTTTTGGCGGCCCGTGTTTGTACTAGTGCCATCGTTTGCCTATGAAATGACGTTACCTTGCCTTTGGATGAGGCCGTTGTATCGATTTATGTTTTTGTTTGCAAAATATTGCTGATGGTACCCAAGTTCTTGGCGTAGCAACACGTTGGGCCTCTGCTTTTTAAGGAATGAGCTTCCATGTCATTGTCCTGGATGGACATGATGGTTTCATTGGCTCTCTGCCCTGGGGCTGAAGCACTGAAACGGTCAAGGACTAGCCAGTCCCCACTGATCTGGAAAAGAACAGGCTGAGACGGGCTGAAGGCCAAACTGGTCGCCAAGAACAGAGAGGCCTCTAGAAGTTTTCAGGACAGGCCAAACAGAAGGTGGTTTCAATTCTGTACGGCACGAAGGGTTCCTTAACGAGGTGTTTGACTCAGAGAAACTTCACAGTGGGTTTAGACAAACTAGTGTTTGGTATAAATAGGAAGCAGGGTGTTTGGGGGGAAAATCCGTTATCTCACAGCATTGGCATCAAGGAAGGCCCAGGGTCTGTTCAGGTGCCGTGAGGCGGGCTCTGGCGGCAACAGGATGTGACTTGGAGGAGGGGAACAGTGGAGGCATTCTCATCTTGTTGGGTTGCTCCTGCTGGTTTTTACTGGCAGTGTCCCGACTTCTGTGACTGAGCTCAGAGTGAAGACCGGGAAACAGTAGTATGTTCCTCATTCGAACATTTGGGGAGAAGGCCGGTTTGGATCAGTAAGCATATAGGACATTGCAAATGAAATTGCTTTATTGATTTTAAAGTAATTAGAAATTAATCAGTATCATAATCCATGACTAGATAAAACTGCTTTGTGGTTATCTTATCGGTCACACTTTTGAAAGTAGCTTGGGTTGTGATCATTTTTACGCTCCACATCTGCTTTGCTCCTCCTCTTTGTTCTGGTGGAGACAGAATTAGTGATTCAGAGTTGTCCCACTGGGCCAACTGGTTTGATGAGGTGTAAGGTTTCCTGCCTTTCAGAATACTCATGGATGTCCTCCCAGGCAGCCAGGCTGGGACCGTGGCCCGTCTAGTTCTTCCTGGATAAGTTCTTCCCAGAAGAGAGCAGTGACTTTGTTGATCCTCTGACCCGTTTCTCTCTCTGTCGTCTGCCAAAGCTGTGAATGAAGCCACCTGTACCTGGAGTGGCCAGCTTCCTCCCCGGAACTACAAGAACCCCATCTACTCTTGCAAGGTGTTCCTAGGAGGTGTTCCTTGGGATATTACGGAAGGTGAGCTGCCTTTGAACCTGCTGCTTTAAGCACTGAAGGTGGGCCTTGTCTCAACATTAAACTTGGACTTGAGGCCAGGGCTGAAGCCCGCTCGGCCCGAGCACAGGGTATTAGAGGAGTAAGTGACAGCAGGTGCGCATTGCGTAGACCTTCGAATTGCTTCTGTGTCTGGTGCTTACACTTGTCACTGGAGACCCCAGGTCGATTCGGGGTTGTTTGTGAGGGAACGGCCCTGGTGGTCCTGTGCCGTCCTGGGGAGGAGGGTTCATCAGTTTCTGCCATTCTTTTTCATCTCTTTGCAGCTGGATTGGTTAACACCTTCCGTGTTTTTGGCTCTCTGAGTGTGGAGTGGCCTGGTAAGGATGGCAAGCACCCCCGGTGTCCTCCCAAAGGTAATATGCCTAAAGGTAATACAGACATGGTAGGAGCTTTTTTTTTCCCCTCCTAGTAAGCAGTTGCACTGAGGGATGCTGGGCTGTCCCAGCTGCATGCTGGTAACATGGTTTGGGCACTCCAGGGCACAGAACTTTCAGCTGTCGGCACTCCTCTCCAGCCCAGCACATCCCTCTGCTTCCTGGAACTAACGTTCCGTCTGTCCACACTCACACTGCAGTCGGGGCTGCCTGTGAATCTTGCTGTGTGCAACATCCTCGTGCACTTCCCTCCAAATCTGAACCCCAGCAGCTACTCTCCTCTCAAAGTGAGGCATTCTTCAGAAAGCTTTCCTTTGCCTGCCTTTCTTGCCCAGTTACATTGTTGCCTGACCTAATTCTGAGATCCCTTTGGAGTTGGCAGGAATGAGGACCAAGCATCTGATTCCTCACTGGTCTGAAATGAGATCCCCTCCCTGTAGAAAGGAGCAGGTGCTATTTTCACTCTGCCCCATCTTCACTGAAAATGTTCCGATGAACTGAACCAGTGGTCTAACTAGGCTTTTAAAGCAATACGTCCGTGCCCCAGCGGACCGGCCGCAGACCTGCCATCCTCCCTGCCCCCAGGACAACCTGGCTCTGCTAACCGGAACGTGCCGTGTGTTCTGGGATGAGGAGCTGTGTGGCTAGGATGAGATCCTGTGTCCCACCTTGTCCTTTCCCTCCCTTGGGTGGGAGATGGTGTGCTGCTCCCTCGCTTGGCCTGGCCACCTGACCCGGAAAGTGCTTCTATTCAGAAAGACATTCTGGGAGTAGGACAGACATGTATCTTACACACGAAGCCATTTCTCTTGGAAGAAACCCCCTACTGCAAAACCAAGGCTGAGGAGTAACCACCCCAGGGATGTTAATGCTCTTCCCCCTTTTATTGGAAATAGGGTATGTGTATCTGGTCTTCGAACTAGAGAAGTCTGTCCGGGCCTTGCTTCAGGCTTGCTCTCATGATCCACTGAGCCCAGACGGTCTGAGTGAATATTATTTCAAGATGTCCAGCCGAAGGATGCGCTGCAAGGAGGTGAGTTAGCACGATATCCTCTCTGGGCCGGGGTGCTCGGTGTGTGAGGCAGTGGATCTCCTGGGGCGGTGACTACGGGCTGCGGGAGAGCATTCCTCCTGTGTTACAGTAAGGACAACAACGTACTCTGCTACAGTAGAAAGACAACCAGCCTCTGGGCCTTTCCGCCATGTGTGTGCTCCTGCCTGTGGAGATCAGACTATGTCCCAGCCCTTATTCTAGCCAGCACCTCTGTCCCAAACATCTGGTCTTAGAAATGAAATAGAAAACAGCTTTTTCTAGTTGGAATTAACTGATAATCTTCAGCTGTTTGTCCCTAGTCCTGCCCTCAGGGTGTGCCTCCTGACCTTCCCGGTCTGTGGTGGGTGAACAACTCCTGAGCCCACACCATCCATGGAGAACCTCTTCGCTCCCGTTCGGGGCTTTGTTAGCTATGTGTGTTCTGCTTACACTTCGCTCTCCTTACGCCTCCATTCGCGGCCTTGTGTGCCTGTGCCCTCAGCATCGTGGGTCTCTAGTGGGGTTACTGCACCTGCGACCCTCACTGCTGGGGCTGCCAGGGCCCTTCCTGGGTCCTGTCTCACACTTAGTCAGTTTGGGAGCAGCGTAAGAATCTCCATTTTGGGGGCGCCTGGGTGGCTCAGTGGGTTAAAGCCTCTGCCTTCGGCTCAGGTCGTGATCTCAGGGTCCTGGGGTCGAGCCCCCGCATCGGGCTCTCTGCTCAGTGGGGAGCCTGCTTCCGGCTCTCTTTCTCTGCCTGCCTCTCTGCCTACTTGTAATCTCCACACTCCACAAATGGTTCTAGCGGGTGATATTTGAGAACCACTGGTCAAAAGTAGTTTTGTGTTTTTGTGTTCAGATCAGTGTTGTTGTTTTAAAAATCTGGTTCCAGAGAACATCACTTCTGCGATACTGGACTATATGTTTAACATATCTGAATTTTCATTTCCTCATCTAGAAAATGGGGCCTTGAAATGACTATTGTAGTAAAAAGATGAGCAGTTGCCAGGGTTGCTGGAGGAGGGAGGGAGGCATAGGTGGAGCCCTGGGGATTTGTAGCTCCCTGAGACCACTCAGGGTGATGCCCCAGTGCAAGGACCATGTCATTACACGTTTGTCAGAACTCCCAGAATGTGCAGCAGGCACCGACATTAAGCCCTAAGGTAAAGCATGGACTTCGGGGGTGGTATTGGGGTAGGTTCCCTGAGCGCACTGGGGCGGGGACAACATGCGAGCTCTACTCCCCCTTCAGTTTCTCTGTAAACTGGAAACTGCTCTAGGAAGTAAAGTCAGTTAAAATCTGTAGGGTGAAGGGGGGAAAAAACTATTGAGATAGTCACATTGGATTTATAATAAAATAATCAAGTAACAAGACTGGCTTTTTATAGCTGTTTCCTGGTGTTAATTCATACTCTTATCGGCAGGGTAAACTGGTCTTGGGGGCTGCCCTTTCTCGCTACTGGGGCTCATGCAGCTCCCCCATCTTGTTACATTCCAGGACGTGGTTAGCTGCTCCATCATCCTTGTCCCCTGCTTTCATGGTGAGGGGCTGCCACGGCCGTCCCAGAGGCCCCTGGCCCTGCTCGGTGCCCCTGCCAGCCCCTCCCTTCTCCTGTCCCCACCTCCTCACCTTGCAGTAATTCCCTACTTGTCTATGACGTCCTGGTTCTCTTTCTTGTCAGACTCTCCTTTCCTTGTGTCCCCTCCCTGCCGCCAGGGCAGTCAGTACTGGACTCTTTTCTCTCCCTGTCACTTCAGTCACTCACTCCTGTGGCTGTGCTCTCACTTTCAGATCCACACTCCCTTCTCCGGCCTCATGTCCTCCTTGAGCCCCACCATCCTGCAGGGCCTTTCCTGGAGATGTCCTGTAATCCTAGGCTCTTGTGTCTAGTGTAAGAGAATGCTTGGAAAGCTTGCTGGCCCCTGGGATGTAGACCAAGACGTGATATTTCTCCCCAAGGGGGTGGAAAAACCAACATGGGCTTTTTCATCTTCCCATGAAATGAGCTTTCCCTGGTAACTGCTGTCAGGTGCTCATCCCAGGGACTTCTAGGGTGTTCTAGGCCTGGACCCCCTCAACCCCAACTCTTCATTCTCCCACCAGGCCCAGGTGGTCTGACTTGTACAGCCTCTTCTGTCGAAGAATCTTCTTGGTCTTGGCCTGTTCTGTGCCCAGTGTCCCCTGGACGTCCACGTCCTCATCACCTGTCCTCTCAGCTATAGCTTCTGCCTCAGATCTCTCCCTGTCTTAAGACTTCTTACCATTGTCCTCGTTGGCTCCTCGCAGATCAACGTTCCAGAAACTCCAGTCACCTGTCAGTGCACTTCCTCGTGGAGTCTTCTGCCTGCCATGCCAGACTTTGTTCTAGGCTCAGGGACTCATGGGGCAAAGGACACGCTCCCGGCCTGCTGTGACACTGCCCTGCGAGCTGTCCCCCCTGCCGCTCTCCAGTCCTCCCGCTGTCCTGGGCACCAGTCCTCCCGCTGTCCTGGGCACCAGTCCTCCCGCTGTCCTGGGCACGCGCCTACTTACGCGCACATTGGCCAGGAACCGTCTCCTGGTGCGACCTCTGTCCTTCCAGCTCTTCCCCTTCAGCCTCGGGGTCCTTCCTGCCCCAAGGACGTCATGCTCTCTGTGGCTCTGTGGTCCCCATGCTGGCTCTCCAGCATGAGTGGCTGCTGTTCCACTTGTTTTCCCCATTGTGGACACACAGACTCCCTGAAACCCAGCTATGGTTGGGGGGAGATGGCTGCTGAGTGCCTGTGTGCCTGGGAACCCCGGCTGGAGCCCCAGCTCGAGTGCCTGCCAGGCCCGCGCCTCGCGGTACTTTAGCCCGTCTCTCTGTGGCTCCCTACCGGGGCTCATGCACCTCTGCGTGGTTTCCAGGTGCAGGTGATCCCCTGGGTCTTGGCCGACAGCAACTTTGTCCGGAGCCCATCTCAGAGACTCGACCCCAGCAGGACGGTGTTTGTCGGTGCTCTGCATGGGATGCTCAACGCCGAGGCCCTGGCAGCCATCCTGAACGACCTATTTGGGGGAGTGGTGTACGCTGGGATTGACACAGATAAGCACAAGTATCCCATTGGTAAGTGTCCCACTTCTGTGGGAGAGCTTGGTGGCCCCTGGGACCTTGCTAGGCCGAGATCGTAATTCTTCCCACGGGAGCAGAGAGGGAGGCCTGACCCAGGTCTGCAGGCCAGCACCTGCCGGCAGCACAGCATCGTCCCCTAGATAAGCCATCGGCACTGCTCCTTCCATCCTCCACTCCCCCACCGCCTCCCACGAAAGGGGAGAGAGTGGTAGGAGATCACAGGAGGTGACAGCAGGTGAAAGGGAGACCGGAACTTTGGTTGGAAGCTCAGAGTTCATAGCTAAACCAGTCTGCAACAACAATTCATTAAAAAGCCAGGACCTCTCTGAACTTGCCTGTTTTTTTAATTAAGAGTTCTTGAAAAGTGGCCCCGTCTCTAGGGCGAGAGACCAGATCAGGCTGAAGGACAATGCCGGGTGACTCGGGCAGCACAGTGTAGTCACTGCCTGTGCCGTCCTCACTGAGGGGAGTCGGTGGCCCTCACTGCTGGGTGTTTGGTCAGCCCCCCGATAAAGGAGGTTCATTCCTTACCCATAGCAGAATAATCTTGGTGGGGTTGGAGGTGGAGCAGGGCCTGAACTGTGAGCAAGGCAAGGCTAACCCACCTTCCCAGGTGCTTACTTAGCCCACCCACCCTGAGTCTGGTCGGGAAGTAGCACCGTGTGCTCGTCAGGGCTGCAAGGCAGGGTGGGAACAGGGCCTGGAGAGGCTGCAGGGCAGAGGGGAGTAGGGCCCAGAGAGGCTGCAGGGCAGAGGGGGGGCAGGGCCCGGAGAGGCTGCAGGGCAGAGGGGAGTAGGGCCCAGAGAGGCTGCAGGGCAGAGGGGGGGCAGGGCCCGGAGAGGCTGCAGGGCAGGGAGGGGCAGGGCCCGGAGAGGCTGCAGGGCAGAGGCAGCACTGGGCAGGATGAGTCTTCTGGCTTCCCTGCTGCATCTCCAGAGTGCCTCCAGGCCAGGAGGGGTTTGCCTGCTGCCCTCCCTTCAGAGGGGTGTGATGTTCTCTCTGCATCTTGGTTTCCAGTCTTAACCCTGCTTGTGCACCTGCCTGCACCAGACGAGTCCCTGCCCGCCCCTGACCCCATCAGCAGACCCTCCCTCGTTCCTGAGTGGTCTGGGCCCCTGTGGTCCACCTAACTACACTGTTTAATAAATGGGATTGCTGAATGCTGGAAATATGGCTAGTGCCACGTGTTCAAATAATAATATTTAGGATATATTGGGTTAAATCATAAAAATTAATTCCACCACTTTCTTTTCACTTCAGTGTGGCTACTTGAAGACTTAAAATGACATAAGTATCTCACATATTTCTTTCTGATACCCCTGGTCTAGAAACAGGGTTTCCTGAGTGTTGACAAGCAGCATTTGGGAGAATTTGGCTAGAAGGGAAGTTTGTTCTCTTATTCCTAGGGTCTGGCCGTGTGACTTTCAATAACCAACGCAGTTACCTGAAAGCAGTCAGCGCTGCTTTTGTGGAGATCAAAACCACCAAGTTCACCAAGAAGGTGAGTGTGCTGGTCTGTACCCTTACTCTGGGTCTTCACTCCCTAGGGCAGGCCTGGGCCCAGAGCCGCTCCCGTGCTAGGGGTGCTCCCGTGCTGGGGGTGCCCAGGGAGTGGGCCAGGTGAGGTCGGGTTGGGTGTGGCCGGGCTGTGGCAGGCTCAGGAGGGAGGGGAGTTGGGACCAGGGAGGCTCTTCAACATGGGAGGTGCCTGTGCTCACTGGGTATTTGCCGGCGTTGCTCGGGCAGCCTGGCTTCCCATTCTCTGGCCTGACGTGTGTCCTCTGAACACGCCTTTTGCTGGGTGATCAAATGCTGGCATCTAATTTGCTGAGAAACCCGTGCAGATGCAGTGATGTGTGTCGGAGCCTGCGGCCTGGCCTTGTGTGTGTGCATCTGTCCTCGAGGGGCTCTGCTGGCACTCTGCCCATAATCCTCCTGTCAGACGAGACCTCCTGCGCTCCTGACTATATCCCAGTAATCTCCCTTCTCTTCTGGCCCATTTGGCCTCCTGACTAGAAGAGCGCTCAGTCTCCTGTTTTTGCATCATGTAGGTTCAGATTGACCCCTACCTAGAAGATTCTCTGTGTCATATCTGCAGTTCTCAGCCTGGTCCTTTCTTCTGTCGAGATCAGGTAAGTCCCCTGGGTACTTGAGATGTCTAGGAAGTCCCTGCCCTCAATTAAAAATTATCTTGCCACGTTTGTCCCTAGAAGGTTGGTGCTCTTGGGGTTGTCTACAAAAGCACAGAGGAGGCAGCAGTCATGTTCCCTGATAGACCAGGGAAACAAGCCCTTGGGAAAGCTTGTTGAGTCTTTTTTAAGATTTTATTTATTTATTTGACACACGGAGAGAGAGAGATCACAAGTAGGCAGAGAGGCAGACAGAGAGAGAGAGGGAAGCAGGCTCCCTGCTGAGTAGAGACCCCCCCCCCCCCGATGCAGGGCTTGATCCCAGAACCCTGAGATCATGACCTGAGCCGAAGGCAGAGGCTTTAACCCACTGAGCCCCCAGGCGCCCCACTTGAGTCTTGATACCTTGGCCTTTCCCTTGCCTGTGGCACGACCAACAGGATGTCTTTGCAGATGAAAGGAACCTGGGTGGGTATGGTCAGCAGCACGTGTGAGCCGGGCACAATGGTTCTAATCAGGCTTTTCTCCATTGATCATCCCCCCCTCAAGGACCCCTTGAGGGGTCTTCACTTGGAAGCCTCGGGACACTTCATATTTGTACCTGGTTTCTAGCCACAGTTGTCAGAAGTGGGCAGCTTTCTGTTGAATGTTCCTGCGTGGTAGGGAGCAGGGCTCTGGGTGCATTTGGGCAATGTTTCCAAGGGGTGTCCGAATGGCTGGCCTGGTTCCATACCTGGACGAGCGTTAGGGGACGGTTGGGGCCTGCTGAGCCACGAGCAGTCAGCCATGCTTGGTTTTTCTGCAGTGTTGCTGATTGCTGAGGGTCAGAGGCTCAGGCAGGGAAAAGTTAAATTGGACGCTCCATAGGGAGGGTGTGAGTAAATTTGGGTTATTAGGTAAAGCCCAGAGCAAGTATCCCTCTGATGAGCCTCTTGTAGCAGACTTCTGTGTGTCCCTGTTGTTCACAGATGACCCCCGTGTTCAGGTAGTTGTTCAGAGGCTGGTGGGTTGGCTGAGGTGGTGCGGCTAGCCAGAGGTAGGGCTGGGACTGTGGTGCACACGCCAGCGCCTCTCCTCAGTGCGGAGAGGAAGGCATGTTGCCTGGCATTAGCACGTGGAGCCGCTGTCTTTGAATGTTCTCCCAAATTAGCAGCCATCCGATGTAGCTGCTCTGTAGGAGGTGAGCGGGGCAGGGGGCCTGACGAGCAGTCCGGTGGTAGGAGGGAGTGCAGGGAGCTGGCTTCCCCTCTGTACACAGTAGGAGCCCCACATGTTCCTCTGAGGTGGGCACTTAGTGGGTTTGCCGTGGTTGGTCAGGCCTCTGTCGGGGGTGGGGGGAGAACGTTCCCCAACACTGTATCTTCGAAGTGCACCGAGGCTGCCAGGAATCCCTGCTCCCTCCAGCAGGGCAGGTGGGCAGCTCCTGCAGCTGCCCCCGCTGGTGCTGACGGGCATGGCTTCTCTCCTTCTCCCTCGACCAGGTGTGCTTCAAATACTTCTGCCGGAGCTGCTGGCACTGGCGGCACAGCATGGAGGGCCTGCGCCACCACAGCCCCCTGATGCGGAACCAGAAGAACCGAGATGCCAGCTAGAGGGGCTGGCCGTGCCCGGTGGCCTGTGGCGCCCAAGGCTGGCAGGTCAGGCAGCTGCCTGCACCGTCCTGCCCCTGGCGACCAGGGAGCTGGCTTCCCAAGGACAAGGGAAAATCATAGTCACCTTTGCACTTGCTGAATCTGTCTTTGTTTCTGCACTAATTAATGCACAATGAGTTCTGTCGGGTTTTGTTTTCAGGGGGTGCGCCAGGGCAAGGACCTCTGGCTCGCCCTCCAAGCGACTCTGTAGTTTTCCCAGATTTTAGTTCCTCATTTTGCCGATGAAAAGCAAAAAAGAACTACGTGTCCGGAAGGTATTGACACGATGCCTACATCTAGGTTTATTTATTAAAAGCGCTTTTTTACATTCCTTGCAATACTGATGGTGGTGATACGCAGGTCTCGTTGGTTTCATTCTTGCAGTTGCCATACAGTGCCTTTCCATTTATTTAACCCCCACCTGAACGGCATAAACTGAGTGTTCAGCTGGTGTTTTTTACTGTAAACAACAAGGAGACTTTGCTCTTCATTTAAACCAAAATCATATTTCATATTTTACGCTCGAGGGTTTTTACCGGTTCCTTTTTACACTCCTTAAAACAGTTTTTAAGTCGTTTGGAACAAGAGATTTTTTTTTCTTTCCTGGCAGCTTTTAACATTATAGCAAATTTGTGTCTGGGGGACTGCTGGTCACTGTTTCTCACAGTTGCAAATCAAGGCATTTGCAACCACGAATAAAAAATTTTTTTTGGATTTGAAACTGGACCGGATAAACGGTATTTGAGCGGCTGCTGTATATAGTTTTAAATGGTTTATTGCACCTTCTTAAGTTGCACTTATGTGGGGGGGAGGGTTGATAGAAGTTTTTAA
>CM052797.1:3399700-3428850 GCA_028533885.1 Nasua narica
TCTGCGGTGCGGGAGCCAGGGGGCAGTAGGGTCATAAGCCTGGAGAGTAAAAATTTGTGTTTCTTTGGATCTTCTGTGATGGCATCCCAGCCCAGGTTGACGGTGGGGCCACAGGGAGGACTGCCCCTGTAAGTACTTCTCGGTCACTTCCGTGGTCAAATGCACCTTGGAGACGCCCCTCTGGTCGGTGGGTAGCTTTGGTCCAAGCATAAAACGTCCTCATGCCTATGCTTCTCAAAGCCCCAGACCCAGCGTGGAGAAACTGGAGGCACAGCTCCTCAGGCCATTTGTTCTCAGGCTCTCCCAAGCCGCCTGGGAAGGCTTTCCATCATCTTGGACTCACCTGTGCTGACCCAGTTCCTCTCTGAGAGGGAGAAATGTACTTGCTGTTCTTCCGAGAGCCCCGTTAATCTGGACTCCGTCACAGGCTCCCAGGATGTGTGAGAGGGTCTGCTGACGATTTTCCCAGGTAGGCTGTGCCTGGGCCCGGCGCCTGTACTGATCCTTTGGATTCCACTTTAGTCTGAGGGAGAGGGAACCTGGCACAGCGAGGCATCCCTCTGGTGAGAGGTGCGAGAACTCACTGTTGGAGGGGGTGGGGGAGTCCTTCAGCCAAGGAGATGCCGCCTCTTTCTCTCGGGGCCTGGCTGGCAGCTGCTTTACCAGTTTGCTGGTAAAGTACATGCCTGCAACTCCCTCAGAGGAGCGTGACCCTCCCTTTTGGTCTCTTTTTCTCCTTTCCTGCAGAGGCATCCTTCCTCCCCTCTGCCCCCATCTTGTCCAGGGGCCGCTTTCAGGTAGAGGTCTTCCTGTCCTCCGGCCTTCCATTCCCAGGCAGCTCAAAGTCTGATGGCACTGGCCAAGGTGACCAGGAGTTGAGGGATGAAGGAGGCCCAGCCAGTTAAGTGCCCCCTAACTCCCGCACCCTGGCCAGCCTAGCGTTTCCTGAAGTCAGCTGGGGGCCTGGGACTTGCTTCAGCAGATTTGGGGGCCAGGGGCAGGGTATGCCAGGGGTGGTCTGCTCAGGTGGGCTTCAGAAGACCATGCTGGTGGTTGGAGGTGCCTCCGTGGTTGGGAGCGCTACAGGTGAGCCTGGTCCTCTGGCTCCACGTTTGAGAGCTTGCTTTATGGGGGGCACTGGGGACTAAGCACAAGGGCCCTTACTGTCATGGAGCTCACCCTCAGCTGAGAAACTAAGACAAATCACTATGACAAGCAGCTTAAAAAAAGGATGGTGATGCTAAAAAAGGACCAAAGGAAGGGAGGCCCCTCTGATAAGGTGACGTTTGAGCAAAGACTTGGAAGAAACGGAACAAGGCTCTCCAAGCGGCACCCCTCTTCCCCGGACTAGAAAAGGCAAGTCCCTGAGGCTCAGGGTCCTGGGCGGGGCACCATCCCTACCTCCTTACCTCTCTACGCTCCGGAATCGCCGTCCCAAGGACGCTACAGCCTCCCTCCGTCTGTCAGGCGTGTGCAGAAGAGAGGCACCCCTTCTAGTCTAAGGAACATCAAAGGATCCTGTTTTAGAACTAAGGAGCTGAAGACGCAGGCAGAACCTTGGGAGGGGCGGGGGGCGGGAGCGGAAGTGGGAGCCGCGCCCGCGGGCGCTTGCCCCGCCCACCAGACCGCCGCGGGCAGCCTGCACTTCCGCCCCACTGCGCCGGGAGTCGCTGTGGAGCATCCCAGTCGGCTCTGAGTGTCCCGGGTTAGGCGGAAGCGCCTTTCTGGCCGCGCTTTATAGGCCTCGCTTGTTCTTCCTGTTTCCTCTTTTACTATACCCGCCAACATGGTAGGTATCTTGGCCCAAGGCCTCGGTCCCCTACAATCGTCTTCCATCCGCTGCTTTCCACGGCCCCCAGCCCTCGAGGAGGGGTGCAGGGCCCCGCCAGGTCCCAGTTTCCGCGGGTCGCTGGCCTCCGCGCTGAGCCCCGCGCTCCGGTGCTGCCCGGCCGGCCTTCCTCCGGCCCTGGGCTCAGCCCCAACTCGCGGACCCCGCCGCCGTCGGAGGGCTGTCCTGGCTCGCGGGTGACGCTGTGTTCTCCCACCCGCAGGGCCGCGTCCGCACCAAAACCGTGAAGAAGGCGGCCCGGGTCATCATTGAGAAGTACTACACGCGTCTGGGCAACGACTTCCACACCAACAAGCGCGTGTGCGAGGAGATCGCCATCATCCCCAGCAAGAAGCTCCGCAACAAGATCGCAGGGTGAGCTGGCGGGCCCGGCGGCGAGGAGCGCGGGAGGGGCGCGCTGCGGCCTTCCCGGCGGGGCGGAGGCTTGCGCGGGCTGCGCGCCCGGTCTCGGGGCCCCGGCCCTGGTCCCTGCGGCGTCCGCGGCCTCACGCTGCCGCTGGGCGTGTGTCCTCTGCAGCTACGTCACGCACCTGATGAAGCGGATTCAGAGGGGCCCGGTGAGAGGCATCTCCATCAAGCTGCAGGAGGAGGAGAGAGAAAGGAGGGATAATTACGTGCCCGAGGTGAGCTGGCGGGGTCGGCCTCCGGCCCATCCGCAGAGATGGAGCAGGTTGCGGAGAACCTTGAGAGGGCCCTCCGGCGGGTCTGAGAAAGGGGGTCTCATCCTCCCCCCCCCCCGCCTCCCAGCCAGCAGTAGGTGCCCCAGAATCGTCTGCCTGCGTGACAGCCCCGTTCCGCCCTGCTGGGGCCCTTCCCAGCGGAGCCCTGGATGCTGTGCGTTCGGTGGTTTGCCTTAGCCTAGCATTCCTGAGTTGTTCACCGCGTCCTGGGGTTTTCTGCACACGGGTTGGATGTTCACCAGGAATTACAAAGGTGGAAGCAGAAGGGTGCGTCCCTGAGACCTGCAGTGATTTAAGCAGACTGCTCACCTTGGGGGATGCCGGGCCCCCGCCCCCCTCTTATCTCTGGTTGAAGAATCTTGGAGAAATGGTGGGGAGAGTGAGAGATCACCCTCTGATTGTTTTGGGGCCTGCTCTGTTCTTTCTAGGTCTCAGCCCTGGATCAGGAGATCATTGAAGTAGATCCTGACACTAAGGAAATGTTGAAACTCTTGGTAAGTGTTGGCGAAGTTCCTAAAGGACTTCATCCCTGGTGGAGGACCATCTGTAGTTTTCTCCTCTCTGAAGTAACAGGAGCTATGTTCTTCATATGTTTCCTATGTCCTGGCTGTGTCCAGAGAGGCACCTCCTGTTACCTATCTTGCCTACCTGAGGAAATGGTGACTTGAAGATTAGTGGGTGGCAGGGTTGGGAATTCCGTCTGCACTGCTAATCACTTGACAGGCTGCTTCCAGAACAGCTGGTTATGGAAGGGGGGGACGGCCCTTCACCGGAAGAGAGTTCCCAAAGCCAGTGGCTGTTCCCCCATGACTTCAGGACGCCCCTCCTCCCTTTTTTTTTTTTTTTTTAAGATTTTATTTACTTATTTGACAGACCCCAAGTAGGCAGGGAAGCAGGCTCCCTGCTGAACAGAGAGCCCGATGCGGGGCCTGATCCCAGGACCCCGAGATCATGACCTGAGCCAAAAGCAGAGTCTTTAACCCAGTGAGCCACCCAGGCGCCCCTGCCCTCCTCACTTCTCTCCGGTTGCTTCCTGCCTCTGGCTGCTCCTCACATTTGCCTCCTCGGTTCCAGCTGTAGTTGTCTTATCCTTCCTGCCTTCCGTCCAGGACTTCACTCCTTGTGTATCTGTATGCTGACCTCTCCAAACAACTGTGTCCTGCTTTCCCAGTGCTTCCCAGATCGTTGAGCTGTCTTCATGGGGCTTCTCTCTCTAGTTGTACACAGTTCGGGGATGGTGGCATGGCTTTGGAGTCCAGTACACAGTGATTTGAAGCAACTTCATTTTTTTTTTTTTTTTTTTTTATGATCACGACATGTTTTAAGACATTCAGAAAGGGAATGAACAGAATGAACTTCAGCGTACTCACCAGCCAGTTTCAGAAAAATATTACCCTATAGCTGAAGTTGGCTGTGGATCATTTTCTCCAGAAATAACCACTGTCCTCGATGTAATGTTTTAGTTTCAACTGTATAATTAGTTTTTGAGGATAAAATGGGAGGGATATTAAGTTCCAGGTATGTGGCAGGCTCTTAAGAGTTGCATTAGTGATGTTTCTTACTGGTGTCAGGCCCTGGAAAGGAAATGACACCGAATGTGGCCTAGAGCAGTGATTCTCAAAAGGAAAAGATTTGGACCTTCAGGACATTCGGTAATGTGTGGACATGTTTGTCAGAGCTGCGGCATCCTAGTAGACAGTAGTGGATAGAGGCCAGGGATGCTGCTGAGAATCCTACAGGGTATAGCACAGCACCCTTATATCTGGGTGTTGGGGTACATGTACCTTCAGATCTCAGGTGGGCTCCCTTGTGAGTTTATTGCTCTGGGACAGGGAGAAGGCCCCTGCTGGGAATCTGCAGGGTCCCACCAACCTGACCCCGAGCTAGCGGAGGGGGTGGGGCCTGGCCGCGCTCCTAGGACTTTCATCATAGATCTCACCGGTATCGCCACACTGAACCTGTTTTGTTGTTTTTCCAGGACTTCGGCAGTCTGTCCAACCTGCAGGTCACTCAGCCTACAGTTGGGATGAATTTCAAAACACCCCGTGGAGCCGTTTGAATCTTTCTGCTGTGCTATAATATTGTCAATAAACCTTGGACCACAACCTTGCCCGTGTCCTGTGGGGTTGGGTGCCAGTAGTACTAAGGGAGGAGTTCTTTCCCAAGGGAGAAATCCTGAAGAGCGCTCTGCAGTGGGAGCATCTGTAAGTGGCCTCTGGGCGGCGCCCATATGGACGGTGGGCATGTTGAAAGCTGAGCCACCCTGCCTGGTCCTGGCAGGCCCTGAGTGAGCACTAACCTTGTCTTCAGGTGCAAGTCGGGAGATGCTTTCCTCCTCACCCCGCAGGCCCTGGGTATTTGATCCTCGGCCTCTCCCAGATACACGCAATCTGGGCTAATGAACCTGTCTTGAAAGGGTAACTAACACTCCTCACATGTTTTGAGGGTCAGGCTTTGTGGGTGGGAGACAGGATGGGTCGTGTCCACCCAGGACCTGGCACATAGTGAGTGGAGGTGGAGGAGGGTCCGTGCAGCTCGGTTGCGCGCTGGCTGTGTTCCGGATAGATGGCACTGAGTTTAGGGGGCTGCTGAGGCTGTGGGTCAAAGAGAGGGGGGCCTGGTGCCTGTTCTGAGGATTGAAGAGAAGGAGTTGTTAGTGGTGATCTACACGTTTATCTGCTTCTCCGTCCAGGTGGAGCTGGGCCTGTTTGACAGCCTGGGTGTGGAGACCTGTGCAAGGAAGTGGCAGAACCCTTGCCCATCTGCTTCCGTGAGGCAGTTAGATAGAGCAAGCAGTGTAAAAATGCATAACAATTGTGATGGGAAAACATTTCAGAGAAACTTTGCAAATACGCTACAAGGAACTTCAAATACTCAGATCTACCAGTTGTTCATTTTGCCCCAGTCGCTTTAGACTTTTGAGTGTGTGTGTGTGTGTGTACATATAAGCATATGCATTTTTTCCAGGTCTGTTGAGGTTAGAGGGGTCCCCTTTTGCCCCAAATATTTCAGTGTCTGTTTCCTAGAAACGACATTCTTTTACAAAAGCATAGTACAATGTTTAAAATCAGGCAATTTAACATTGATACAACCATGATCGATTTTTGCCGATGTCCCAATGTCTTTTAGTTCTTTTTCCCTGGTCCAGGATCCGACCCAGAATCACCACACCTAGTGTTCATGTTCCTCCAGCCTCCTTTCCATGTCTTCTCGTGACATTTTTGAAAAGTATTATCTGACTCTAGAATGTCCTTCAGTTTGGGTGGTTTCATGTTTCCTCAGATTTAGCAGCTTTTTTCTGGAGGAAGACCCCAGAAGTGACACTGTTCTTGGCGCATGGAATTGAGAGGCGCAGGATCAGCCTGTCACCCTTGTGATTACTTCGTGCTCTTGGATTAAGGCGCACCTGTCAAGTTTCTCCACTGAACTTTTCCACTTCGTAATTACAAACTTGTGAGGAGATACTATTATGTTTTAGCTCCACGAGGAAGCTTTGTCTCACTTATTCACAGCAAACTTGTTTCCATCTTTCGGTGTGGGGTCGGGAGGGGGGTTGCCCGCTAATATTCTTGTCTTCTAAACATGACCCTCCCTGAAGCGCCCCCCCTCCCCCGACTTGGGTTGGGCTCTGCATGGGGGGCGGTTAAAGAAAGGGTAAAGCGTGAAGCCCGGAGCGGGGCAGCTCCCTGTGACATTTGCTGCGCTCCCACACTGGGTGTCCTTGCTTCTGGGCATGGGCCGGGCCCTGCACCCCAAGGCCTGGGGACGGACTAGGAATGCAGAAGCTAGGAATGCAGGAGCAGGGCTCCTAAGGGAGCTGAGGGGCGCTCAGAAGCTGCTTTAGGCTGAGCTTCTCGGCCTCAGTCACTCCCTTTGGAGGACAGGTGCTCCTCCCACCTTCGTGCGGCACCTGTGGGAAGCACGTGGCCAGGCCCCGCCCCCGGGGGCTGGGATTGGTGCTTCCAGGGGTGGGCGGGGCCGACGCAGGTACGTCCCCGTGAGCTGCGCCGGCGGCGGGAGCCAGGTTGGCGGGGTCTCCTCGGGGCCAGCGATGCTGTGGGTTTAAACACTGGACCGCCTTCCGCCTCACGTGTCTGGGAGACGCTGCTCCTTCACGGTTGGACAGAGCTCCAGAGACCTTTGGAGGTAATTTGTTTCCTACTTTTCTGTATCCTCCTTGGTTATTTGTGTTTACGGATGATTTATGACACACAAAAAAGGAAAATGAGTCTCCTACAGATAGATAGCAAATGGACACCAGTTAAGTTTTTTTTTAAACTCAGTGAGGGACCTGAGAACGTGTCACTCTCGGTTCAAAGGATACAGAAGTCGCCCCAGAAGGACGACTGTGGAGTCCAGGAATGTTGAATTTATCAATGGACACGAAACTGATTTTTTCCACAGGAAGTATGTCAACTGACTTTCTACCCAACAGAATATATGTGGTTGCACGTCTGTAGGTAGGGATTCTTGGCTTGCTTTCGGGTATTTCCAAGTTACAGAGCCGTAAGCCGCAGGGGCAGGAAGGGTGGGCTCTGCAACCCCTCGCAGAAGCCAGAGCGTTGTTGCCCCTCACAGTCCGTGGCTTTGCATTGAAACACAAATTTCCCCTCTGAAGACTCATACTTGTTCTGTATCGTGTCTGCCATCAGGATTTTCAATGTTATTGGTATAGTCGATAGTTTTCTCTCGAAATTAGAAAAAAAAACCCCACCTGTTACTTATCTCAAATGCCCTGTTTTCTTTGCTGAGTTAAACTTGTCAGATGTTTTGTTGTATTGTTTCAAAATACCAGCACTTGAAGTTTTATCCTTCTTTCTACTTGAAGTTCCCTCTTTTTCTCATTAGATATTGGAGGGGGGAAAAGCCAAACAGCCTAACTCGGTTATAAGGAATGTGAACAAAGCTCATTTATTCTCTTTCCACAGCAGGGGTCAGCAAACCGTGGCTAGCTACGCACGTGTGTGTGTGTGTGTGTGTGTGTGTGTGTGTGTGTGTGTGTGTGTGTGTGAGAGAGAGAGAGAGAATGGGAATGGTTAGGAGTGGTTTTTACATTTCTAAGTGGCTTAAAATAACCACAGGAGGACAATAATGCCGGCTGTGAAAACTATGGAGTTCATGTGTCCATGCGTCTTACTGGGACACTGCCTCATTGCTTTACATATTCTATATGCCTGTTTCCCTATTAACGTGGCTGAATTTAAATTGCTGCAACACAGTACGGGGCACTCCACACTTTGCACGACAAATTGCAGTCACACATTTATAACTCAGTAGTGTTTCGAGGGTCATACCTGCCACCTTCTCATACTTTATTTTCTGAAAATTATTAGTGCATATTCAACATTAAAAACAGAAAACTGGGCTTTGTCGCACTTTCAAGGTATGAGTAGCTCATTCATGAGCCAGGGGAGGAAAGCTTCTTATCAACGGCAAGTGAATTTATCTGGAAGAAATAGTCCAGAGAATAGAAACTTACTTTTTAAGACCATTAGCCTTTGAGATGCAAATGGTATCTTGAAGAGGTGAGAACGCTGGGAGCAACAGAGAATTTAAAAACAAGGCAAAAGATTTTGAGCGGTTTTCCTTGGCTCTTAATGAGTCAGAAAATGTTACCAATACTGCTCAGGTGTTCATGCAGGAGTCAATTCTGAGTTTGAAGAGACTGAGGAATTAGCCTCTGACTAGTCCGCTTAGAACGACTACAGGTGAGAATTATTTACAGATGAGAACTAATTCAATATAACGAAGTGAGAATCAGCTGAGTTAATGTTACAGTTGGTGGTGGTAGAAATCTATGTGGGGCAGAAAAAGATTTCTTTGGACAAATTTCAAAGCTTGCAAAAATGTAAAATGTTTAAAACCTTATTCATCAGTAGGTATCTTGCAGAAAATATCTCACAGTACTTGAACCAGTACTGTTAACAATGTTTCATTTGTTCTCATAGACTTAACCATCATTAGTTCCATGAATTTTGTTTTTAATTATGGTGACAGGTAATATTTATCCTTTTAACTACTGGTAAGTGTACAAATCAGTGACATGAATACATTTGCAGTGTTACAGTGACTGCCATCACTGTCTCCAAAACTTCTTCATTGATCGTAACAAAATCTCTACCCGTTCAACAATAACTTCCCATTTCCCAAGCCCCAGCCCCTGGTAACCCGTATTCTGCTTTCTGTCTCTACGAATCTGCGTGTTCTAGATGCCTCACATAAGCAGATTCATATAACTTTTTGTCTTTTTGTTATATTCATATATACATATAACATGTGTCTTTTTGATGATTGGCTTGTACTAAGCGTGGTCCATCCATGCCGCTTTTGTTGTTTTTTGAGTTTTTTGAGGATGGCCTACAAACTAGCTGAAACATTGGATGATTTGGCAAATTTGTGCCTTAAAAGGCTGTGCCTGAGACCCTTAGGACCTCTTCGAAGGGTTCAAGGATCAAACCACAGGGTTTGACTGCAGTATCGTCTCAGCATGTCATCTAGGTATGGCTAAGGAGAGCTAGCTCTGTTTCCTCCTGATAGCTTTACCTGAGCAAGGGACAGTCCTTGAGTTTCCAGAGTTTTCTCTGAGCCCAGCTGACTCATCTTAAGGAGAAGTGGAGTGAGCTTGTTCTTCTGGTCGCCAATATCCTGTGCTTTCATCCCATCCTTTGCTCGTCCACCAGGTGCTCACATTGGCAACAATGAATCTAGCTCGGGTTCTTTAATGCTGTGGAGGCATTGACATAACCAGCAATCAGTCAGTCTTTCAGTAAACAGCAAGAAAGGTGAGGTTAATTTATTTTTCCCCCCTCAGGGAGAACACTTAAAAGGAGGAAGATGTCCCTGAAGGCAAAGGTTTTTGAGACTTGATCTTGGGATGTATCTACTTTGGTGCTGTTTCCAGGGACTGGGAATTGGCTCTGGAAATCCTTACTTTGCCATCATCCCCTTGTCCTGAGAGGATGATCTGGGTCTTGCTTGGGGTGGCTTACAAGAATCCCAGGGGATTTTTCTTTGATTTTGATGGGAGGGTAAGGTTAGCATGTATTACGCAAGTTCTATCCCAGTAAGGTGAGAGTTCATGCTTCCAAAATCTTCATGTACACCCATTCTCCTGGTGAAAGGGATAGGAAGGCTTGCCAGTGGAAGCCACGTTTTTACCTGTTGATGACTTTTAGTTCTTGCATATAGCTAATCACAGCATTAAATTGTCCCTATGATCTCTCAGTCTAGGAACAGAAATTTTGGAGATACCAGTAGTCATAGGATGATGAAAAACTATTTCAAAGGGGGTTAATCCATGTCTCCTGAGAGTATTATGGATTTTTACAGAGGACAGAGGTCATGCTTTTGACCATTTAAGTCCTTTCTTCACAGATTTTTCTAATGTCCTAGATTTTTACATTATACTTGCCTTTATGATCAGAAATGGTGTGAGGTATGAAATTGGAAGAACTCCGAGTTCTTGTAAGCAAGTAATTTGTTTCTGCTATAAAATGAGTTCTCTGGTTGATTTAGTTCACAAAGGAAGGCTAAGACAAAAAAATGTTCTTAATTTCTTTACCACTGTTGTGTGGCATCAGGACGTCTAGTTGGATAGCATCCCATCCATTCTAATCATGCAGGCGATAACTGAACAGTAGAAAGAGCCTGAAGCTGGTGGGAAATACTAAAATCCATTTGAGTGCTGCTGGGTCCAGGGTGAGCCTCAGAGGACAAACTGTCTTCTGGTTCCTTAATGTACTGTCATGTGTACAGATGTCCCACCTGATGGGAGGTGAGAGCAGGCGGAAGGGGGGGTTCAGAATGTCCATTTGGCCCAGTGCACACTCTGTCTGGTAAGTGGCACCCTTTTACATCACTTTGTCTTTCTCAGATTGCAGGATGTTTGCCTGATAGTCCATAACATCACTCAGGGATAAAAGCAGGTTTATAAATCGGCAAAGAAAGGATAGTGGGCCCATTTGGAGCCACACATTTATCAACCTTGTCAGCCCTACTGTTGCCAGTGATGGAGTGTTAGTCTCCTTAGTATGGGCTGCGCCATGAACCGTAGTGATTTTGGTAGCAAGATGATCGGACTGTAATAGGGTAACAGGTGCTCATCAGCAATAGTAGCATCAAGAGAGGCCCCAAATCCATAGGATTTCCCAGTTGTGCCAACAATATGTAGACTCCAAAGACATACCTGGTGTCATTGTAAATGGGGGCCCTGTTCCCTTCTTCCAATGTGCAGACTCTCGTGGAGGCTGTGGGTTATTCAGTGGCTTCAGCTGCCACTACGGGGGATGTAGAGTATGCCTTCAGGGGGCCGTGTGCGGAAACTGGTGTAACAGTTACATTCTGCCAGGATTTTGTCTAAAAGCCATCAGGGGCAGCTGGGTGGCTTAGTCGGCTAAGCGTCTACCATAGGCTCAGGTCATGATCTCGGGGTCCTGGAGTCGAGCCCCGCATCGGGCTCCCTGCTCAGCAAGGAGTCTACTTCTCCCTCTTCTCTCTCTCTCTCTCTCTCTCTGATAAATAAGAGCAATCAGGAGCCCCTGGGTGGCTCTGTCAGCTGAGCATCCTGCTGTTGGTTTTGGCTCAAGTCATGATCTCACTTCATGGGATGGAGCCCATCCCCCTCCCCCTTCCCCTCACCCCCAGTCAGGCTTCATGCTGGGTGGGCAGTCTGCTTCTCTTCCCTCTGGCCCTCCCCTTGCTCACTCGTGTGTGTGTGTGTGTGTGTGTGTGTGTGCACGTGCATACACGCATGCTCTTTCTCTCGCTCTCAAATAAATCTTAGGGGGGAAAAAAGCCATCATAAAGTTGAAGTAAGTTTGGGTTGTCTGAAGGGATATGTGAGAAACTTTCTTGTGGCTTTGAAACCATTTCTGCTAAGGTAGCCTTGGACGGAGCAGGGCTCTCTCCTCATTGGGGAGAGGCAGTAGTGAAGCAGGATTTAAAGCACTACAACAATGTACAGTGATGGGGTCACCAGCAGTGTGCTCTCTATAGTTGAGAGTCTAGTTCTTGGTTTCTCTCTTTTTTCCCCTCTGCTTGTTTGTTTTTTTTCTTGAAGTCCACATATGAGTGAAATCATAGAGTATTTATTTTTCTCTAATTTCACTTAGCATTATACTCACTAGATCCATTCATGTTGTAAATGGCAAGATTTCATTTTCAATGGCTCAGTACTACTCCATTATGTGTGTATACCATGTCCTCTTCATTCATGAATACCCCATCGATGACCCATCCATGTCGTAGCATATAGGAAATTACATTCCTTTTTATGGCTAAAATGACATTTTATATTTATATGGATAAACAGAATGTGTGTTTGTATGTATTTTATCTATTATGTATTGTATCTTTTATCTGTTCATTTATTGATGGACATTTGGGTTGCTTCTACTTTTTGGTTATTGGGAAAAATGCAGCTGTGAACCTGGGTGTGCAGGTATCTGTTTAGACTCCTGCTTTCAGTTCTTTTGAGTATATACCAAAGACTGGAATTGCTGGATCATATGGTAATTCTATGTGTAATCTGTTGAGGAAATGCATGACTGTTTTCTGCAGCCGCTACTTCATTTTACATTCTTACCAGCAATGCATACAAGTATACAAGTTCGAATTTCTCCACATCCTTGCCAACACTTGTGACTTTCTGTGTTGCTGGTTTTTTTTTTTTTTAATAGTACCCATCCTCATGGGTGTGAAGTGGTATCTCTCTCTATTTTTTAAAGATTTTATTTGTCATAGAGTGAGTGCATATAAGCAGGGCGAGTAGCAGGCAGAGGGAAAAGCAGGTTCCCCGCTGAGCAAGGAGCCCAATGTGGGACTCGATCCCAGGACCCTGGGATCATGACCTAAGCTGAAGGCAGATGTTTAACTGACTGAGCCATCCAGGCATCCCTCATAGTTTTTTGTTTTTTAAAGATTTGTTTATTTATTTGTGAGAGAGCAAGCCAAGGGAGGGGCTTGCTAACTACAGAGCCCAGTGTAGGGCTGGATCCCAGGATCCCGAGATCATGACCTGAGCTGAAATCAAGAGTGGGCTGCTGACTGAGCCACCCAGGTGCCCCTCATTATACTTTTGGTGTGCATTTCTCTGATTAGTGGTATCAAGCATCTTTTCATGTGTCGATTTGTCCACTTGTGTATCTTCTTTAGTCCTTTGTCCATTTTTTAAACTGAATTTGTTGTTATAGGAGTTGTTTGTATATTCTGGGTATTAGTCCTTTAGCATATGATTTACATTTTCACCCATTCTGTGGGTGGCCTTTTCTTGCTATCAGTTGTGTCCTTTAATACACAAAAGTTTTAAATTTCAATGAAGTCCAATTTATTTTTTCCTTTTGTTGCTCGTGCTTTTGGTGTCCCATCTAAGACTCCTTTGCCAAATCCAAGGTCATGAAGAATCATCCCTATATTTTCTTTCAGGACTTTGATGGTTTTTAGCTCTTATATTTAGGTCTTTGATCATTTGGTGTTAATTTTGTATATGAGGGTAGAGGGTCAAATTAATTCTTTTGTATGTGGAAATCCAAACGGGCCAGCATCATCTGCTGCAGAAACTATGCTTTCCCCATTGAATGGACTTGGTCCCTTGTCAAAAATCATTTGGCCATAAACGAATGGGTTTATTTTGGAACTCTCAGTTCTATTCTATCGGTCTATAAGTCTGTCCTTGGACCCGTACCACAGTATTTTGCTTACTGTAGATTTGTAGTAAGTTTTGAAGTATGAGTCTTCCAGCTTCGTTCTTTTTCAGATTTTTTTTTCTGCTTGGGCTATATTACTTTGCTTGGGTTACCGTAACAAATACCGAGGTCCAGGGAGTGTGGATGGTTAAACAGATCCCTATTTCCTTGTACGTCTGGAGGCTGCAAGTGCAAGATCCAAGTGTTGGCAGGTTTGGTTTCTCCTAAGACCTCTCTCCATGGCTTGCAGAGGATTGTCCTCACACAGTCTTCCTCTGACCATGTGCATCCCTGTGTCCTGTCATGTGCCCAAATTTCTTATAAGGACACTAGTCCAAGCAGATGAGGGCCCACCCTAATGGCCTCATCGTAACTTAATTACCTTTTTAAAGGTCCTATCTTCAAATATCGTCACATTTTGAGGTACTGGGGGTTTAGGACTTCAACATACAAATTCTGGGGAACACAGTTGAGCCCAAGACAGGGACTCCATCCAATTCCATGTGAATTTGAGGATCAGTGCTTCTATTTCTGCAAAAAAAAAAAAAAAAAAAACCCATTGGAATTTTAATAGGAGTTGCACTGAGTTTGTAGATGGCTTTGGGTAGTACTGACTTTGGGTAGTCTTCCGATCGATGAGCATGGGGTACCTTTCCATTTATTTAAGTTTTCAGATTTTTTCAGAAATGTTTTTGATTTTCAGGCAACAGATCCTTTACTCATTGACTAAATTTATTCACGGGTATTTTATTCTTTTAGTTTGTGATATTGTGATGTAATAAATACATATTTGGTTTTGGTCTCCAGGTTTTTTTCCCCAAATATGTTTATTTTATTTCTTCAGTGTTACAAGATTGATTGTTCATGCACCACACCCAGTGCTCCATGCAATACGTGCCCTTCTCAATACCCACCACCAGACTCACCCAATCCCCCACCCTCTCCCCTCCAAACCCCTCAGTTTGTTGCTCAGAGTCCACAGTCTCTCATGGTTCATCGCCCCCTCCGATTTCCCCCCATTCACCCTTCCCTTCCTTCTCACAATGCCCTCCATGATTTTCCTTATGCTCCACACGTAAGTGAGACCATAAGGTAATTGACTGTCTCCGCTTGACTTATTTCACTCTGCATAATCTCTTCTAGTCCTGTCCATGTTGATACAAAAGTTGGATATTCATCCTTTCTGATGGAGGCATAATATTCCATTGTATAGATGGACCACATCTTCCTTATCCACTCATCTGTTGAAGGGCATCTTGGTTCTTTCCACAGTTTGGCGATTGTGGCCATGGCTGCTATGAACATTGGGGTACATGTGGCCCTTCTTTGTACTGCATCTGCTTCTTTGGGGGTAAATACCCAGGTGTGCAATTGTAGGGTCACAGGGTAGCTCTATTTTTAATTTCTTGAGGAATCTCCACACTGTTTCCAAAGTGGCTGCACCAACTTGCATTCCCACCGACAGTGGAAGAGGGTTCCCCTTTCTTCACATCCTCTCCAGCATTTGTTGTTTACTGTCTTGTTGATTTTGGCCATTCTAACTGGCGTAAGGTGGTATCTCAGTGTGGTTTTGATTTGAATCTCCCTGATGGCTAAAGATGCTGAACATTTTTTCATGTGTCTGTTAGCCATTTGTTTGTCTTCTTTGGAGAAGTGTCCATGTCTTCTGCCCATTTTTTGATGTAATTCTCTGTTTTGTGAGTGTTGAGTTTGAGTTCTTTATAGATCTTAGATGTCAGCCCTTTGTCTGTAGTGTCATTTGCGAATATCTTCTCCCATCCTGTGGGTTGCCTGTTTGTTTTGTTGACTGTTTCCTTCGCTGTGCAGAAGCTTTTTATCTTGATGAAGTCCCAAAAGTTCATTTTCGCTTTTGTTTCCTTTGCCTTTGGAGACATGTCCTGAAAGAAGCTGCTGTGGCTACTGTCATAGAGGTTATTGCCTATGTTCTTCTCTAGGGTTTTGATAGATTCCTGCCTCATGTTGAGGTCTTTTACCCATTTCGAGTTTATCTTTGTGTATGGTATGAGAGAATGGTCAAATTTCATTCTTCTACGTATAGCTGTCCAGTTTTCCCAGCACCATTTATTGAAGAGACTGTCTTTTTTCCCCTGGATATTTTTTCCCGTTTTGTCAAAGATTATTTGACCATAGAGTTGCGGGTCCATCTCTGGACTCTCTATTCTGTTCCACTGGTCTATGTGTTTGTTTTTGTGCCAGTACCATGCTGTCTTGGTGATCACAGCTTTGTAGTAAAGCTTGAAATCAGGCAATGTGATGCCCCCGGCTTTGTTTTTCTTTTTCAGCATTTCCTTAGCAATTTGGGGTCTTTTCTGGTTCCATACAAATTTTAGGGTTGTTTGTTCCAGCTCTTTGAAAAAAACCGGTGGAATTTTGATCGGGATGGCATTGAAAGTATAGATTGCTCTGGGCATTATAGACATTTTAATGATGTTTATTCTTCTGATCCATGAGCCTGGAACGTTTTTCCACCTTTTTGTGTCGTCTTCAATTTCTTTCATGAGTATTCTATAGTTCCTCGAGTACAGATCCTGTACCTCTTTGGTTAGGTTTATTCCCAGGTATCTAATGGTTCTTGGTGCTACAGTAAATGGAATCGATTCTCTAATTTCCCTTTCCATATTTTCATTGTTAGTGTATAGGAAAGCAGCTGATTTTTGTGCATTGATTTTGTATCCTAACACATTACTGAATTGCTGTATTGAGTTCTAGTAGTTTGGGGGTAGAGTCTTTTGGGTTTTCCATATAAAGTATCATGTCATCTGCGAAGAGAGAGTTTGACTTCTTCATTGCCAGTTTGAATACCTTTTATTTCTTTCTGTTGTCTGATTGCTGTTGCTAGGACTTCTAGTACTATGTTGAACAAGAGTGGTGAGAGTGGGCATCCTTGTGTTCCTGATCTCAAAGGGAAGGCTGTCAGCTTTTCCCCACTAAGAATGATATTCGCTGTGGGCTTTTCATAGATAGACTTTATGATGTTGAGAAATGTTCCTTCTATCCCTATACTTTGAAGAGTTTTAATCAGGAACGGATGCTGAATTTTGTCAAACGGTTTTTCTGCATCCATTGAGAGCACCACGTGGTTCTTCTCTCTTCTCTTACTGATTTCTTCTATCACATGGATTGATTTGTGAATGTTGAACCACCCTTGCTTCCCAGGGATAAATTCCAGCTGGTCATGATGAATAATCTTTTTAATGTGCTGTTGGATCCTATTAGCTAGGGTCTTGTTGAGAATCTTGGCATCCATATTCATCAGGGATATTGGTTTGAAATTCTGCTTTTTGATGGGATCTTTGCCTGGTTTGGGGATCAGGATAATGCTGGCTTCATAGAAAGAGTCTGGAAGTTTTCCTTCAGTTTCTATTTTTTGAAACAGTTTCAGGAGAATAGGTATTATTTCTTCCTTGAATGGTTGGTAGAATTCCCCAGGGAATCCGTCAGGTCCTGGATGCTTGTTTTTTGGGAGGTTTTTGATCACTGCTTCAATCTCATTACTAGATATTGGTCTATTCAGGTTGTCAGTTTCTTCCTGCTTCGGTCTTGAAAGATTATGGGTTTCCAGGAGTGCATCCATTTCTTCTAGGTTGTTTAGCTTATTGGCATATAGCTGTTGATAATAATTTTTGATGATTGTTTTTATTTCCTTTGGATTAGTCGTGATCTCTCCCCTTTCATCCATAATTCTGTTAATTAGGGTCCTCTCCCTTTTCTTCTGGATGAGTTTGGCCAGTGGCTTATCGATCTTACTGATTCTTTCAAAAAACCAACTTCTAGATTCAATGATGCATTCTACTGGTCCTTTAGTTTCTAATTCGTTGATCTCTGCTCTAATCTTGATTTATTTCCCTTCTTGTGCATGGGGTTGGCTTGATTTGTTGATTTTCCAGTTCTTTAAGGTGTAAAGAGAGCTGGTGTATTTGAGATTTTTCAATTTTTTTGAGTGAGGCTTGAATGGCTATGTATTTCCCCCTTAGGACCGCCTTTGCTGTATCCCATAGGTTTTGGATCGATGTGTCTTCATTCTCACTGGTCTCTATAAATTGTTTAAGCTCATCTTTGATTTCCTGGTTGATCCCAGCATTCTTGAGCATGTTGGTCTTTAACCTCCAAGTGTTTGAATTCCTTCCAAACTTTTTCTTGTGGTTGAGTTCCAGTTTTAGAGCATTGTGGTCTGAGAAAATGCAGGGAATCATCTCAATCTTTTGGTATTGGTTGAATCCTGATTTGTGGCCCAGTATGTGGTCTATTCTGGAGAAAGTTCCATGTGCGCTCAAGAAGAATGAGCATTCTGTTGTTTTAGGGTGGAATGTTCTGTATATATCTATGAGGTCTGTCTGGTCCAATGTGTCATTCAAAGCTCTTGTTTCTTTATTGACTTTCTGTTTAGAAGATCTGTCAGCTACTGAGAGTGGCGTGATAAGATCTCCTACTATTTTTTTTTATAAAGATTTTATTTATTTATTTGACACAGAGATCACAAGTAGGCAGAAAGGCAGTCAGAGAGATGGGGGGGAGCAGGCTCCCTGCCGAGCCGGGAACCCAATGTGGGGTTGGATCCCAGGACTCAGATCATGGCCTGAGCTGAAGGCAGAGGCTTCAACCCACCGAGCCACACAGGCGCCCCTACTATTAATGTATTCATATCAATATGACTATTTTGATTAACAATTGGCTTATGTAGTTGTCTGCTCCTATATTGGGGGCATAAATGTTTACAATTGTTAGATCTTCTTGGAGGATAGACCCTTTTAAGAATGATGTAGTGTCCTTCTGTATCTCTGACTACAGTCTTTAGCTTAAAATCTAAGTTATCTGGTATGAGAATTGCTACCACCGCTTTCTTTTGAGGTCCGTTGGAATGGAAGATGGCTCTCCATCCTTTCACTTTCAGTCTTGATGTATCTTTTGGTTCCAAATGAGTCTCTTGTAGACAGCATATGGACGGGTCCTGTCATTTTATCCATTCTGCAACCCTGTGCCATTTTATGGGAGCATTTAGGCCGTTCACGTTGAGAATGATTATCGGAAGGTAAGTGTTTATTGACATCATGTGGCCTGTGAAGTCCTTGTTTCTATAGATGGCAAATTTCTGTTCTAAGTCACTCATGTGTTCTTTCTACTTTTATAGAACCCCCTTTAATATTTCCTGGAGTGCCGGCTTGGTGGTCACATACTCTTTTAATCTTTGCCGGTCTTGGAAGCTCTTTATCTCTCCATCTGTTTTGAATGTCACCCTTGCTGGAAAAAGTATTCTTGGCTGCATGTTCTTCTCGTTTAGTGCCCTGAGTATATCATGCCAGCCCTTTCTGGCTTGCCAGGTTTCTGTGGACAGGTCTGATGTTATTCTGATGGGCCTTCCTCCGTATGTAAGCAATCTCTTCCCCCTAGCTGCCCTCAGAGCCTCTTGTCTAAAATTATAATTTGCAAATTTTACAATGACGTGTCTCCCTGATTTTCTAGACTCGTTGATCTTGGCGGGTGTCCTTTCTGCCTCTAGGACATGAACACTTGTTCCATTCCCCGAATTGGGGAAATTTTCATTCAGAATTTGGTCAGCTATATCTTTTAGTCTTCTTTCTCTTTGGGAATCCCTTTGGGATTCCAATAATTCTGACGTTGCAACATTTCATGGCATCATTTATTTCCCTAGTCTGTTCTCATGATTCCTGAGCATTTTGCTCCAGCTCTCCTCCTGACCTTTCTTCTCAACCATTTTATCCTCTAGATCACTAATTCTATCCTCTGTCTCCGTAACTCTAGCTGTTAGACTATTTAGATTGGATTGGATCTCACTGATAGCGCTTCTTGCATCAGCTATACTGGATCTCATTTCTGCCCTTAGAGATTCTATGTTGTTATTAATGTTTTTCTCCATCCTAGCCATTGCCTGGATAATTGTCACCCTGAATTCTCTTTCTGACATACTGTTTATGTCCATGTCCAATAGTTCTGAGGGAGAGGGTGCAGTCTCTGGGTTTTTCCTCTGTTGGGTGTTCCTCCTCCTAGTCATTTTGATGAGAAGTGGATGAGAGGATGTATAGCTGGATGTATCACCCACGATCCAGGCAGGGTGCACCCTGGAAGGTTTTGGAGCAATAGGGATTCACCACCAAATAGAATAAGGATAAAAAAAGAGAAAAAGAAGAAATCCCAGCCAGAATGGGCCCCAAAAGTAAGATTTATAAGATATGTAAACAAACACGAACAAACATATAGACCGACAAAAATAAATGACAAGAAATAAAAGAACCTAGTCAGAATGAACCCCAAGAATAAGATTTATATAATACCAGAACAAAAGCAAACACGTAGAAAAACTGACAGAAGGATAAGATGGGAGGGTGAATATAACTCCTCGCCGGCGAGGAAGGTTGTTTCAGGTCTTCCTGGGTTTATAGTTGTATTAAGCCTCTAGTTGTAATGTTAAGTAGTTTTTTAAAAAAAAAACCAACAAAAACAAAAAATGTGAAAGCAAGTGAATAAAAAAAAGAATATGAAAGAAAAAAAAACCTTGTATCTATGAAAATATATGTTTGAGGATATCACCAGGAGCTTCATATATTGATTTCCCCTGATGTTGGGCGTTTAAAATTTTATGGGGACCCTGTGGTTATAGTCCTTTTGTTTTCTGGCTGGTCTTCTGGGGGAGGGTCCTGCCGCGTTGTTTTCAGTCAGTCTTGCTTGGGTTGAGTCACCCTGCCCCCCAGTCAAGGGGCTGAGCTCTGTGGAAACTGGTTTCTCAGTCTTTTGCCCTCTGAAAGTTTCTGGCCTTTTGTAGCTTTTTCACCTTTTCAGAGTCCAACCAAGGAATCTGCCCAGAAGCACTCAGACCTCCGCATTGCAGAGAAGCCTGAGTCTCTGCTCCCCTCTGGGTGGTCCAGAACATACACTCCCCTCCGCAAAATTCTGCTCACAGCACCGCCTGTCCGAGGTGGCGCGACCCCCGCTGCCTTTCTGCGGCCCCGAGAGTGCGAACCGGGGAGATTAGGCCGCCTGCCCGCGTTCTCTCTGGGACTGGTCGGGATCACCCAGACCCTGCGGGTGCTCGCCGGGGAGATTAGGCCACCCGCCCGTGTTCTCTCTGGGGCCGGCTGGGATCGCCCAGACCCTGCAGCGGGCCGCGAATGTCGTGGTTGGTCGCGGTTGCACCCAGTCCAGAGAGCGGGGCACACAGAGAACAGCTGCCGGCCCCTGGACCATAGCAGACTCTCTAAGGTGCTTGCAGGTGCGCGCCTGGCCTGCAGAATGTTGCAGAGAGCGGAGAGCTGCAGGTTCAGGAACCACAGACTGGACCTCCCCCCAACCAGTCTCACTTTGGGGTGCTCCTTCCTGGGAGCATGGGCCCAGGCCAGTGCCCGCGACCACCCCCTTCCACTAGTTGCTCCTCAGAACCTTTTGTTCTTTTTAAGTGTTTTTAACCGGACTCTAAGTTAATGCTGGTCCCCAACCACTGGGCCCTTTGCTTCGGGGTATTACTGTCCTTGGATCGCTTTGGTGGCTCCCTCCCCCTTTTGTTTATCCTCCGATATCGGTTTGAGTGTTCCCACTTTGCTTTACCTCTCCACTGCTGTCTTCTGCTCTCAGAGAGATGCAGAAGTGAGAAATCTTGCTCCTCAGGGTGATTTCATGGGTGTTCAGCGTGTTCTGGTAGATGGGTTGCAATAGGATCTCCTACTTCTCCGCCATCTTGCCCCACTCCTGGTCTCCAGTTCTTGACACAAAAATTTCAAAACCCTTGAAATTTCCTGAGTGGTCAGGGTGGGAAGACCATCTTTTATTATTCATTTAAGCCTCTTCCAGCCTTACCTGAGTTTATGCTAATGAGGTCACTCGCAGGGGGCATAGAATGCTTGCGCGCTGGTTGCTAGAGGAACTAATCATGTGATTCAGAAATTGGAACATTGAGCCCCACCCCCTGATCTCTGGGGAGGGGCGAGGGACGGGAGATTGTGTTCATCACCCGCAGCCAATGATTTGATCAGCTCTGAGCCTCCATAATTGAACATCCATGAAAACTAAGTTATGTGGTTGGAAGGGCTTGGTCAGTACATGCCAGGAGTGTGGCACATGCCAGACTCTGGGACAGAGTCCTGTGCTCAGGACCCTAGCAGACCTCACCCTATGTACTGCTTCATCTGACTGTTCATTTGTATCCTTTATAATAAACCCACAGTAGTAAAGGTTTTTTTCCCTCGAGTTACAGGAAATAATTTGCTATGATTATTGAACCTAAAGAGGGGATCGTGGGAGGCCCCAATTTATAGTCAAGTCAGGCAGAAGTGTGGGTAACCTGGGCCCCCACTGCTTGTGATTGGGATCTGAAATTGGGGAAACCTTGTGGGACTGAGTCCTTCACCTATGGTGCCTGTGCGAACTCTTGAGTCGTTCGTGTGAGGACTGAATCACATTGTAGTCATTACCTACAGAGAACTGGAGAATTGGTCAGCGTGGAAAACCCACACAGAGATGTTACTATAAATGGAATTGCTTTCTTAATTTCTTTAAAAAAAACTGTTCCTAAATGGTGTATAGACATGTGACTGATTTTTGGCTGATGACCTTTTTTACTCCACGATTTTCGTGAATTTCTTTCTTAGCTCTCATGGCTTTCTTGTGCATTCCTTGGGATGTTCTGTGTAAGGACTGCATCACCTGCAAGTAGAGGTATTTTTACTTTTTCATTTCCAATTCGGATGCCTTCTATTTCTTGTCTAGTTGCTCTGGCTAGAACACCCAAGCTATGTTAAATAGCGGTGGTGAAAGGCATTCTTGTTTCATTTGTAAAGCTATAGGAAAAGCTTTCAATCTTTCTTTTTTTGGAAGACTTTCTTCATTTTTTTGAGAGAGAGGGAGAATGAGTGGGGTGGGGTGGGGCTGTGGGGCAGTAGGAGAAGCAGACTCCCCGCTGAGCAGGGAGCCTGATGCCGGGCTCCATCCCAGGACCCTGAGCTGAGCCATCCAGATGCCCCTCTCCTGTTTATTTTGATAACTTTATTTTCAGCTGAAAACTTCTAGGGCATTCTTTAGGTTTCAGGACCTATGGTTTAAACATTTTAAATACAATTTAAACAGGATGAAAACTTTGTAAATAGAAGTTAAAGTTTCAAAAAAAGTTTCTTCACTCTATGAATAATTCATGACACTTAATCTGTTGGGTTTAGCTTAAAATAGATTTGTTTTTTTCTTTCTCTGTTCTTTGTAGCCAACAAGTTCTCATTTGGAGGAGGAGAGTAACTGGTTTTTTGGAATTCTAGCTTCCAGGGTGCAGTGTTTCTTTGGGTTGATAGAATCTTTAGAAAGCGTTCCTTTCTGCTTACTGTCCTTGGACCCCATGATCTTCCTGTGCAACAAAGGGCTTGCAGCATCTCTGGAACTTCCAGAATTGTCTTGTTTTCAGCTGCATCAGTGCGGACCGTATTTTCAGAAAGTCAGCAGTGAGGTGGTCCTCAAGCAGGAGGGATTGCCTGAAAGACTGCAATACACACAGCCCGGGGGACAAGTGCCTTTTAAGGTAGCTAACGACCAGGGAACTGACCCCAGGTCATGGGATGCAGGGGCAGGAGCTGCGGGTGGGGGAGGGGGCAGGTGGCTTTCGAGTGAGGCTCTCCTCCTAGCTCACTCCCCTCCCGGGACCTCTCTCACTCCACAACCCCTAGTACTTTCCCAGAGATTGACTGGAAGACCCAGTCAGAGGCTCGTTTCTCAGAGATGTCTTGACTTCCCGGCTCCGACTCTGTATTTGCCTGGGGCTCTTCATGTATCTGCAAAGGCGGGCCTCTCTGAAGAAGGTGTTTTCATTTGACCTAAAGCTGTGATGATTCATTCGACTCTTGTTTCTTGAGTACGGTTTGACGATGATGAGCATGGATTTATTGAGCATGTACTACGTGCCGGGCATGCTCCCGCGGGATCTCAGCACCTCATTTCATCTGATCCTCGCAACAAACCTAGGAGCATTTATTATTGAAGGGAGTGTAGTTGACGCTCAATGTTACATTCATGTCAGGCGCACAACATAGTGATTCCACAATTGTGTGTTACAAGTGTAGCCGCCGTCTGTCCCCACGCAACACTCTTCCAGTACCACTGACTGTATTCCCTCTGCTCTCCCTTTCATGCCATGACCTACTCCTTCCCTCATTCCTTACCTGGACACCTGGACCTCCCACTCCCCTTCACCCATGTGCTTTCCCCCTGCCCCCTTCCCTCTGGCAACGCCCAGTTTGTTCCCTGCATTTGTTTTTCTTTGTTTCTTTTCTGGGTTCATTTATTTTCTTCAGATTCCACATATAAGTGACATCAGAGGGCGTTTGTCTTTGTCCAACTTTTCTAACTTAGCGTAATACTCTCCAGGTCCATCCACGTTGTCACAAATGGCAAGATCTCATGGCTGAGAAATCTTCATTGTATATGTACACCACGTTTTCTTTATCCATTCAACTGTTGGTGGACACTCAGAGGGCTTCCATATCTTGGCTGTTTGTTGTAAATGATGCTGCAGTAAACACAAGGGTGCATGTATCTTTTCAAATTGGTGTTTCTGATTTCTTTGGGAAAGTACCCAGTACTGGAATTACTGGATTGTATGGTAGTTCTGTTTGTAATTTTTTGAGGAGCCTCCTTACTGTTTTCCACAGGGGCTGCACCAACTTAGATTCCCACTAACAGTGCAGTTGGTGGGAATCTAAGTTCCCCTTTTCTCCACATCCTCGCCGACACTCGTTGTTTTGTCTTTTCTATATTAACCACCCTGACAGGTGTAAGGTGATATCTCATGGTAGTTTTGATTTGCATTTCCCTGATGAATGATGTTGAGCATCTTTTGATGTGTCTGTTGGCCATGTCTATCTGCTTTGGGAAATGTCTACTCAGGTCCTTGCCCATTTTTAATCAGATTATTTGGATTTTTGGTGTTATTGTATAAGTTCTAGATATATTTTAGATATTAACCCCTTATCAGATTTGTCATTTACAAAAATCTACTCCCAATCAGTAGGTTGCCTTTTCATTTTGTTGATGGTTTCCTTCACTGTGAAAAGCTTCTTACTTTGATAATTTATTTTGGCTTTTGTTTCCCTTGTCTGAGGAGACATATCCATAAATATGTTGTTAACACTGGTGTCAAAGAAATTACTGCGTATTTTTGTTGTTGTTGTTTTTAGAAGTTTTATGGTTTCAGGTGTCAAATTTAGATCTCTTATTACCATTTTGAATTTATTTTTGTGTGTGGTATAAGAAAATGGTCCAGTCTCATTCTGCATGTAGCTGTCCAGTTTTCTCAGCACCGCGTATTGAAGAGTCTGTCTTTTTCCGCTTTATATATTATTGCTTCCTTTGTCATGGATTAATTGACCATATAAGCATAGTTTATTTCTGGGTTCTCTATTCGGCTCCACTGACCTATATTTTTGTGCCAGCACCATACCATTTTTGATCTGTGAACATGGTTTATCTTTCCATTTGTGTCATTTTAAATTTATTTCATCAATGTTTTATATTTTATAGAGTATGAATATATTACATCCTTGGTTAAGTTTATTCCTAGGTATTTCTTTTTGATGCACCTATAAATGGGATTGTTCTCTTAATTTCTTTCTGCTACTTTGTTATTTATGTATAGAAATGCAACAAATTTCTGTATATTAATTTCATATCCTGCAATTTTACTGAATTAACTTATTAGTTCTAATAGTTTTTTTCATGGAGTCTTTAGGATTTCTAGTATTATATCATCCGCAAATGACAGTTTTACTTCCTTCTTACTGATTGGTTGCCTTTTCTTTCTCTTGACTGATTCCTGTGGATAGGACTTCCAGTATAATGTTGAGAAGTGGTAAGAATTAACATTCGTGTTTTGCTCCTATTCTTAGTGGAAAAGTTTGGTTTTTCACCATTGAATATGATAGTAGCTGTGGGTTTTTCATATACGGCCTTTGTTATATTGAGTTATGTTTCCTCTAGATACACTTTGTTGAGTTTTCATCATGAACAGATGTTGAATTGTCCAGTGCTGCTTCTGCATCTGTTGAGATGATCATGGTTTTTTAAATTTTATTTTATGTATGGATGTATATAGTCTCTATGCCCAATGTGGGGCTCAAACTCACAACCCCAAGATCAAGTGAGCCAGCCAGACGCCCTGAGAATTTTTTTTAATGATTTTATTTATGTATTTGACAGGGAGAGAGATCAGAAGTAGGCAGAGAGGCAGGCAGAGAGAGAGGGGGAAGCAGGCTCCCCGCTGAGCAGAGAGTCCAATGCAGGGCTCCATCCCAGGACCCTGAGATCATGACCCAAGCCAAAGGCAGATGCTCAATGACTGAGCCACCCAGGTGCCCCTCAGCTTGCTTTTCTTGAGGATTTTTGTATCTGTGTTCATCAGAGATATTGGCCAGTTATTGTCTTTTCTGGGTTATCCTTGGTTTTGGTATCGGGATGATGCTGGCCTCATAGAATGAATTTGGAAGTTTTCCTATTCTTGGAATAGTTTGAGAAGAATAGCTATTAACTCTTCTTTAAATGTTTGGTAGATATCATCTCACACTTGTCAGAATGGCTAAAATCAACAACACAAGAAACAACAGGTGTTGGTGAGGATGTGGAGAAAGGGGAACCCTCCTACACTGTTGGTGGGAATGCAAACTGGGGCAGCCACTGTGGAACACAGTATGGAGGTTCCTCGAAAGTTAAAAATAGAACTACCCTAGGATCCAGCAGCCACAATGGGTATTTACCCATAGAATACAAAAACTCTAAATCAAAGGGACACATGGACCCCTACATTTATAGCAGCTTTATCTACAATAGCCAAACTATAGAAACAGCCCAAGTATCCATTGATTGATGAGTGGATAAAGAAGATGTGATATATACACAATGGAATATTACTCAGCCATGAAAAAGAACGACCTCTTGCCATTTGCAACAAATGCAAATGGATGGAGCTAGAGAGTATAAAGCTAAGTGAAGTAAGAGAAAGACAAATACCATATGATTTTACTCAGATGTGAAATTTAAGAAACAAATGAGCAAAGGAAAAAAAGAGAAACCAAGAAACGGACTCTTAACTATAGAGAACAAACTGGTGGTTATCAGAGGGGAGGTGGGTGGGGAATGGAGGATAGATGATGGGGATTAAGGAGGGCACTTGTGATGAGCAGATGCTTAACTAACTAAGCCACCCAGTTGTCCCTCAAAGCCACTGTTTTTTTGGTGGTTTTTTTTTTTTTTTTTTTTGATGATTTTTGTCTGGATGATCTATCCATTCATGCATATGTGATACTAAATTTTAATACTGTATTACTGTCACTTTCTCATTTTATGACTTAATATTTGCTTTTATGTATTTATATGCTCCTATGTTGGGTGCATAACTATTTGCAATCGTTATATCCTCTTGTGTTGATCCCTTCATCATTATCAAATGCCATTCTTTGTCTCTTTTTACAGTTTGTTTTAAAGTAGATACTGTTGGATATAAGTATTGCTACCAAGGATTTTTTTTTTCCACTTCCATTTGCATAGAATATCCTCTTCCCTTCACTTTGAGTCTATATATGTCTTTAGGTCTGAAATGAGTCTCTTGTGTGCAGCATACAGATGGGTCTTGTGTTCTTGTTTTTAATCCATTCAGTTACCCTGTGTTTTGATGATTTACATTTAAAGTAACGATCGAATGGCATGCACTTATTGCTATTTTGTTGTTTTTGTAGCTCTTCTCTGTTCCTTCTTTTTCTTGTGATTGACTTTCTTTAGTGTTATGCTTGGCTTACTTTCTCTATTGTTTGTGTTTCTATTATAGGTTTTTGTCTTGTGGTTACCATGAAGTTCATATGTAATATCCTAAGTATATAGTAGTCTATATTAAGTCAGTGGTCATTTAAATTTGAACACATTATAAAGGAACGACATTTTAACCTCCCCTCCACATTTAATATATATGTTCTCATAATTTACATCTTTTTACTTTGAGGCCCCATAACTAAGTTTTTGGATATAATTGATTTTACTGCTTTTGTATTTTATCCTTTCTTTTAGCTTTACAAGTGATCGGTCTGCTGCCTTTACTGAATGTTTGCTTTTACTTACAAAGTATTTTCCTTTCATAATTTTTATTTAATTGTGGTCTTTTCCTTTTAAGGAAGTCAATTTCACATTTCTCATAAGGCGGGTTTAGTGGTGATGAACTCTTCTAATTGTTGTCTGGGAAGCTCTTGATCTCTCCTTCTATTCTGAACGATAACTTTGCCAAGGGGAGTATTCTTGGTTGTAGGTTTTTTTTTCCTTTCAGCACTGTGAATATATCCTACTCCTCCACCCCCCGAGTCTGGCCTGCAAAGTTTATGTTGAAAAATCAGCTGATGGCTTTATGGGGTTTCCTGTGTACAGAACTAGTTCTCTCCTAGTGCTTTTAAAATTCTCTTTTTAATCTTTGGCGGTTTAATTATTAGGTGTCATGGTGAGACCTCCTTGGGTTTATCTTGTTTGGAGTTCTCTGTGCTTCCTGGAACTGGATCTGTTTCCTTCCCCAGGGTGGAGAAATTTTCAGCTATTATTTTCTTCAAATTTTTCTGTTCCCCCACCCCTCCCTGAATGTTGGCTTGCTTTGTTTTCCAAGAGATCCTTTAACTTATCCTCATTTTTAAAATGCTTTTTAATTTTTGCTGTTCAGCTTGGGTGCTTTTCATTACGCTCTCCTTCAGATCGCTGGTGTGTTCTTCTGCGTTCTCTAATCTGTTGTCAATTCCCTCTAGTGTATTTTTCATTTCTTCTACTCTGGTTCTTTTTTTTTTTTTTATTAACATATAATATATATTTTTTAATTTAATTTTTTTAAAGATTTTATTTATTTATTTGTCAGAGAGCACAAGCAGGCAGAGTGGTAGGCAGAGGCAGAGGGAGAAGCAGGCTCCCCGCTGAGTAAGGAGCCCAATGCGGGACTTGATCCCAGCACCCTGGGATCATGACCTGAGCCACCCAGGCATCCCTTAACATATAATGTATTATTTGCCCCAGGGTACATGTCTGTGAATCATCAGGCTTACACATTTCACAGCATTTGCCCTAGCACATACCCTCCCCAATGTCCATAACCCTACCCCCCCCCACCTCCCAGCAACCCTTAGTTTGTTTCATGAGTTTAGGAGTCTCTTATGGTTTGTCTCCTTCCCCATCCCATCTTGTTTCATTTCTCTTCCCCACCCTCCACGACCCCCTGCCCTGCCTCTCAAATTCTTCATATCAGAGCGATCATGTGATAATTGTCTTTCTCTGACTTACTTCGTTTAGCACATAATACCCTCTAGTTCCATCCACATCATTGCAAATGGCAAGATTTCGTTTCTCTTGATGACTGCATAGTATTCCATTGTATATATAAACCACATCTTCTTTATCCATTCATCTGTTGATGGACATCTAGGATCTTTCCATAGTTTGGCTCTTGTGGACATGGCTGCTATAAACATTTGGGTGCTTGTGACCCTTTGGATCACTACATTTGTATCTTAGTAGTGCGATTGCTGGGTTGTAGGGTAGCTCTATTTTCAACATTTAGAGGAACCTCCATACTGTTTTCCAGAGTTGTTGTACCAGCTTGCATTCCCACCAAGAGTGTGGGAGGGTTCCCCTTTTTCTGCATCCTCGCCAACATCTGTCATTCCCTGACTTGCTAATTTTAGCCATTCTGACTGGCATGAGGTGGTATCTCACTGTGGTTTTGATTTGTATTTCTCTGATGCCGAGTGATGTTGAGCATTTTTTTCATGTGTCTGTTGGCCATTTGGATGTCCTCTTTACTGAAATGTCTGTTCATATCTTCTGCCCATTTCTTGATTGGATTATTTGTTCTTTGGGTGTTGAGTTTGAGAAGTTCTTTATAGATTTTGGATACTAACCCTTTATCTGATATGTCATTTG
>CM052797.1:3429350-3448732 GCA_028533885.1 Nasua narica
CTAGCTTGAATAAAGGGCTCTTTTGCTTTTGCATCGGACTCGGCTCCCTGATGGTATTTGGGGATCTCAAAATCTGGGCATAACATAGTGTCCTTCTTTGTCTTTTGTTACACTGTTTTAAAATCGATTTTGTTGGATCAAAGTATTGCTACCCTCACTGTTTTTTACTTTCATGTTTCTTATACGTTTTTCAAGCCCGTTAGTGTCAGTCTTTTTTTTTTTTTTTTTTAAGATTTTATTTATTTTTTTGACAGGAGAGAGATCACAAGTAGGCAGAGAGTCAGGCAGAGAGAGAGGGAGAAGCAGGCTCCCTGCTGAGCAGAGAGCCCGATGCGGGGCTCGATCCCAGGACCCTGAGATCATGACCTGAGCTGAGGGCAGAGGCTTTAACCCACTGAGCCACCCAGGTGCCCCTTAGTGTCAGTCTTTGTGTCTTTAGGTCTGAAGTGAGTCTCTTATAGAGAGCATATAGATGGGTCTTGTGGGTTTTTTTTAATCAGCTAAGTCACCCTATGTCTTTTTGCATTTATTTATTTATTTGAGGGTGTGAGGTGGTCCGGGGGCTGGAAGGGCAGAGGGAGAGAGAAAGATAGAATCCCAAGCAGACCCTGTGCTGAGCATGGAGCCCAGTATCATAACCCAGAGGTCATGGCCTGAACCAAAACCAAGGATTGGGTGGTCAAGAGACTGAGCCACCCGGGCACCCCAACTTTGTCTTTTGAATGGAGCATTTGTATTTAAAATACTTATTGATGGATATGTATTTACTGCCATTTTGTTATTTTGTTAATTGATTTCTAGCTTTGTTGTTCTTCTCTCTTCCTTTGTCTTCTCTCTTTCCTTGTGGTTTGATGGTTTTTAGTGTTATGCTTGGAGTCCTCTCTCTTCTTGTTGTGTATGTCTATTAAAAGCTGTGTATGTCCATATATAAACCATTAGGTTATATATAACATCCTAAATATATAGCAGAATATATTAAGTTGATGGTTGCTTAAGTGAGAACATATTCTAAAATCACTGAATTTTTGCTTCCCACTCCACATCTTATTTATATGATGCTGTATTTTACACCTTTCAGTTTGTTTATCTCTGGACTGATCTTTTTTTTTTTTTTTTTTTTTAGATATAATTGACTTTTACTACTTTTGTGTTTTAACCTTCCTACTGGCTTTATAGGTTGGAATTAATCCACTATTCTATATTGCTTTTACTTGTGATTTTTTCCTTTCATAATTTTTTTCTAGTTTTAAAAGAAAGCCTTTTTTTTCCAAAGAATTCCCTTGAAGATTTCTTACAAGGCCAGGTTAATGGTAATGAGCACCTCTGACTTTTGTTTGGCAGGGAGACTCTTTTCTTCAATTCTGAATGATAACCTTGTTGGGTAGAGTATTCTTGGTTGCAGGGTTTTTTTCCCCCTTTCAGCACTGTGAATATGTCATGGCACTATCTTCTGGCCTGCAAAGTTTCTACTGAAAAATCAGCTGATAGCCTTACAGGATTTCCTTTGTGTGTAACTGTCTTCTTCCCTCTTGTTACTTTCAAAATTCTCTCCTTATCATTACTTTTAGCCTTTTTAATTATGTGTCTTGGTATGGACCTCTTTGGTATCATCTTGTTTGGGGCTCTCTTTGATTCCTGAACCTTGATGTCTTCTTCCTTCCTTAGGGAAGTTTTCAGCTATTATTTCATTAAAAAAAAATTCTGCCCCCATCTCTCTCTCCTTCTGGGATCCCTGGAATACAAGTGTTACCACACTTGATAGTGTCGCTGAGTTCCCTTACCCTATTCTCATTTTTTATTCTTTCTTCTCTTTGCTGTTTAGCTTGGTTACTTTCCATTACTCTGTTCTCCAGGTTGCTGCTCTGTTCTTCTGCATCCTCTAATTGGCTGTTGATACCTTCTAGTGTATTTTGTTATTTCAGTTATTAAATTCTTCATCTCTGACTGGTTCTTGTTAATATTTTCTGTCTCTTTGTTGAAGTTCTCACTGAGTTCATCCATTCTTTTCTCAAGACGACTGAGTATCTTTATGACCATTATTTTGAATTCTTTATCAAACCTGTTGCTTATCTCCATTTTATTTAGCTCTTTTGCTGTGATTTGTCATGTTCTTTCTTTTTGGACACATTCCTTCTCATTTTGTCAACCCTCTAGGTCTCTTTCTGTGTATTAGGGAGGTCTCCTGGTCTTGAAAGTAGTGGCTTGTGTAGAAGAGGTCCTGTGGGGCCTTAGAGTATAGTTGCTCTGGTGACCAGGTCCTCTGGGATATCTCCCACGTGGGCTGCGTGCACCCTACTTCTCAGCCCAGCTGGCTCCGATGGCTTGCTTTGCCTTCTGTGGGTGCAGTGTGCTGGGTTTGGTCCCTGTGCTGTTGAGGGACCCGAAGCTGCTGTGGGCTCGTTGGTGGGTGGGGCAGCAGTTAGACTGTCTGTCTGTCATTAGCCTCTCTGCCTTGGTCACAGGCACGCCCAGCAGCAGGGCTTGCTCCCTGTGCAGCCAGGGAAGAGGCTTGGCTGCTAGACTTGCAGGCACTCTGGCAGGGGCGGGGGAGATTATGTCCCCTCTTCCCTAGAGCAGGAGTCACCTGGCAGGGTTTGGTTCCTGCCAGGGCTGCCTGCAGGGTTCGGAGAGGTGCCTGTGGAGGGTGGTGGGTTGGAGGGAGAGGCTTCCCAGGGGAACATTGGAGTGGGGTACGCAGTGCTGGCTAGGTAGTGTTCACACCGACTCCCACAAGCATCTTGCTGTCTAGGCTGAGGGAGGGGAAGGGAATGGTGCCCACCCGCTCTTTTGTTTCTGGAGAAATCGGAAGATCCCTGCCCCTCCAGCACACGGTCTTAGTAAGTCTGCCTCACGTGTATTGCCCAGACACTTCTCCAACTGCTGTTTCTGTCCTGAGTCTTAGCCAAGCTCTGTATGATGCTGGCCCTTTAAGGGCAAGACTGAGGGTCCTGTTGCCCTCCAGCTCTCTAGGAGTTAAAGCCCTGTGGGTTTCAAAGCCAGATGTCCTGGGGACTCATCTTCCCGGTGCCTCCCCTCCCCCCCTCCCGGGGGTGGCGTCTGATCCTCTTGCTTCTCTGTGCTTGTGGTGTCCTTCCCGTTTGTAGTTAGTCCCACTGGGGTTTGGTTCCCAGCCATGCCTCTGCCCCTCCCCTTTCTGGTGTGACCTCGTCTCTGTGATTAACCGTGCAAGGTCTGTTCTGCAAGTCCTGAGGGTTTCAGAGTTAGTCGTACATACAGAGCTGTCACCTCGGTGTGTCTGTGCACTGGGGGAGCTCAGGATCCTCCACATCCGCTTCCTTAAGTGGCCCACCCTGGTTTTTTGTTGACTTCTAAAGAATTTGCACATTAGTTCTGACAGTTACCTAGTCAACCCAACAACATTTATCGAATAAATCCATCATTCCTCCAGTGATGGGAGGTCGCAGCTTGGATCATGTACTCTATTCCATTCCATTCACTCGTCTAAAGAGGGGTTAGGGCATCGTGGTTTAATAATGGCAGCTTTTTTTTTTTTTTAAGATTTTATTTATTTATTTGACAGATCACAAGTAGGCAGAGAGGCAGGCAGAGAAAGAAGGGGAAGCAGGCTCCCTGCTGAGCAGACAGCCTGATGCAGGGCTCGATCCCAGGACCCTGAGATCACGACCTGAGCCTAAGGCAGAGGCTTTAACCCACTGAGCCACCCAGGCACCCCTTAATGGCAGCTTTTTAATATTTCTCTGTATCTTGTCCTTATCCTCTCTGTGCTGTTCATATTCAGAATTTTCTGGACTTTGCTTCACATACTGTATGAACATTAGAATGCCTTGGCTAGATTAAAAAGACTTTTGTTCAATTGAGATTCACGCTCAATTCATAGAAGAGTTGAGGGAGAAAAAAAATGACATCTTTGCAGCATTAACTCATCCTGAAAAGAGGGTGTGCCTTTTCATTTTTTTCAAATATTTTGTATTTGTCAGGTGCACTATTTAAAATTCAGAAGAGACAATGGACATACAATGGGGAGTCTCCCCTCCAGCCAAGTTCCCGGGCCACCCACGCCTTCTCCCACAGGGAATCTCTGTTTTTTTTCCTGCAGGTGCAACAGAGATTTTAAGCTTACTTAGGATTTAAACAATTCTAGTGTGCTCGTCCCCCCCACTTCTACACACACAATTTGTGTTAGGCTTCCACCCGCACTTAAGGCATCTTTATACTCTTTTCATATAAGGAACACAAAGAACCTTCCCATTTCTATCTGTAAAGTACCCACTGTGGGAACGCACTGCCCCATATTTACTTACTCTTCTTAAGTGATAGACATTTAAGCTGTTTCTAGCCTTTTACTATTATATGCAGGGCTGTTGTAAATCAATCTGTAGATGTGTCATTTCTCAGGTGTGTGAGTGTATGTTAAGATATGTCTGGAAGTAGAATTGCCAGGTCACATAGGTTTGTGACTCGGGTAGATGTGACCTAGTTGCCCTCCATGGAGGTCGTACCAATTTACGCTCACTTGTCTTGTATCAGTGTCTGTGTCCACACACCCTTGTGAACACAATGTGTTATCGAGCTTTTTGTTCTTTACTAATCTTAAAGGTGAAAAGTTTCTCAAATTGGTTCTAATCTGTGTCAATTACTATCAGGTTTAGCATAAACTTTTTAAGAAACTTGTATATTGCCGCTTTCTGTGAATTGTCTGTCCACGTTTCTATTTTTTTCTACTGAATTTTTTCCTTATAGTAGAAGTCTCCAAAAACCAGTATTGTGGAAGTAAGCTTTCTGTAAAATAAATGACAAAACTTTCTCTTTTCTTTTGAGTTACTGTGGTTGGCATATAAAATATTTTGACTTTTAGAGTGGACTTCATCATTGTTCTCATACGGCTTGCCTATTTTGCACACTACTTAGAAAGACTTTCTCTACTTAAGTATATTCTCCTAGCCACCTTGTCACCAGGTAGGATCTCATTTAAAAAAAAAATATTACTAAGAGTGCCTGAGTGGCTCAGTGGGTTAAGGCCTCTGCCTTCAGCTCAGGTCATGATCTCAGGGTCCTGGGATCGAGCCCCGCATCAGGCTCTCTGCTCAGCGGAGAGCCTGCCTCCCCCTCCCTCTCTGCCTGCCTCTCTGCCTACTTGTGATCTCTTTCTGTCAAATAAGTAAAATCTTTAAGAAAAATATTACAAAATATTTCAACATATTAAAAAGTAGAGTAACATATTTTTAAAAAACACATATATTCATGACCATAATTAATAAATGTTAGTATTTTGTTTTCTCCTTTAGATGTTTGCTTTAAAAAACAAAACGATTTCCCCCCCATTCACCCTTGGGCAATGAACCATGAGAGACTGTGGACTCTGAGCCACAAACTGAGGGTTTTGGAGAGGAGAGGGTGGGGGGCTTGGTGAGCCTGGTGGTGGGTATTGAGGAGGGCACGTACTGCATGGAGCACTGGGTGTGCATGAACGATTAATCTTGTAACACTGAAAAAATAATATTTGGGGAAAAAATAAAAAACAAAATGAGCGTTCCTTTGGAAGGTCTCCCCAGTACATGCCTCTCCCTTGCCCCCAAGAACCACTTTCAAGAAGTTGGCTGGGGTGTGGCCTTCTGGTCTTGGTCAGAGTCCTTAATTTTGAGAACAGGACCCCCAATCCCCTGGCTAGTTGAAGCAGAAGGGATTTATCAGTGGAAGGACTGAAGGAACAGAGTCTTGCCTGAGTTTCCCAGAAAGTCTCCCTAAAACCACGCTTCAGGGCTGGGCTGGGCTGTGCGGCCACGTCCGCTGCCGCAGCCCCAGAGCCTGGCCGCTGGTGCCCCAGTCAGGACTGCTCCGTGTAGCCGCTGGTGCAGAAACCGTTCCGGACGTGCAAAACGTTGGCCTCCGTGTGCTCGTCTCCCTTCCGACTCTCTTCTAAACCCCGAATCTCGCACAGCTGCATCTGACGTGTGATCCTAAATTAGATACAGAAACATAGGCCTGAAGGAGTTTGGCGGGAAAGCTTGCCCCTCTGCTGTGTGGGGACACGGGGACCTTAGTGTGGCACAAGCCAGCTCACAGTATTCGTAAAGTCCCCCCGGCATTTTAATGCTCCCACCGTTACTTTTCCCATGAACAACAGCGTATTGTCTTGGGTATTCCAAAAGTTGGTGCAAATGGTGTCCGTCTTTTCATTCAGTGTTGTTCTTGAGCCTTTTCCCCGTTGACCTCTGTAGCTCCCCTTTTTAAGTGCCGTACGCAGTACACGGGTTCGTTATTTGTTCGTGTTGCAATCACTTATTGTAAAGTTGGCTGGCTTAAACATGTAGTATCTTGATTTCTTGGGATCCAAGGGTGGCTCCTGAGCCGGGTCGTCTGGCTCAGGGTGTCTCCTAAGGCTGTCACCACAGCGTCTACTGGGCTGTGGCCCCATCCGAAGACCCGGCCGTGGCAGATTCTGCTTCCAACACACTCGTGCAGCTGCCGGCAGCACGACTCGGTCCCATCACCGAGTGCGGCTGGAGGGGACCCTCGCGTCCTGGCCACATGGGGTTCTCCACGGGGCAGCTCACGGCAGAGCAGTTTGCCTCAGCAGAGCAGGCAAGCAAGAGCAAGACGGTGTCGGCAGGACCAGTATCGCTAGCTGTCATGGGTTGAAGCATTCACCAAAATTCAGATCCCCTAGAATTCCAGGATGTGGCCTTTTTTGGAAATAGAGCCTTGGCAGATGGAATTAATTAAGGATTTGAGATGAAATTTTTGAAATCAGAGTGGGCCCTGAATGACTGGTGTCCTTTGGGGGGAGCGGTCACACTGACACACGGAGGCCACGTGAAGATGGAGGCAGAAATTGGAAGGAGGCACCTGTGAGCTAAGGATTGCAGGCAGTTACCCAGAGCTAGGAGAAAGGCATGGGATGGTTCCCCCCTTAGACCCAACATAAGGAACCGCCTTGTCAACAGCTCGATGGCAGATTTCTGGCCCCCAGAACTATGAGAAAATAAACTTCTGCTGTTTTAAGCCACCCATTTGTGGTCATTTTTTAGGGCAGCCCTAGGAAACAAACATACTGTCGTCTTTTGTTAGCCACATCTTAGAATTGTCACGCCATCATTTTTGCCACGTTATTGGTTAGAAGCAAACTAACAGGCCCGTCCCGAGGTTGTGGATCCCAAGAGGCAGGGACCACGAGGAGAAGGGTCTACGATCACATACCACAGTCTGAGTACGGAGTCACAATCTCTTTATCCATTCTCCTGCTAAGGACATTTAGATTGTTGCTACTTTTTCACCGTGACAGAATCCGAGTGTGAAGATCCTTAAATACATCTTTTCGTGCACATTGGCAAATTTCTCTAGGATCTAGAAGTATAATTCCTGAATTGAGAAACTGTAGTGGATGTTTCCAAATTGCTTTCCATTGTGGTTCTTACTTTCCTACACAGGAGTTTGAAGGTTCGCATTTTCTCATCCCCTCCCAACACTTGGTATTATCAGATGCTAAAACCTTGTTAATCTGAAGGGTCTAAAATACCTTGGTTTTTTTGCCCTTATAGACTTCTAGGCATTCTTTCTATATTTTTCATATGAACTTGTTACTTTGGTAGGTCCTCTCTCAACCCGCGGCATCCACCCATCACCTGTGGATCTTTAATCTAGGATTGATTAGGGAGATGCTGTGTGCTTCTATTTGTACTTATTTCTGTCACTGTCTTATTCATAGTTTATTTTTCCATTTATCCCTTAGATGTTGCATTAGTTACATTTTATTTTTTAAAAAGATTTATTTGAGATAGTGTGTGAGAAGAGAGCATGCGAGTGTGGGGAAGGGGCAGGGGGAGACTCTCAAGCAGATTCTGTGCTGAGTGCAGAACCTGATGCAGGGCTTGATCTCACAACCCTGAGGTCAGGACCTGAGCTGAAACCGAGTCTGACGTTCAACTGGCTGAGCCACCCAGATTTGCCCCATTACATTTTATTTCTTCCCGTAGGCTTCCTTTCAGTGATTTTAAATCCCATATTCTTTTATTCCTTTGACAATTTCCCTTAACTTTTAGGTAATCCTATTGAAAGTCTGTAATAAACATCTCTTTGGTCCTCTGCAACATTTAACTTAAACCCTATTGTATACTTGCCCCTCCTGATTATACATCATTTTTATTTTTGCCCCACTCGACCTACTTACTTAGCCTTGCCCAGATATTTATCCACTTCTTAGTTTACTATTGCTTTCATAACCTAGCTCTTCTTTGTGGACTTTCTTTTATAGAAGTGTATCTTTCAGCACTTCTTTCCACAGGGGTCTGTTTATCATTAACTGCGTGCATGTCTAAAATTGTCTGTACTCCACGGCTTCACTCTTGCACGACAGTTTAGTTCGGTATGTGATTCCGGGCTGACGGTTTCCTTCTGTATTTTGAAGAGGTTATTACTAAGCCTTCTGGCTCTAGTGGCTGAGGACTCTGCCAGCTCCCTTGTAAGTGGTCCGTCTTTTCTCAGGACTGTGAGGTTTTCCTCTTGGAGCTCCACACTGTGTTGTGCACATGGGTCTTGTTTTTCCTACTTGGGGTTCAGTGCACCTTTTAAATCTGAGGGACTCTCAGGCTTTCTTTGGATAGTGCCTCCCCCACTTATTCTGGATCTCCTAATTCAGACCTAACTTGAAGCATTTCATTCAACCTCCCATATTTTAATTTTGCTTTAATTTAAAACCTCTCTGCTGCATGGGTTATAACTTCCAAGTTTTCCAAGTCACTACTTCTCTCTTTAGTTATGTCTGGCCTTCTGTTAAATCCGTGCAGAAGTTTTCTGTTGGTTTCAATGACTGTATTCTTCCTATCTAGAACGTCCATTAGGTTCTTTCTTAAATCTACCTGTTTTTAAAACCACCTTGGTTTACCTTATGGTTTCTGTTGCTGCTTTTCTTCCTTGAAACGTGTTAGGCACACTCCTTTTAAAGTCTCTTTCAGGTTCCGGTGGGTCTGGGTGGTGAGATACTAGATACCGCACGCACTGCTCTACTTCGTGATGGCTGAGTTACTCGTGGAAGTCATTTCCTTTTCTTTCCCAGAACCTAGAGGGGAGGAGAGGGCTTTCTCCCACCTCGGTCCACAATTACCAACTTAGGTCAAATGTTTTCACACAGGAAAAGGGGTCTTTAAAGGGACTTCTGAGGATCCAGCCCTGACAGCTTTGAATGGGAACCAAGTGGTGAGAAGCTTTCAACATATTCTTCTGTCCTTTGGTGACCCTGAAAAATTCATTTAATGATTAATCATCTCTGTAATATAAAAGTATCTAAGTATAATAAGACTCCAAAGAAAAGGTGACACATGATTTCTTAAAAACAAATAGTTTAATTTCATTTTTGTCTGGGGGAAAAAATACAACTTTAAAATGAAATGACAAGCACTTCGACGTGTCATCCTGTGTCATCTTTTATGGTGCTACACTTATTCAAAGTGTGAAGATACAGAACCTCTATAAGTGTCTGGAATCAAAGATTGCAACTTCAGATGAAAAGATTTCTTATAAAATGTCAGTTCACCAAATACTCCCTTTTTGTTCTTTCGTAAGGAATATCTTATAGAAATATACTACAAAATAAGGCAGATTTATGGGAATTCAATTATAAACTTTTAGGGAAAAAGTGTTAGGTCCTAATTTTGTTGACTTTGGGGAGTCACCTGCAAAGCCCATCAGATGACCAGAGAGTTCCAGAGCTCGGCTTCCTGAACAGAGGCGCTGCTCTCCTTTAATGCTTCAGACTCCCCTGAGACCGCTTTCCCCAATGAGCATCAATCAGAAAAGTCTAACATACATAAATAGTTCTGTAGTGCAGTAAAAAGGTGTCATTTTATAGTTTTAATTTGCATTATGAAAATAAGTCTGTACACCAAGTAATACATATTTAATGAATATGAATCATGTAAATTTGGTCATGGCATTTAACATTGGCTTTGGCTTTGAAGTATTTCAGAATTCATAGAAAATATTGAACTTCTAATAAAATAAATAAAACATTTTAATAGCTGATATAATCAACCTCAAAATTTCTTGGTATTTAATGATCAACTTCAAAATTTGTTTGTATTTTTCATTTGCTACTCAGTTTCAGAAGAGGTCACTTTCAGTAGTGTTCCCGAGTGAGCGATTGCACCTTCCAGGACGTGAAGTCCCTAAAGGTCCGGTTGCCACAGGCTGTGAGTGCTGGACCCCGGGGAGAGATGGTTGGCAACAGGGCATTCTCCGTCGTTGCCAGGAAGTCCCTCGAGCCCCTGACCAGGAAGGTTCGTGCCAACTGGTTCTCCCGTGACTTTCCGAAGAGCCCCTGCTGCAGGCCCCATATGGCGGACCAGGTCGCGCTTTGTGGCAATGGCATTGGGTGGTGGCTACAGAAGGTCGGCGATGGCCCCAGGTGCTTTCACGGGCTCTGCAGACCTGGGCACTGTTCTGCCTAATACTGCAAGGACCCCGGGACTCTGGCTGCCCTCAGGAATTCCGAACGGGCCAAGGGACAAAGCTTCGGGGCCGGCGGTGTTGCACCCTATTCGGGGGGCGGTCGGAGGCTCCGCAACTTCATTTCGTCCAGTCCTTTCCAGTATTTAAAGTTGTTGTCAAGATGCTGCATTAACTCAGGCAGGTCTACAAAGGCTGGAGAAAAGGACAGGAATGTGGTCTCATTCCCAGCCTCAGAGGAGTTCGGGCTGAGAAGGGGGCATTCTGCGCAGGAGGCCAGGGGGCGGCGGACATGTGCGTCCTGCGACACAAGCGAGCTCCGCTCCCTGCATCCAGCCCAGCCGCTCCGGCCACACGGGGAGCTGACAACTCGGGCAGGTGCCCCAGAGGGGACAGAACTGGCTTGAGCATTTCCTCAGCTTCTGAGTGGCCAGGGTGTTAGGAAGGCAGCGAGCCCCCACAGCTGGCCCTGACCGGCTCTCCGGTCTCCCCCCTGCGCCCCCGACTCTGCACGGATTGTCTTACACCATCTCCTCCCACCGGCACCTGGTCCTCGCGGGCAGGGGCGGCCGCAGCCGTGAGCAGGGGAGGGGGCGGGAAGAGCACCCAGGCCTGGGGGACTGTGCTCAGGGAAGGCACGGTTCTCCTCCTCTAGAACCCATTCTAGAGCCAGCCACACCATCCGCTCCTGCCCACGCGGCTGCCCCGTCCCTCTGGAGGCCAGCCGGCCGCGGGAGGCCTTACCATCCCAAGCATCGAACATGTCCGTGATGAAGTAGTCAATGAAGGAGATCTGGGACTTGGGGATGCTGCAGGTGTTTCTGTCAAAAACTGGCATCACCACAGGTAAGTCCTGCTGCTTCTCCTCATCCGTCTGAAAAGCAGAAAATGCCCGAATTAGCAGACTCCAGTATCCGGCTCCTCCCCAGACGGCAAGTGTCCCCAGAGTGGGTGCCAGGCGGGCAGACTCCTGGTCACACACAGGCCCCCTCCCAACTGGAGCTGGGAGAGGAACCGGCCCTTCACAAAGCAGGATTGAGGGGCTCCTGCTCCCCTCAGGTCATCATTTTATTTGAAAAAGTTCTGAACACCTTTGAGACCTTCGAGGTGAAGGAAAAAAAAAAGCCTCAGATGAGCAGTTTTTATGTACTTCAGACTCTTCCAGACTGTCATTAGGATTCCAGAGAGATTTACAAAAAAATGAAAATAAACCTGCCTTTCCCCCCAGAATCTTAATTTTATCCTGAAAGAGATAAGGGAACTCCTTTTCTAAACTAAGATCTTTCACCACAGTGTCCTGGAGAAAAAGGTGCGGGGATGTCCGCAGTGACACAGGATGGCTTTCTGGGGCCCCTAAAGGTCACCGGTCACACCGGGGACAGGGGACTCGAGGGGATGGGGTGCAGGGTAAGTAAGGTGAGCACCAGCTCGGTGGGCAGCTCAAAAGGAACCATGAGGGAGGTGGTGACCGAAGGTGCTGGGGTCCCAGAGAGCCATCTAGTAGGGATGTCGTTGTTACCCCCCCACCCACGCTCTAGCCACTCAGGTCGTCCCTTCCGACCACCCAAGCAGCTCGCCAAAGCTGGGGGTGCAGGCCGCCGGGCGGCCCAGGGGATGCAAGGAAGGATAGGGCCAGGGCTGCTCTACTCTGCCAGGCAGGGGGGCGGGGGCGGGGGCGGCAGGGGCTCGGTCTGGGGTGCGGAGAGGGCTGGGCTCAGCCCTGGGTTCAGCAAGACCAAAGGAAAACTCTCAGGCTGGGGAGCTGGCCTCTACCCCCTGCCACTCTTACCCTCGGAACTGGTCCCAGGCCCTGGCCCGCTCCCCGGAACCGCTGCCAACAGCGGACAGGAGCTGCTTCCTCTGTTGCGGTCCCTACGGAGACCCGGCCATCACTGCTGTGCAGCCCACGGCCCGGCAGGAACGGCGCCCCAAGGCTTCCCCACGCTTCTCCACCTGGAGGCTCCCCCGGAGGGCAGCAGCTGGCCCGGGGGCTTCCCTAGGACGCAGGCCCGGCACTGCCGAGCGGCCCGCGGCTGATGCTGACCCAGGAGGCAGCGGCGCCGCCCCCCTGCCTCCGCGTGGGCAGTGCTCCAGGCGGGCTGAGGGCAGGCGCAGGGGGCTAGGGAACGCCACCAAGTCTCACATCCGCTGTCAGGCCACAGGCTGGCAGCTCCCACGAGCGCCTGCGGGAAGGCCGGGGAGAGCCTCTGGTTCCTGGCCTGCCGGGAACCGGCTCAGAGCGCTGTGCCCGGGGTGGGGGCTCTTGGGGCGTTCTCTTGCGGGCCCTGCTGGCCACTGAACCCCGGTCTCCCTTAACTACCATTAAATACAATGTGGCTGTAAGTGAGGTAGCCAGGTACCCTCCCTGCCCCCGCCTCTATCTTTTGATACAATTTTGTAAGACTGATGTGATTTTTTTCCTTAAATGTTTGACAGAATTCCTCAGTGAAACCATTCGGGCCTAGAATTTGCTTTGTGGGAAAATCTTTAAGAGTAAATTTTGATAACTTAATACAGCACTTTTCAGGTGGTGGTTTTGTCGATTTGGGTAAACTGTAGTTTTTAAGGCATTTAAACTTTCAAATTTGTTAGTACCTTAAAACATTCTTCTAGTATCTGTAAGATTATGACACTATCTCTTTCATTACTAATATTGGTAATTTGTATTCTCTTTTCTTGATAATTCTAGTTAGATATGGGGATATTTTATTTACTCAATCAACTTTTGGCTGTGTTAATTTGTTTTCTCCATTTTCTCATTTTTTGCTCTTAAATATTATTTTCTATATGCTTTTGTCTTTTCTAGTTTCCTTTTTTTTTTTCAAAGATTTTATTTATGTATTTGACAGGGACAGCAAGAGAGGGAACATAAGCAGGAGGAGCAGGAGAGGGGGAAGCAGGCTCCCCGCTGAGCAGGGAGCCCAATGCGGGGCTCGATCCCAGGACCCTGAGATCATGACCTGAGCGGAAGGCAGACGCTTAATGGCTGAGCCACCCAGGGGCCCCTGTCTTTTCTAGTTTCTTAAAGTGAAATCTCAGTCACTAACTTTAGGGCTTTTCTTAACTATTTTCATCTTATTTTTTTCATCATTGTAAGTGAACTCTTGAATCCTCAATCCCCTATTTCTCCCACCCACCTCCCCTCTGCTAACCATTACTTTGTTCTCTATAGTTAAGTGTCTATTTCTTGGTTTGTCTCTTTTTTCCTCTGCTCATTTGTTTTTTAAATCCCATATATGAGTGAGATCATATGGTATCTGTCTTTATCTGACTTGCTTATTTTACTCAGCACTATACTATCTAGCTCTTTCCATATTGTTGCAAATGGCAAGATTTCATTTTTTATGGCTGAATAATATTCCATTGTAGATATGTATGTACCACATGTTCTTTATCCATTCATCTACTGATGGGACACTTGGGCTGCTTTAATAGTTTGGCTATTGTAGACAATGCTGCTATAAACACCAGGGTGCATGTATCCTTTTAGTGTTTTTGTGTTCAGTGTTTTTGCATTTTATGAGTAAATATCAGTAGTGCAATTCCTGGATCAGGAAGAAGTTCTCTTCACTTTTTGAGGACCCTCCTTACTGTTTTCCACAGAGCCTGCACAAGTTTGCATTCTCTCTGACAGTGCACAAGGGATCCTTTTCCTTCACATCCTCACCAACATTTATTGTTTCTTGTGTTTTGAGTTTAGCCATTCTGACAGGTGTGAGGTGATCACTTATTATAGGTTTGATCTGCATTTCCCTGATGTGTGATGTTGAACATCTTCTCATGTACCCTGGCCATACCTGTATGTCATCTTTGGAGAAATGTCTGTTCATGTCTTTTGGCCATTTTTAAGTTACATTGTTTGTTTTTGGGGGGGGGTACTGAGTTGTATCAGATTTTTATGTATTTTGGATACTAACCCTTTATCAGATACGTCATTTGCAAATATCTTCTCCCATTCTGTAGATTGACTTTTAGTTTTGTTTCCTTTGCTATGCAGAAACACTTAAATGCCTCAAGAGACATATCTAGAAAAATATTTCTATGGATGATGTCAGAAGGATTACTGCATGTGCTCTCTTCAAAGATTTTTATGGTTTCAGATCTCACATTTAGCTCTCTAATTCATTTCGAGTTTATTTTTGTGTATGGTGAAGGAAAGTGGTCCAGTTTCATTCTTCTGCATGTGGCTGTCCGATTTCCCAACAACTTTTGTTAAAGACAGTTCCATTGTATTCCTCCTTTGTTGAAGATTAACTGACCATATAATTGTGGGTTTTCTGCTCTATTCCGCTGACCTATGTGTCATTTTTACGGCAATACCATACTAGTTTCACTATTACCACTTTGTAAGAGAACTTGAAATCTTCCTTTTTCAGTTCTTTCTTTTTCAAGATTGCTTCAGCTATTCAGGATCTTCTGTGGTTCAATACAAATTTTAGGGTTGTTCTGGTTCTGTGAAAAATGCTATTGATATTTTGATGGGGATTGCATTAAATCTGTAGATTGCTTTGGGTAGTATAGACATTTTAATAATATTTGCTCTTCTAATCCATGAGCATGGAATGTCTTTCCATTTCTTGGAGTCATCTTGAATTTCTTCCACCAGCGTTTTCTAGTTTCAGAGTTACAGATCTTTCACCTCTTTGGTTAAATGTATTCCTAGATATTGGGGCGCCTGGGTGGCTCCGTGGGTTAAAGCCCCTGCCTTCGGCTCAGGTCATGATCTCAGGGTCCTGGGATCGAGCCCTGCATCGGGCTCTCTGCTCAGCAGGGAGCCTGCTTCCCCCTCTCTCTCTGCCTGCCTCTCTGCCGACTTGTGATCCCTTTCTGTCAAAAAAAAAAAAAAAAAAAATCTTAAGAAAAACCTATTCCTAGATATTGGTTTTGGTGCATTTGTAAATGGGATTGTTTTGTTATCTGACCCAGGGATTATTAAGAAGTGTGTTGTTCAACTTACAAATATTTGGCATTTACCGAGATACCTTATTACTGAGTTCTGATTTAATTCCACTGTGGCTACAGGATATATTCTGTATGATTTCAGGTCTTTTAAATTTACTGAATAATTTCTGCGTCCCCAGCATATGATGTACTTAGTGTATATTCTGCCCACTTAGGGTGTAATGAACATTTAACGAAGGTGAGGTGATTGATAGTGTTTGGATTATCTGTTCTTACTGGTATTTCAATCTGGATGTCCTATCAATTACTGAAAGAGGGTTTTGTAAAGGGGGTGTTAAAATATCCACCCATGACTAGAACTGTCTACTTCTCTGTCAATTTTGGTTCATTAATTTCTTAGTTCTATTATTAGGTGCATATACATTTATGATTATTATGTTTTCCTATAGAACTGATCTTTTATCATTTTGAAGTGTCCAGTTTATCTCTGGTAATATTTTTTTCTTTTTTTTGAGATTTTATTTGACAGAGAGAGAGATCACAAGTAGCCAGAGAGGCAGGCGGAGAGAGGGGGGAAGCAGGCTCCCTGCTGAGCAGAGAGCCCGATGTGGGGCTCGATCCCAAGACCCTGAGATCATGACCTGAGCCGAAGGCAAAGGCTTTAACCCACTGAGCCACCCAGGTGCCCCTCTGGTAATATTTTCTATCTTGATGTTTATTTTGAGATTAATGTAGCCACTCCAGTTTTTTTTATATTTACAACTTGCATGATAAATCTTTTTCCATCCATTTCTCTTTGCATGTATCTGTTCCTTATATTTTGTGTCTTTTGTAGACTGCATGTAGTTGGTTTAAAAAAAATCCATTCTGATGATCTCTTAGTGTTTAGTCCACTAACATTTAATGTAAGTCTTGAAGTGATTAGTGTTAGAGCTACTATTTTACCTTTTCCCCCTTGTTCCTGTTTCTTTCTTCCACTTTTGTCTATTTTAGTTTATTTTAGAGTTCCATTATAATAGGTCTACTAACTTTTAAACAACACTAATTGCTCTAGGGATTACCATATATATCCACGACTTTTCAGTCTACCAAGCTAATTCTTGTAACTGGCACTTCATGTAAGGTGTAGAAACCTTGCATTCATGTACTTTTACTTTTGCCCCATCCTTTATGTTAAGGTTGTTGTATATACTCTACAATGCAATCTTACAACTTTTGCTGAAAGTAGTCCTATGTACTTAGAGAAATTAAGAGAAAAAAATATCTTGTAGTTACCTGGATATTTACCATTTTAAAAAGTGTTTCTTTTTTTCTTTTTTAAAGGGGGCTTGAACTCATGACCCTGATATCAAGCCCTGAGCTGAGTTCAAGAGTTGGACATTTAATTGAGCTGCCCATGCATCCCAAGTGTTTCTTTTAACTGAGGTACAGTTGATATACAACGTGATTCCGTCCTTGTTTATACTGCAAAATGCTCACCATAGGAAGTCACTATCTTCCACCACACATACAGAATTTTTTTTTTAAGATTTTATTTATTTATTTGACAGACAGGAGAGAGATCACAAGTAGGCAGAGAGGCAGGCGGGGGGGGGGGGGGGCCTATGCAGGCTCCCTGCTGACCAGAGAGCCCGATGCGGGGCTCGATCCCAGGATGCTGAGATCATGCCCTGAGCTGAAGGCAGAGGCTTTAACCCACTGAGCCACCCAGGCGCCCCACAATTTTTTTGTGATAAGAACTGTGATTAAGATCTACTCTCTCAGCAACTTTCAAATATGCAATACAGTATTAACTATAGTTGCCATACTGTACATTATATCCTCATGACTTCCTGATTTTATAGCTGCAAGCTTATACTTTTTGACTCCTTCCATCCATTTCACACAGCCCTGCCACTGGCAACGAGTAATCTGTTCTATCTATGAGCTTTGTATAGTACTTGTCTTTCTGTCTGATTTATTTTCACTTTGCATAATGCTCTCAAGGTCCATCCAGGTTATCACAAATAGCAAGATTTCATTTTTTTTTAAGATTTTATTTATTGATTTGACAGAGAGCCCAAGCAGGCAGAAGGAGAGGGGGAAGCAGGCTCCCCGCTAAGCAGAGAGCCCGATGCGGGGCTCAATCCCCGGACCTGGAGATCATGACCTGAGCTGAAGGCAGACGCTTAACCGACTGAGCCCCCCAGGTGACCCAAGATTTCATTCTTCTATTACATATACAGCGTGTGTGTGTGTGTATACTACTATATTCATTTATCTATTGATGGATGCTTGAGTTGCTTCCATATTTTGGTTATTGTAAATAATGGTGCAATAAACTGAGAGGTGCGTATATCTTTTCAAATTAGTGTTTTTGATTTCTTTGGCTAAATACCCAGTACCAGAATTACTGGACTGTAGTTCTGCTTTAATTTTTTGAGGGCCTCCATACTGTTTTCCACAATGGCTGCACCAGTTTGCATTCCCACCAACAGTGCAAGAGAGTTCCTTTTTCTCCACACCCTCACCAACACTAGTCATGTTCTTTATTATAGCTATTCTGACAGGTGTGAGGTGCTGGCTCACTGTAGTTTTGATTTGCATTTCCCTGATAAGTCATGTTGAGAGTCTTTTCATGTGTCTGTGAGTTGTCTATATGTCCTCTCTGGAGAAACGTTCGTTCGTGTCTTCTGCCCACTTTTAAATCGGATCGGTTTTCCTCCTGGGTGTTGAGCTGTACAGCTTCTTTAGGTATTTTGGATAGTATATCCTTTATGGGAAGTCATTTGCAAATACTTTCTCCCCTTTCATAGGTTGTCTTTTATTGTTTGCTGTGCAGAAGCTTTTCATTTTGATATAGTCCCAATAGTATATTTTGCTTGTTTCACAGGAGACCTATCTAGAAAAATGTTAATAGCTGATGTCAGAGAAATTACTGCCTGTACTCTCTTCTAGGATTTTTATGGCTTTAACTCTCACATTTAGTTCTTCAAGCTATTTCGAGTTTATTTTTGTATATAGTTTAAGAAATGGTCTAATTGAATTCTTTTGCATGTAGCTGTCTTGTTTTCTCAGCACCAATTGTTGAAGAGACTTTTTCCCATTGCATATTCTTGCCTCTTTGTTAAAGATTGTCTATATAGTTGTCTATTTCTGGGTTCTTTATTCTGTTCTATTGACCTATGTGTCTATTTTTGTCCCAGTACTATACTGTTTTGATTACTGTAGCTTTGTAGTGTATCTTGAAACCTGGGGTTGTGTTATCTCCCGGTTTTGTTGTTCTTTTTCAAGATTTCTTTGGCTATTCTGGGCTTTTTATGTTTCCATAAAAATTGTAGGCTTATTTTTCTAGTTCTGTGAGATGCTGTTGGTATTTTGATAGGGGTTGCATTACGTCTGTAGATTGCTTTGGGTGGTGTGGAAATTTTAACAATAATCTCTATACCCAAGAGCATGAAATACTTTTCCATTTGTTTTAACTTCAATTTCTTTCATCAGTATTCCGTAGCCTTCAGAATATAGGTTTCTCATCTCCTTGGTTAACTTTGTTCCTAGGTATTTTATTACTTTTGGTGCAGTTGTAAATAGGATTTTCTTAATTTCTATTTCTACTACATTATTACTGTATAAAATCACAATGAATTTCTGTACAGTGATTTTTGTATCCAGTGACCTTACTGAATTCATTTATCAGGTCTAGTTTTTTTTTTTTTAATTAAGATTTTATCTATTTGAGAGAGAGAGGGAGAAAGCACGAGAGGGGGGAGGGTCAGAGGGAGAAGCAGACTCTCCACTGAGCAGTGAGTCAGACAAGGGACTCGATCCCAGGACCCTGGGATCATGACTTGAGCCAAAGGCAGAGGCTTAACCTACTAAGTCACTCAGCTGTCCCTAGTGGAGTCTTTTTAATAAAGATGTTATTTACTTATTTTATAGAGACCGAGATAGGAAGAAGCAGGCTCCCTGCTCAGCAGGGACATGGGGCTTGATCCCAGGACCCTGGCGTCATGACCTGAGCTACCCAGGCGCCCCTTGGTGGAGTCCTTAGGGTTTTCTGTATATAGTATCATGTCGTC
>CM052797.1:3448832-3463047 GCA_028533885.1 Nasua narica
CTCTCACTCAGACTTAGTGCTCAGCGCAGAGTCCTGATGTGGGGCTCGATCTCACAACCCTGAGATCATGACCTAAGCCAAAACCAAGAGTTGGACGCTTTACCAAGGGCACCACCCAAGCACCCCAGCTGTGGATTTTTCATATCTGGCCTTATTATGTTGAGGTTTGTTCCTGCTAAACCTTTGTAAAGGGTTTTTAATCATGAATGAGTGTTGTACTTTAATGAATGCTTTTTCTGCATCTATTGAAATGAATATATATGGGTTTTATCTTTTCTTTTTGATGTGATATATCACATTGATTTACAAATATGGAACCACCCTTGCATCCCAGGAATAAATCCTACTTGATGGTGGTGAATTAATTTTTTAATATATTGTTAGATTTCACTTCCTGGGCGCCTGGGTGGCGCAGTTGGTTAAGCAACTGCCTTCGGCTCAGGTCATGGTCCCGGAGTCCCGGGATCGAGTCCCACATCGGGCTCCCAGCTCCATGGGGAGTCCGCTTCTCCCTCTGACCTTCTCCCTTCTCATGCTCTCTCTCACTCTCTCTCTTTCCTAATAAATAAATAAATAAAATCTTTAAAAAAAAAAAAAGATTTCACTTCCTAATATTTTGTTGAGGGCTTTTGCATCTATGTTCATTGAGATATGGGTCTATAGTTCTTTTTCTTTGTAGTGCCTTTATCTAGTTTTGGTATCAGGGCAATGCTGACTTCAAAGAACGAATTGCTTTCTTTCCTCTTCTATTTTTGGAATAGTTTGGGAAGAATGGGTATTCATTCTTCTTGAAATGTTTGGTAGAATTCACCTGTGAAGTCATCTGGACCTGGACTTCTGTTTCTTCAGAATTTTAACTGCTGGTAATTGGTCTGTTCAAAATATCTGTTTTTCCTGGTTTAGTTTTGGGAGGCTATGTGTGTCTAGGAACTTGACTATTTTTTTCCTAGATTGTCCAATTTGTTGGCATATAATTTTTCATAATAGTCTCAATGCCTTGTATTATGTATCTGTGGCATTCGTTGTCATTTCTATTTCTGATTAAATCTTTTTTAACGATTTATTTATTTGAGAGAGAGAAAATGAGTAGCTAGGGGAGAGGCAGAGGGAGAAGCAGATTCCCTGCTGAACAGGGAGCCTGATGTGGAGCTTGATTCCAGGACGCCAGAGATCATGACCTGCGCTGAAGGCAGCTACTCAACCGACTGAGCCACCCAGGTGCTCCTCTCTCTTTTCTTAATGAGTTTGGCTCACGGTTTACTGATCTTTTCAAAGAACCACTCCTGGTTTCACTGATTTTACTGGTTTTTGTTTCTCTTTGTTTCTGCTCTAATTTTTACTATTTCCTTTCTCCTTTAGAGGTAAGGTTAGGTTGAGATTTTTCTCAGTTCTTGAGGTAGGCCTGTATTGCTATAAGCTTTCCTCCTAGAACAGCTTTTGGTGCATCCCAAAGATTTTGGACCATTATGTTTTTTCATTTGTCTCCATCGATTTTTTTTAATTTCCTCTTTGTTGGTTGACCCATTCATTGTTTAGTAGCATGTTATTTAACTTCCATGTATTTGTTCTTTTCCAGATTTTCTCCTGTGGTTGATTTCTAGTGTCATTGCTTTGTGGGTTGGAAAAAGATGCACAGTATTATTTCAATTCTTTGAGTTTTTTTGTCTAATATGAGATCTATTCCAGAGACTGTTCCGGGTGCTCTTGAATACATGTTCTGGATATATCTGTCGTAGATCCCTCTGGTCTGCTGTGTCATTTACAGCCATTGTTTTAGTGTTGACTTTTTGTCTGGATGATCTGTCATTGATGTAAGTGCACATTAAAGTCCTCTACTATTATCGTATTACTAGTGACTACTTCCTTTACATTTGTTAATTAGCTGCTTTATGTGTTCCTGAGTTTGGTGCACAAATATTTACAATTGTTATAGCTTGTTGGATTGTCTCTACGACTGTGTACTATCCTTCTTTGTTTCTTGTTACAATCTTTTGTTTTAAAGTCTGTTTCGTCTTCTACAAATACTGCGATGCTGGCTTTCTTTTCACAACTATTTGCACAATAAATGCTTTTCCGTGTCTTCACTTTAGGTCTGAAGTGAATCTGTTGGAAGCAGCACATAGAAGGGTCTTAATTTTTGATCTAATCTGTCACCCCCATGTCTTCTTATTGTTTAGTCCATTTACATTCAACGTAACTGATAGGTATGCATTCACAGCTATTTTGTTACTTATTTTGGTGTTTTGTAGTTTTTCTGTTCCTTTCTTCCCTTGTTCTCTACGCTCAACCTTTCTTGCTTATTAAAATATTTTGATTTGTGCTTACCATTACATATAACACCTTATGCATATAGAATTTTATATTAAGTGAATGGTCACTTAAGTTTGAACCCCTTGTAAAAGAACTAAATTTTTATTCCTCTCGTCCCCACATTTTAGGTAGATGGTATCACACTTAACATCCTTTTATTTTGTGAATCCACTGATGGATTTTTATAGATATACTTAATATTACTGCTTTTGTGCTTCCTACCTTTCTGACTTCTGCTTATGGTCTTTCCTCTCCATGCAAAGAATCCCCTTTCTTGAAGGGCTGCTTTAAGGGTGATGAATTCTTTTGTGGGTCTGGGAGTCTTTACCTCTCCTCCTTATTCTATATGATAGCCTTGCCAGATATTCTTGATTGCAGAGTTTTTTCCCTTTCAGCATCGTGAATATATCATGCCACACCCTTCTGGCCTAATAAATTCTGCTGAAAAATCAGCTGGTAGCCTTACAGGGGTTCCCTTTCATGTAACTATTTTCTTTTGCTGCTTAAAAATGCTCTGAAGATCACTACTCAACTACTATGTGCCTTGGTATGGGCACCCTTCGGTTGATTCTGCTGGGGCCTCTCTGCGTCCTGGATCTGGATTTCTGTTTCCTTCCCCACATTTACGAAGCTTTTCTTTCTCTTCTGGGTCCCTAAAATGAAATGTGATTATGCTTGATGGTGTCACTGAGTTCCCTCAATCTAGTCTCAATTTTTTTCTGGATTTAGCTTGATTGCTTTCCATTACTCTGTTCTCCCTCTGTTTATTCCCTTTAGTGAATTTTTAGTGAGTTCTCTACCTCTGATTGGTTGTTTTCTCTGTTGAGGGTCTCCCTCTCTTTCCTCAAGTCCAGAAAATCTTTATTACCCTTATTTTAAATTCTCTATCAAGCATATTAATTATCCTCAGCTCCACTTAGTTCTCTCGTGATTCTGTCCTGCTCTTTAATTTGGGAAATGCTCCTCTGTCTCCTCAATTTGTCTCTGTGTTTGGAAATTCAGGTACGTCTCTGCTCTTGAGAGTAGTGGCCTTAGGAAAAAAGAGGCCTGCAGCGCCGTGCCCCCTGCGGCCCAGAACGTGGTGCTTCAAGGGGCCTCTGAGGCTGCGTTTGCCTTCAGTCGGCTGAGAGGGCTCTTGGCCTACTGGGGGTAGGATTTGGTCCATGTCTGGAGTGCGTCTGTCTGGGGCTTGAGTTGGGTCAGCCACAGCTGAGCTGTTGTGTCGTTGTCTTCCCCTCGCCCTGGGGCCGGAATCACTTGGGGGTGCTGCCCCCCAGGCACCCCTAAGCCCACTGATTGTAGGAAGTTAAATCTCTGTTTTTCAAAGCCAAATGTTACGGGGATTTGTCTTCCTGGTGTGGGGTCTGCTCCTCTCCCCTCTGTGGCTGCAGTGTCCCTTCCTACCCTCTCGGAGGTGGCATGTATGTCTATGCTTTCGATAAGTTTGCAAACCTTCTAGCCATTGTATTTTCTAACATTTTTTTCTGTCCCACAAGAACTTTTTCTACCCAGAGAGAATATGAAGGGCAGACAACAGTGTAAAATGCTGTTAGGAGAAAACTGTTAATGCAGGATTCTATAGCCAGTGAAGATAGTCTGCAGGAAAGAAGGCAAATTCATTTTCAGATAAGGGAAAACTAATCAAATGCACTACTGGTAAGCCTGTAACACAAGATGTGCTCTTTCAAGGACAGAATCTCACTTAGAACCTTACTTCCCAGTATCAAGCCCCTTACCTTCAATGGTCTTACTGTGTTTCTCTCTCTTAAGAACCTTGAGAGGCTGTATCTCACCTGAGAAAAATATTCTTCTGAGATGCGTGCGGCCCACTCAATGCACTGCTCCAGGGGGCGGCAGGGGTTGCACACGTCCGCACATTTAATCAGCATTCGCTTAATTAGAGTCCGGTTCTCTGGAGTCCTGAGCATAGTGTTTATGGCTTCTTCATCTCTATTCACTTCCTAAAACATGAGAGAACACAATCAATCGGTGGGCTCCCTGGTGGCAAGCCCTGTCTTACAGGTGTGGCCCCACTACGGCACTGAGCAGAATCTACAAGTGAAACGTTTCACGGAACAGTGAGTACAATCTGAGCATGGAGCTCAGCCCCGCACTTGACGAAAACGAAAACCAACACCCAGTGAGATTCCGGCGGGACCCGAGAGTAGAGGGTAGCCCTGGAGGTGGGTCTTTGTACCCCCTCCCCCTTCTTCCCACTCCAGAGAGGTCTCACAGTTGCTTTTATTATACCCCCTACAAACAGTGAGCTGTAACCAGGACAGGTTCCTCTGCCCTCTCACCAAAGGGAAGCTCAGGCTCCCTGTTTGCACAACCCGCCCCCCGAATTAGCTGTCGGTGTGTCAAGACTTGTCAGATACGGTGTTACTTACTTAACAGTCATTCTCTTTTGATCTTCACTCACAAAGACTTATGATCGCCATGACAAGCAGTCTTATTTACTATTGTATTTATAGATGAGGACACTGGGACTCAGGTGAAGAGACTTGTGCAGAGCTACCCCCCTAACCGAGGATCAGAGCTTCAGGTCTCCCTTCAGTTCTGGGCTCTGTCTAGTCACAGCATCACATGCGGTCTGGCTGAAAGGAGCGCCGCTGGTACAGATTCTCAGCCTGTGGCCTAACGGACCCGGGGGTTAAGCCCTCCAAAGCAAATTCAGGAAGGAAGAGGGAGTAATAGGGCAAAGCACCCTGTCAGAGGCAGCAACAAGCGAGTCTCCTACTTGCCAAAGCGGTCGGCCACGTGATTTCAGTGAGCAATCATCACAACAGTCTCAAAAGGCCTGATGGGAACAGATCCACCCTGAGGAGGCCCAGCCCGAGCCCAGGCTGCCTTGATAGGTCCCCCTGCCGCAAGGGCTCCCCCCACCAGCCAGCTTTGTGTTCTCTCTTCTCTTCAGCTGGAAACTACTTCGCACTGTCCCTCCTCTGACTGCTCACCGGACTGATTTCCAATCTCAGAAGTAACCCTAAGTACTAACTGATGAGAGAGAGAATATTCAGCTTGAGTCTGGGACCTGGCCAGGAGCAGTGACCACTAACAATGGTTGGTGTGGGAAGTCCGGGGAAAGGAAGTGAGTTCAGAAGCAAACTGGGAGGACAGGGTGGGTGAAGGAAGCAGAGTTCTCAGTGGGTTTTAAATGGGGTTGAAGAGGAACAAGTGTGCAGCTGGGGACAAAGGCCATGGCCAGATGAGCGGCAGGAGTCAAATGGGGGGAGAATTCCAGGGATGGTGCTCCTAGCCTCACAGGATAAATCACCCCTGTGCCTGGTGAAGACTCTCAGGGCGGTGACGGGAGGAGGGGCGGCCCAGGTGTTCAGGGGCTGCGGGGTAGGCAGTAGGGCCGCAAAGGAGGAGGGTGCATGAAGATAGGTGCTGAAGGCGCTGATCTCACACTGAACCTAGTAGAACAGGGACCGGTTATTGCGTGCCTACCTGTCCCGTGCCCACCAGTCCTATGCCTTCAGCTGCACTCTGCCCATTCTACAGCCAACGAAATGGTGGAGCACAACTGGGATGGGAACTCAGAGGTGTCTGCTTCCTTAGCTGTGCTCTCGTGCCTGGCCAGAGGTTTACTGTCATCCTTGCCAGGCAGCTGGGGTGGACTCCAGGCCTCAAGTCCAGAAATGATGTCCAACCATACTGTCACCCTTGGGACCCAAATACAGGGTCTTTCTCAACCCCCAGCCCGCCCCATGACTGAGACCAGCAGGGGAGATCGGCTGCTGCCACAGCATGGGCACAGTCGGGGGGAGACCTCAAGGGCTCCAGCGGACCCCAGAATGCCCAAGAAGAGGGGGAGAGGCAAGTGTGAGAATGCGCACAGGAATGGTCTACCCCCCCACCCCAAAGTTAGCTCCGGAGTTTCCACATCTACTTTTAGAGGTCTTACTTTTTTCCTGACAAGTTTGTATATTTTAATAATTTTCAACCAATGGAAATTAAATCCAAGGAACCTACTGGGGAACCCTGCCACAGCTCGTCACCTCTTAGACTCCGTTTCCCCTCAACACAGGCTCTCCTTACCCCATCTGCTTCGAGTGCTGCCAGGGGCTTGTTGATGCTGTTGACAAATTTGTTGACGTGCTCGAAGTGCTTTGTCATTTCTGTGGCTAAGACCATGTCGATGATCCCCTGGCGCAGCGTCCGGTAGTCATTCCTGTTTGGGACAAACAAGGGTGCTACGGAGGACTGGTCCAGACCCGACAGGTACTCCTCCCGACAGTCGTCATCCGGGACAGCACCCCCCCCCCGCCCCGGGGTACAATTCTAATGTGGGCCACTTTAAAGATCATTAGCAAGGGGAACGTGGGCATGACTTTACCGGTGCAATGTTCATCCTTCTGTAGCATAAGGCACAGAGTTCTTAGAAGAAGAGAACATGGTAGGGGTGAGCAAAGACAGAGAGTTGTGGTTATGAAGAATATACCCCCACAGAGGAACCTTGAGATCCAACAACTGTGGTGCCCAGAACTTAGAGGGTAGATCTTCTGACAGCTGTGAAACTCAAAGGGAATACGTGCCTCCCTCTTCCTCCGGCCCTTGTTCTTAGTCAATCATTTTGTGACATTTACCTCTGTCCAACCCCTTTGCTCCAGTCACCCCATTGCTTTCCCTGGACACAACCCAGGTTATCAGGGTCTTGTGTATGTTTCCAGAGCTTGCTGATGTCTATACCAGCAACTATGAATAAAACCTCCTGTAATTCCGGAACATGGCAAAAGAGTTCTGTAAAATCAGGAATCTCCTTTTTAAAAATTTTCCTATAAAATGTTTCTTACCAATACAAATTAATGTCTTCTACCTGATAATTATGAAGTCCCTCCCACAGACCGTGCTAGACGCCGAGGGTACAGTGATGAATGAGGGGCAGTGGTACTGTGACCTTACAGAACTTAAGAATCAAATCAGGCATTAGCCAAGTAATGAAAAATGGTGATTAAAACATGTGATAAGAGCTTTTTGGCCTTGGCTCTTTTTCTTGTCCTTCCCATCAGTGAATACAGGGTGCACCGTGCCTAGAGCGTGGTTGGTATATTCAGCTATACATCCCCCCTCAACCGCCTCTTACCAAAATGACTAGGAGGAAGAACACCCAACAGAGGAAAAATTCAGAGACTGTGCCCCCTGCCATAGAACTATTTGGGATGAACATAAACAGTATGTTGGAAAGGGAATTCAGGGTAGCAATTATCCAGGCAATGGATAGGCTGGAGAAGACAATTAGTGGCAACACTGAAACTCTAACAGCAGAAGTGAGGGCTCATTGGCAGTACTAAAAAAAAATGCTATCAGTGAGGTCCAATCTAATCTAAATACTCTTTTAACAGCCAGGGTAACCAGGGCAGGAGATTGAATTAGTGATCCAGAAGACAAACTGACAGAAAATAAGGATCAGGAGGAGGCCTGGAACAAACAGCTTAGAAGCCATGAAAACAGAATTAGGGAAATAAGTGACACCATGAAAGGTTCCAACATCAGAATTATTGGGCTCCCTGAGGGGGTAGAGAAAGACAGAAGACTAGAAGATAGAGTTGAACAAATTCTAGATGAAAATTTCCCTAGTCTGGGGAATAGAACAAGTGTTCATGTCCTAGAGGCTGAAAGGACACCCCGACCGAAGCTCAACGAGTCTAGAAAGACCTCTATACACTTGCCTGTGAGATTCACGAATTATACTTTTAGACAAGAGGTCCTAAGGGCAGCTAGGGGGAAGAGATTCCTTACGTGCAGAGGAAGGACCATCAGAATGTCACACCTGTCCACAGAAACCTGGCAGCCAGAAAGGGCTGGCAAAACATATTCAGGGCACTAAACGAGAAGAACATGCAGCCAAGAATACTTTATCCAGCAAGGCTGCATTAAAAATGGAGATAAAGAGCTTCCAAGACTGGCAAGGATTAAAAGAGTATGTGGCCACCAAGCTGGCACTACAAGAAATATTAAGGGGGGGGTGTTCTGTAAAAGAAAGAACCCAAGAGTGACATAGAACAGAAATTTGCAGAGACAATGTATAGAAACAAGGACTTCTTAGGCAAAATGATGTCAATAAACACTTATCTTTCAATAATCACACTCAACATGAACGGGCTCAATGCTCCCATAAAACGGCACAGGGTTGCAGAATGGATAAAACGACAGGACCCGTCCATATGCTGTCTACAAGAGACACATTTGGGACCAAAAGATACATCCAGACTGAAAGTGAAAGGATGGAGAACCATCTTTCATGCCAACGGGCCTCAAGAGAAAGCTGGGGTAGCGATTCTCCTATCAGATAAATTAGAGTTTAGGCTACAGACTGTAGTCAGAGATTAAAGAAAGACACTACATCATTCTTAAAGGGTATATCCATGAAGAAGAGCTAACAATTGTAAATATTTCATGCCCCCAACCTGGGAGCAGCCAATTACATAAGCCAACTGTTAATCAAAGAGTCATATTGATATGAACACATTAATTGTAGGGGATCTTAACACACCACTCTCAGCAATAGACCACCTAAGCAGAAAATCAATAAAGAAACAAGAGCTTTGAATGATGCATTAGACCAAATGGACCTCATAGTTTTATAGAGAACATTCCACCCTAAACAACAGAACACTCATTCTCCTCGAGCTTAAAGGGAACTTTCTCCAGAACAGACCACATACTGGGTCACAAATCAGGGCTCAACCAATACCAAAAGACTGAGAGTATTCCCTGCATATTCTCAGACCACAATGCTTTGAAACTGGAACTCAACCACAAGAAAAAGTTTGGAAGGAATTCAAACACTTGGAGGCTAAAGACCAACATGCTCAAGAATGCTAGGATCAACCAGGAAATCAAAGAAGAACTTAAACAATTCATGGAAACCAATGAGGACACATCGATCCAAAACCTATGGGATATGGCAAAGGCAGTCCTAAGGGGGAAATACATAGCCATCCAAGGATAACTCAAAAAAATTGAAAAACCCCAAACACCCAACTCTCTTTACACTTTAAAGAACTGGAAAATCAACAACAAATTAAGCCAACCCCACGCACACGAAGGGAAACAATCAAGATGAGAGCAGAGATCAATGAGTTAGAAACTAGAGATATAGTAGAACACATCAACAAAAATGGAAGCTGGTTCTTTCAAAGAATAAGATCAATAAACCACTGGCCAAACTAACCCAAAAGAAAAGAGAGAGAGCCCAAATTAATAAAATTATGAATGGAAGGGGAGAGATCATGACTAACACCTAGGAAATAGAGACAGTCATCAGGAATTATTATTGAGAGCTATATGCCAATAAGTTAAGCAACCCAGAAGAAATGGATGCATTCCTGGAAACCTATAAACTTCCAAGACTGAAACAGGAAGAAAGTGACAACCTGAATAGACCAGCATCTAGTAACGAGATTGAAGCAGTGACCAAAAACCTCCCAAAAAACAAGACCCCAGGATCTGATGGATTCCCTGGGAATTCTACCAAACATTCAAAGAAGAAATAATACCTATTCTCCTGAAGCTGTTTCAAAAAATAGAAACTGAAGGAAAACTTCCAGACTCTTTCTATGAAGCCAGCATTACCCTGATCCCCAAACCAGGCAAAGACCCCATCAAAAAGGAGAATTTCAGACTAATATCCCTGATTAATATGGATGCCAAAATTCTCAACAAGATCCTGGCTACTAGGATCCAACAGCACATTAAAAAGATTATTCATCACGACCAGCTGGGATTTATCTCTGGGATGCCAGGGTGGTTCAACATTTGCAAGTTAGTCAATGTGATAGAACAAATCAGAGAAGAGAGAAGAACCACATGGTCCTTTCAATTGATGCAGAAAAAGCATTTGACAAAATACAGCACCAGTTCCTGATTAAAACTCTTTAAAGTGTAGGGATAGAGGGAACATCCCTCAACTTCATAAAATCTATGAAAAACCCACAGCAAATATCATTCTCAATGGGGAAAAGCTGACAGCTTCCCCTTTGGGATTAGGAACACAAGGATGCCCACTCTCGCCACTGTTGTTCAACATAGTACCAGAAGTCCTAGCGACAGCAATCAGACAACAAAAAGAAATAAAGGATATTCAAATTGGTAATGAAGAAGTCAAACTCTCTCTCTTCACAGAAGATATACTTTATATGGAAAACCCAAAAGACTCCACCCCAAACTACTAGAACTCATACAGCAATTCAGTAATGTGGCAAGATACAAAATCAATGTACAGAAATCAGTTGCTTTCTTATACACTAACAATGAAAATATGGAAAGGGAAATTAGAGAATCGATTCCATTTGCCATAGCACCAAGAACCATAAGATACTTTGGAATAAATCTAACCAAAGAGGTAAAGGATCTGTACTCGAGGAACTACAGAATGCTCATGAAAGAAATTGAAGAAGACACAAAAAGGTGGAAAAGTGTTCCAAGCTCATGGATCGGAAGAATAAACAGTGTTAAAATGTATATACTGCCCAGAGTAGTCTACACTTTCAATGCCATCCCGATCAAAATTCTGCCAGCATTTTTCAAAGCACTGGAACAAACAATCCTAAAATTTGTATGGAACCAGAAAAAGACCCCAAATTGCTAAGGAAATGTTGAAAAAGAAAAAGAAAGCTGGGGGCATCACATTGCCTGATTTTAAGCTTTACTACAAAGCTGTGATCACCGAGACAGCATGGTACTGGCACAAAAACAGACACATAGACCAGTGGAACAGAATAGAGAGCCCAGAGATGGACCCGCAACTCTATGGTCAAATCATCTTTGACAAAACAGGAAAAAATATCCAATGGAAAAAAGTCTCTTCAATAAATGATGCTGGGAGAAAATTGGACAGCTATGTATAGAAGAATGAAACTCGACCATTCTCTTACACTATACACAAAGATAAACTCGAAATGGATAAAAGACCTCAACATGAGACAGGAATCTCAACATCCTAGAGGAGAACATAGGCAGGAACCTCTTTGACATCAGCCACAGCAACTTCTTTCAAGACATGTCTCCAAAGGCAAGGGAAACAAAAGCAAAAATGAACTTTTGGGACTTCATCAAAATAAAAAGCTTCTGCACAGCAAAGAAAACAGTCAACAGAGGCAACCCACGGAACGGGAGAAGATATTCTCAAATGACACTACAGACCAAGAGCTTATGTCTAAGATCTATAAAGAACTCCTCAAACTCAACACTCAAAACAGATAATCACATCAAAAAATGGGCAGAAGACTTGAACAGACACTTCTCCAAAGAAGACATATAAATGGTTACCAGACACATGAAAAAAGGTTCATCATCATTAGCCATCAGGGAAATTAAAATCAAAACCACATTGAGATACTCCTTTCTGCCAGTTAGAATGGCCCAAATTAACACGAAATAAGTGTTGGAGAGGATGTGGAGAAAGGGAACCCTCTTACACTGTTGGTGGGAATGTAAGTTGGTGCAGCCACTTTGCAAAACAATGTGGAGATTCCTGAAGAAATTAAAAATAGAGCTACCCTGTGATCCTGCAATTGCACTACTGGGTATTTGCCCCAAAGATACAGATGTAGTGAAAAGAAGGGCCACGTGTACCCCAGTGTTCATAGCAGCAATGGCCACAATCACCAAACTGTGGCAAGAACCAAGATGACCTTCAACAGAGGAATGGATAAACAAGATACTGTTTAGAATCGAATATTATGCCTCCATCAGAAAAGATGAATACCCTAACTTTTCTATCAACATGGACGGGACTGGAAGAGATTATGCCAAGTGAAGTAAGTCAAGCAGAGAAAGTGAATTATCATATGGTTTCACTTACTTGTGGAGCATAAGGAATAACATGAAGGACATTAGGAGAAGGAAAGGAAAAGTAAATTGGGGGAAATTCGAGGGGGAGACGAACCATGAGAGACTGTGGACTCTGAGAAACTGAGGGCCCGGAAGTGACTGCCAACGAGTCTGAGGTGCTTTCTGGGGAGGATGGAAACGTCCCCAAGTTGGCTGGGGTGATGGCTGCACAACTGGGAGTGCCCTGACAGCCACCGTATGCTTGAAATGAGACAACTCTAGACTATAGGAACTGCAGCTCAGAGGAGAGGGACCGGCGCGCTCCCGTACCCCGTGCTCTCACCTCTCCATGTTCTTGAAGATATTGCATTTGTCATCTCGGATGGTCAGCTGGAAGGCCAAGGCCGCATGGTGGCTCTCCAGCACAGCAATGTCATTATACAAAACGGCCAGCTCGCTTCCAGCGTTGCACAGGAATGAGTTGGTTCTCCCGGGGTGGTCCACGTCGTGGATGGTGGCTGCGATGAGGGCCGCGACCTCATCGACTGGATCTAAAGTTTGCTGCAAATGAAAGACCTTTTAAAACGGGGGGCATGGCCCTGAAAGCAGGGAAGCCTTCTGCAGAGTTTTTCCTGCTGCCCTATTACTCGAAGGGGACAGTATCCCAGCTTTCTGGGAAAAGCACATCGTCGAGCAAATGCTGTTTCCCTACCTCCCCTGAGCAGCGGCTGCGTATTTGTACTTGTAAATTAGGGAACACCACTGATTCCCGGTCTCACACATGTCACGCGCTTACCAAATCCGAGGTGTCCCCCCTCCCCGACAGGGGTCACCTCCTCAGCCAGTCCGGCTCCGGACCCATCACAGAAAGTCGGAGATACAGCCCCCCTGCTGGTGCTCTCTTTGTCAGGACGAGGTCAGGCTTCTGTGAGTTTGGTAAGATAACCGGGAAGTTCGGCATCATTTTCAAGTCTTTTCAAGGCAGATGTTTAATCAATTTGCCACCCGGGTGCCCCAATGGCTGACACTTTTTAATTTAACCTTTAGTTACTAAATTCTAGTTTTGTTCTGTGAAGGTTCTGACGTTTATCATGACATTCATTGTGTCTTAGAAGCTTACTTTTGGAACTATGCTACAGACACTTGAAGGTAGGTATCTAAATTTAAATTGAAATTCAATAGTTTTAACTTTAAATTGGTTAATTGTATATGAATTATACCTTCATAAATGCTCTTTAGGTTAGCTTTCTAAGTGTACACCTGCATGTTATAGTTCAAAACAACTACAGCGAAATTGGGCTACGTTTATATGCTGACCCTCATCGACACAGACACCGCCCCCCCCCGGTTTTGTTTTCGTACTCTATAAAACAGTCCTCCCTCTGGACTCGATTCCGCCTATGGTCTTGGTCATGATCCTTCCTGAAAAAACTAGAGGGAGCAGCGAAAGGGCACATGAAAGACCCAGCTCGCCTGACCTCTGGGGCCAGGACTTCACAGCTGCTCCGTGTCCGTGTCCCTGCTGTCAGCCTCCACGCTGGCCTCTCCACACACTAGTCCCCGCCACAGAGGAGGAGGGGGGAGGAAATGGGAGCGGCAGGCGTGCGCCCTCGCTCTGCCTGACGGCCATGGCCCTATGCGGCTGTCCCAGGTGCCAGGACACCAGGCAAGGACATGGTGCTATCTCTCCCCATCAAGAAGCCCCGTTCTGAGATACAAAAGTCGTAGTTGGATCCTTCTACTCTCGAGTTCCCCGAACATGAAATGGCGATGCCATGGAGCTCCCTGGGCCCTCGGAGCCATTTGAGGATGGATGGGGATGGAAAGAACACAAATACTTTGGAAGATTCATGCAAGTCTAGCTGCTCCTTTGAAAATTTCCCTAGTGAAATCACTTTCAATGTGAAAAGCTTTCTTAGGAACTTGGTTTAGGGTGGACAGTCACATTCCATCACGGGAACCTTTTTTCTGTGAAACTCCTCATCCCCCTTTTTCCTGCTGCCTCGAAGCTGGGGCTCAAGTTGCCAGACGGCGCCCCGGGGGGGACTGTGAGCCAGGTGACTGGCCGCAAGTAGAGGCCAGTGGGCCCTGCACCGACTCGGCGGCGGACAGACCTGCTGTGCAA
>CM052797.1:3463147-3484458 GCA_028533885.1 Nasua narica
AGGAGGCGGGAAGCCGCTGCGCTGGTGGCGGTGTGGGGACTTCCGTGGGGGGCGGGGGGGGGGGGGCGGGGCAGGAGCGCTCCAGTGACCCGGGGGAGAGGAGAAAGCAGGGCCCTCGCTAGGACGGCCGCAGGGGCGTCACGAGGTGGAGATAATCCTAAGGACATGGGGGGGGGGGTGCTCTGGGTGGCAAGGTCACGGGACCCCCTGGATGACACGGACTTGGGGAGAGAACAGAAAATGCCTCCAGGTTTCTGACCTGGGTGTCCTTGGCTGATGGAACTCCAGCCCAGGCCGGCAGTCCCAGGTGGGAGCAGCACTGGGCAAGGATGAACTTGGCCTCCAACCCTGCTGACGCGGAGGGACTGGGGGGTGGGGGCGGGGTGCCTAAGATGCTCTGCGGCAGTTAGGGCTGTTCTTCGGGGCGCTCACTTGGGACCTACAGCAGGATGCAACCAACGAGCCGTTGGGGCTGCTCACATCCCCACAGAAGGGCAGGCTCGGGTCGTGAGTTAACCTCTCGAATCCGTGAGCCCCAGCACAGGCTCTTGGCCGACTTTCCCCCACGGCACAGCCTCCTGGGGCCAGGGGACACACAGCTGGGGACCCCCGGGGCGGTCCCCCCGGCGGGGGGAGGCGGAGGCCCACTCAGCCTGGAGCCCCCGCGCAGCTCACCTTTATCCTCTCTTTGCAGAGAAAATAGGCAGTGGCATGAAGCACATCGGCAGAGTGTGTGGAGTTGTGGTAGGGGTTAGAGCAGTGGTAATTGGCCTCGATAATCTGTAACCACGACCGCAGTGTCGTCTCGGAGCAGTTCAGGAATTCACAGATTCCGAAGCGAGCAAACATTTTGAGACCAAGATAAATCAGAGGCCTGCACAGAAAAACATGCCCAGCCTTAAAACAAAGGAACAGGCCAAGTGTTGGGAGCCCTGAAGACGTTCAGACCCAACCAGCGAAGAGGAGCTAGCCTTCAGCGAGCGTGCGGGCAGCGAGGGGAGCTCGCCCGACGGCGCGGGGCGGCAGCGCCCTCCCTCCCAGCAGCTACCGCCGGCCGCGGCGGGAGCCCAGGGCCAGCTCTCCATCCGTGCTCCCCACGGGCTGGGGTGCGCTGGGCCCGCCACCCCACTTCCTCATTCAGACTTCCACTTGCACCAGTAGATTCCTCAAAATCAACGTGATGCCAGGCTTGAACCCTAGCCTCACCCTTGCACTGGCCGGACCCATGTTATTGGGCAGATGTCCTGTCTTGAAGCAACTAACACTTCTTGAAGGCGGCCTCTGAGCCAGACACTGTCACCTGCCATGGAGCAGTCTCACTAATCTCGAGGTGGGTACTGCAGCGTGAGGAGGTGTCCCCTGAGAAGGTGACTGACGGGCCACCAAGTCAGGCCCTTCCTTGAGAAGTTGCCTTAACCCAGCATCTGGCCTTCAGCTCGGAGGGCCAGGAGCAGCTCTGCTGAGGCAGCGTCCGGAGGTCAGCAGGCTCCTCGGCCTGAACCGACCCGCCCCTGCCTGATTCCCACGGATACAGTGTCCCTAGCGCGTAAGCCAGGTGCTCCAAGAGTCCTTTGCTGTCCTTTCTACGGTCCTTGCCCGCGTGGGGTACATGGAAACGGTGTACCCGGCTGACTCCCGGTGAGCACGATCAAAGGGCAAGGCTGTCCTGGGGACAGTCTTGGGGACAGACCGGAGGGAGATGGGGCCCGGCAGAGCACACCTCTCCCGCAGCTGCCCTCGGGGCCCGGCCGGGCAGCCTTCCCTGTCGCTAAGTCCACCGCGCCCCTGTGGCCGACTGTCCTCCTCCAGCAAGGAACAAATGAGGAGGTGGAATGCCGGTCCCACCCGACTCGCCGTGAGCACAGCCACATCAGGATGACTGGCATCCTGGGTGTCTCCAGGCCTGTCACCAACACGGCAACTGAGCCTGGGGACAGCTCTTAGCAAACATGTCTGTGTATTTCCTATTTAGTTCCAGCCTCTGAGTGGGACTCTGTGCGGCTGTCTCAACACGTGCCCGCGTGCACTGGCCACCTAGACAGGGCGAGTCACCTGGCCTGCATCTGCCGTCGTGCGGGAGTCGTGACCCGGCCGCCCTCCCTGATCCCTCGCAGGCCCAGCTCCTCTTTCCAGAGCTTCCGTGCTTGATCAGGCACGGGCTCTGGGGGAACCCCGCTCCTTCGATGGCTTTTCCCACAGAGGCCCTCGGAGCCAAGCTTTGGGTCTGCCGGCCTCCATGTGGACTAACCTTTTATGTGTGGCAGCCTCCAGTTCAAAAATATCAAAGTCCCAGTTCTCCTCGTTTTCCATTGCCCGAGCTATCCGTGGGGGGACGTCGTGAAGGGAGATGGGGGTGATGATACTGCTGGGCACCTGCTGAAGGTCTGCACAGGGGTGTGGGTTGGGGAACAAAGTTAACAGGCTTTAAAGGACTTGCTGCGTCGGGGGAGCCGCTTTGTTTCTGCGGTTTTTAGGACATACCAAGAAACTTGATACTAATGAGAAAAATCAACTGAAAACTTGACTGGAAAATCTGTTTTCATCACTTCAGTGTCACTATAATATTAACAGTGTTCCAGAAAGTTAGAAAGTTAAAACTTACTTTTTGTTGAAAGAACGTACTCATTCCCGGATAGTCTTCGCAAACCATCCTGATAAAAATCAAGGAAACAAGAAGAGAAGTCATAACTATTGCTTACTTCTTGAAAACGGCGGCACAGTCGGCTCCGGAGGAGCGCTGAGGGCAGCCTCCCCGCCGCGGCGCCCAGAGCTCCCCTGTGGGGACGGGACTCAGTCACCTGACACGGGGAAGCCTGGCTAAGCTCGGGGCTGCACCAGCGAGGGGAGCTTGCGCTGGGCCCCAAAGCCCGGCATTGCTGGGGGCGCTCAGGGCCGGTTCGGTGTCTCATAGCCAACGGCCTCTGCCCTCAAGCCTCCCTCTCCATTCTCTTGCCACCCTCCTTACCACGAGGGACATCCGCTTCCTCTGGGCAAGTGGATTCTTCCTGGCCTTGCACACATACCCCGAGCCCCTTTGCTGCCTCTCGGGGTGCGAGCCCTCGCAGACCACTGCAGGAGCCCCTGGCAGCCCCTCCCTCCCACCTTTCCTCTCTTCCCCCCTCACCCCACGACACAGTCCCACCCTACCCCCATCACTCGCACCCCTCACCTATAGGCTGGAGGCATCTAGGCTTCTGGCAAGACCGTGGTGGGTCCCCGGGAGCCACTCTACTCTGTAGCTCACTGCCTAAAACCTTGTTTTTAAGAAATCAAGTGAGCTTCAGGAAGGCACTGGGAGGAGAGGGGAGCTGTTTTGTTTTGGTGCTGGTGAGAAGGTGAATTTTCCTTCTGACCAAGACAAGAAGTGACGGACAGTGATAGAATGATCGGTTTCCCACAAAACAGACCACTCTGCTGGATGGGCTGGAGGCCTCCAGGACCCCTGAGAGCCCATGGTCTGAAGCCACCAAATTGGCCCAAAATGTTCTGGAAGGAAACCGTGCCCCACCCTCTGTTGCCCCTTTAAGCATACGTAGTCTGCCTGTTTTGTCATTTGATATGAAACGTTTCATACATTTTTTTTCTGCCCTAGTTTTCAAGATCTTTAAAATAATTAAGTTTTACTTAAATTCCTCCTAGGAGCCCTAAGCAAAAATGGAGAGCCCAGCCCGGCAGACCGTCTGGACCGTGCTCCTCCCTCCTCTGCTTCGAGCTGCGGTCTTGCTGGGCAGCAGGCCACAGGTGGGCCAGCAGGGGCTGATGGCTGACGGCAGGTTTGGGCCTCGGCTGTGCCCTACCCACGACGAGCTCTGTGGAGGCCCGCCCGTACACAGATGAGCCCTGGGAACACAGACGAGAATGGACCAGGAGGCTCTGGCCAGCAGCCAGGCCGAAGGTACTTACAGACATTAAGCCCCCAACGAGGTCGTTAGCATGAGGATCATCATCCTTAGCACCAAACTGCGGTGAATATAATTCAGTGGTTCTCAGAATTTCCAGCACACGGTCTAAGGCTTCTGTCACAGGCATGGGGCTGCTTTCCTGGGCAGCATTGATAATGTTGATGACCTACACCGTGGAGAGAAGATGTGAGTTTCATAACCTCACAGACAGTGGGTCCGCGACCCGCAGGGGCAGGCTGGCCACCGTGCTCAGGCTAACTTGGGACTAGCCTCAGGTTCATGTCCCACATCCTCTCTCTCTAGAGAAGGCCACTCCCTACAAGTGGGAGAGCATTATTATCGCTGAGGGCCTGCTTCCTCTCACGAGAAACGCTTAACCCCGGGAACAAGGGCCTTCCGTGCGGGCTTGGGGAGCGCGCCCGCAAACGGCCCCACCTTGGTGATGGGCGCCTCGATCGTCATGGAATGTATCCGGGCCATGGAGGAGTGTCGCCTCTGGCTGCCACCTGTGGAGACACCACAGGACGCACACGGGTCAGGGCACGTAGGCCTGGGCCCTCCCTGGCTCCCCCCACGACCCCCAGGCTCCGGGGCCCAGCTGCATGAAGGGGCAGGACCGGAACTGCGTGAGCGGAGCCGCGGCCGCCCGCTCCCAACAGGCCCGGGCTTCTGGCAGAACCACCCGTGCTTCCTTCAGTCCTAGGCACCAGGATGCACGTGCCCCCCTTAGTCTGAACTTCTGATGTCACAGGCCGGAGGAAAAACAGAGGAAACAATCTAGCAAGTCAAGGCCAAACAGTTAGCCTCTTTCTGCGTTTATAACAATAAGGCTTTTAATATTCAGCTTGCCGCCATCCAGGAGCAAAAATGTTCTGGAAGACAAAGCCACACGGGCTCTTTGTTTCATACGCGGCAGGAGCAGTAAACACAACCCCCATTAACGGAAATACAGGAGCTTTTGGAAATTTCTCAAGGCACCTTTTGGTGCTCTCCACAGTGGTGTTTAATCTCCCCTGATGAGGCAACCCCCTCCCAGGAGACAGGCGGCAACTCCCGGGCTGTGGGAAGTCGGCTCGCGTTCTGGGGCTCCAGTCAAGGTGTGGCTCCTCCGGGGTACAGCGAAGGCCGGGCAGCGCACAGGCAGGAAGAAGACCTACACACAGCGTTCTGTGTCGGCCTGAAGGCCCGCCGTCAGGCCACGTGCTGTTTACCACACCCTGCTCCACGGCCTCGCGCGTCAGCCTCGGGCCCCCAAGCTGAGGTCTAAGCAGCAGCGCAGGGCAAGAGTCACCCACTCGGGCTCGAAAGTGCTTTCAACTTGGGGGACCCACTTCACTCCTTACATCTAATTCTGGCGACCAGCATATGGTTACCAGCTTTCTATGCTACCCAGTAAGGTCATCAAACCAAAAATAAAAACCACTGTTTTATCGCTACATCATGTAAAGACCTGGTCTCATTGAAAAATGTCACGAAAGTGACATACGCTTATAAAAAATGAAACAACAGCACGAATACAATAAGAAGAACTTCAGGGCCCAGAGGCTGCCCCGACGGTGTGCAGCCACAGGACTGCAAGCACTGCTCCGACAGCCGACGAGCCGGTCTAGCGAGGTTAGCGGGTATAAGGCCAGCAGACAGCCGTCAGTTCTAGTTCTACACTGGCAACAAACAAGTAGAAATTGAAATAAAAAACACCATTATGAAAGCATCAAAACCCACCAATATTTAGAAATATTTGTAAGAAAAGATGTGTACAAACTGAAAATGCAAAACGCTGCTGAGAGGAAATAAAAGCCACCTCAAGGGAGACACAGAAGGCATCCAAGGTTTGAAAGATTCAGTATCACTGAGATTTCCCTTTTCCCTGAATGGATCTATAGATCCGAGACACTCCCAGATACAACCCCAGGAGGCGCTGTGTGTAAACTAACAAGCCAATGCTAACTGCAATATGGAAACACAGAGGGCCTGGAATAGCCAAGACAATCGTGAAGAACAACAACTCTACGCTACCAGATACAAAGGCTTACTGGAGAGGCCGTAGCAATCAACGGGGGTGTCAGTGCACATGCAAATGACTGAACAAGGAAAACTGAAGAGTGTGGAAATGACCATATATTTATAGTCACCTAATTACAATAATGGTGCTGCTGCAAAAGATGGTTTTTTCGATATGGTGATGGGCCAACTGGATTTCCATGTGGGGGGAAAATTCATCCTTGATCCCTATGCTCACCAAATATAAAAATTAATTTGAGATGAATCACAGACCTAAGGCAAAAGATAAAAACATAAAGCTTCTACAAGAAAACATGGGAGACTATCTTCATGACCTTGGGCTAGAGAAAGATTTCTTGAACAGGACACAAAAAGGTACCAGCTATAATAGAAAACTGATAAAAATAAACTTTATTAAAATTAAGAACTCTTGTTCAAATTAAAGGCCATCAAGAGAGTGAAAAGGCAAACCACAGACGAATAAGATATTTGTGATGCAGGTAATCCAACAGAGGATCCACATCTACAATCTATGAAGAATTCTTACCAACCAGTGAGATAAGCAACCCGATTATAAAAACAGGCAAGGTGGGGCGCCTGGGTGGCTCAGTGGGTTAAAGCCTCTGCCTTCAGCTCAGGTCATGATCTCAGGGTCCTGGGATTGAGCCCCGCGTCGGGCTCTCTGCTCAGCAGGGAGCCTGCTTCCCTCTCTCTCTCTGCCTGCCTCTCTGCCTACTTGTGATCTCTCTCTGTCAAATAAATAAAATCTTAAAAAAAAAAAATAAAAACAGGCAAGGTGTCTGAACAGCACTTCACAAGAGAATGTCCATATGATTGGTAAGCACATGAAAGGGGTACTCCACCTCCTTTGTCATCATGAAAATTAAAATTAAAACCATATCCACCAGAATGGCTGAAACATGAAATGCCGAGGTAACCAAGTCTGGGAGGTCTCAGAGCAATGGGACCACCCATGCACGTCAGCAGTGGGCAGAACGTGGGACACCACCTCGTGGAGACGTCCACAGCTGCCCAGACGCCCAGCAATCTCACTTCTAGGTAGGACAGGAACGCCTACGAACACTCACGCAGCCTTATTCTCCCCAGCCCCATAGTGGGCAGACAGCGCAGATGCTCAGGGCTGAGAGAAGGGACGAACTCCCGGCCCACTAACCACGCGGCGGGATCTCAAGAACATTGAAGCAAAGAGCCAGACGCTGGGTGTGCAGGCCAGACAATCTCTCCTCTTTGAAGCACAAGAAGAGTGTGAACAGGCTTACCGCGGGTGCTGGAAATCCAGGGGCTGCCTTGGTGCGGTCCAAGGTGTGTGTTTTCTGTATCTGCTTCGGGGGGGGGGGGGGGTTACACGAGGGGATGGGACTGTCACACTCATGGAACCGAACACTCACTATCTGAATTCCACTGTGTGCAAACTGTAACTTGGTTCAAACAAGTACTGATTAAAAAACAGAAACCTGCGGAGCCTGGGTGGCTCTGTCGGTTGGGCGGCCCACTCTTGATTTCGGCTCAGGTCATGATCTCAGGGACCCGGGATCGAGCCCTGAGCTGGGCTCTGTACTCAGCTGCGGGGTCTGCTTATGGATTCTCTCTCTCTCCTTCTCCCTCTGTCCTCTCCCACTACAGCCCCCTCCCTCCCTCCCTCTCTCTCTCAAGTAATCTTTTAAAAAGATAAAAATAAAAACCCCAAATATTAGAAAAAAAAGGTTTACCTCTTAGAGATACAGAAATGGACCAGGTCAGCCTAAAGATGAATGTTAGTAAGCGCTCCATATGGAGGAAGACCGCGGTGGACGGGGAGGACCCTGTCCCTGCCCCCACTCTGCCCAAGAACCGTGGGGGTGCACCGAGTGAGGGCCACAGTGAAGATGGTGGTCGCAGCTATCGCCCCCCAACCCCCGCCAGGCACCCTCATGTCATTGTCACACAGCCCTCAGTGGGCAGCACAACTGTCCCCATTTCACGGTGAGGAAGTGGAAGCACAGAAGTCTACCCCCGAGGTTGCACACAAAGTAGATGCCCTTGGGACTGGAATCAAGGTCATTCTGAGGCCAGAGCCCATGCTCTGGCCCGTGACACCACACCGCTCCCCTCGCAGCAGGGTGGGGCCTGTGTTTTCCGAGCCTCACGACAAACCGGGGGGCACCGGATCTCCACCGTCTAATCTGAGTTGCCACCTCACTGGAAAGCTGTTGCTTTTTACCTAGCCAGTACCAGCCATCTCCGCCTGCTTCCCCATTCATCTCTGGGTCAAAGAAAGCACACAGCTGGCAGGAATATGTGCCTCCACACTGTATTAGTTCAGGTCACATATCTATATAAATAATAGATATATCTATATATAAAAAATATATCCCGATTAAAAGTTAATAACATTTGCTTAGCAAGAGTTTTTCACATGTCCAAATATAGCTCATCTCCCCACCAAAAGGTAAGTTTCCATGGCAAACTGCAACCCACAGCGGAATATATGAAGAATTTCCAGATGCATTATGCGTTACCCATACAAGTACAGCAGGTAACCTGACAGCCTCTGCTGTTAACAGTTTAGAAATAATCGACTATTTTTTTCTTTATTCCCTAACTCCACCAAAAGGCTGAGAATGGACCCCACTGGCAGGAGTCGGAGGGGGGAGAAATGGACACAGGTTGTAGAGGGTCCCCACCCCTGTCCTCAACTGAAGGGGGGCAGTGACCCGGAGAGGAGACTAGGGACGGATGTCAGGCTTTCACATGTTCAACATTGTCTCCCCTTGTCTTTGTCACCTACCTTCACTTGCTCGAGAAGCAAGAGTTCTGACATCTAGCGAGCTTTTTCTTCTGTCTTTATGTTTGCCTGACTGATTATCTGTGGAAACAATTACACTATAAATCACCTCTTCAAAAGGATTTTAACAACATATTAGGAAAATTACAGATCTAAAATTTTTCAATAACAAAATTTAGGAATTAGAACACCAATTAAGAAGCCACAAAAGTCAACAGAGTGCCCAGAGATGAAGATTTTGACCCATGAAATTTTAAGTGGGGGGAAGCAGTGACTTTCTCAAATATCCCACCTGGTACAGTCACAAACAGGGCTTTAGAGCTTCCAGATTACACGATTACAGAGTCCCGTGACGTAAACTGAAAACTCGAGGAAATGAACCCAGGAAAATTTTTCCTATTACACTTCTACATAATTGAGTGAAATGTTAAAAAAAAAAATTTGATTCTCACCCATCCTTACCCAAAGGGAAAAAAACCCTTTTTTTTACATTGCATGTTTTAAAATGCCCCAGGGAAGACGGTTCCTCTCTTCTCAAGCTACAGGGAACGCTAATTTGGGATCGACTTCAAATGACAGCTTATCTTTCTCTCCACGGCCCCCACTTCCTGTGAGCGGCGCCACTGCTCTTCCAGGGTCCCAGGAGGGGCTGTCTGACTCCTCTCTCCCCCTGACCCCATGCCACTCCATGACAAGGCAGAGCTGACCTCTCTTGCAGTCCCCACCTCTGGGCACCTGCTGGGGACTAACATGGTGCTGAGCCCCTCGAACCTGTCCCCATTTCGCAGACGAGGAAACTGGGAGCTGCCCTGCTGAGGCGTGAACACCGAGCTCAGCCCTCCCACCTGCAGGCCACCTCTTCCCTGCCTTCCCCTGGCTTCCTCGCCCGGAGCCCCAGCTCGGCAACAGCATCTAAATGGGGGGCCCTCGGATCCCTCCCTCCATCAGGCAGCAGCTTTCCTGGGTATTTGCTACATTCTCTTCTACATGGGCTCTGACAGTGAACTTGTCACTTGTCACCTCCTCATTGCTCCATCTGAAGGATACAGTTCAGTTCTTACCTGACTTGACTATGGTACTAGACACAGTGGCCAGTCTTTCTGGAAACTCCTGGTTTACGTTAAGTCCACACTCTTCTGGTTTTCCACCTGTGTCTTTACTCTTCCTTTCTAATTTTCCTGGGTCTTCGGCCCCCCTCTTCATGGTTCCCTCCTCCTTGATCCCGAGGTCCTGTCTTTAGCCCTTCTTGTCTTCCCAGACAACACGTCTCCTCGGGGGATCTCATTCCCTCCTGCAGCTCTAACTAGCTCCTCTGTTGCTCTCTCATCCCAGGCCTCTCCTGAGAGCCAGACTCGCACCTCAGCCGGCCCCCAGCCACCGCCCAGTCGGACACCCGTAGGCACTTCGGTGCACTCATCATCGTCCCTCAGATCCGCTGAAGCTGGAAACATGTTGTACCTTCCTCCCTTCCTGTCCCGCAACTCCTCAGCGAGATACACGTCCTTCAATCTACCCCTGCTCCGTCCCTGTCCTAGCTCAGACACCCGCCATCCTCCCTGGGATTATAATGACAGCCTCCCTCACTGGTCCCGCAGTCCCCAACCTTGTCCCCTTCACCCATTCTCTGAGGACAGCCAAGTGATCCTCCTAAATCAAAAATCCGACCAGATCACTCTCCCAGTGAGGACGTTTCAATGACTCATCATCACTTTTAGGCTACGACTCAAACTCCCCAGTGTGGCACCAGGGCCCTGGGGCACCTAGAGCTCCTCTCTCCGGCCACCATCAGCCATTCTCGCTAGTTCGCCTCACCGCCCCCTGTGCCTTGGCACCAACCCCTCACCTCCGCCTGGGAACGCATCCCTCCCATGCCACCTCCTTCACCTGGTTAACGCTCTCTCCTCTCCAAAGAAACAGTGAAGACGTGGCTTGGGTACCATAACCTACAGGAACGTTCCCCTAATGCCTCCCTGCACCCCCAGCATTGCCAGTAGCCAGCCACTTTCCCGTCTGCCCTCCTCAGCAGCTAGGGAGGCCACGAGGGCAGAAACAGCCTTCCTTTTGTCTTCCTGGGGGACTGGCCCTGCCTCACCTGCACCTCCCCGGGCACGGACGGAAGCTCTTCTTGCTGGCTGGCGGTCAGGGGCAGGACGGGCCGCTTGTCATGGCCTGCCACTCACCTCGCCGGCTGTGACCACCCGTGACTGTGTCCCACACCTGCTGGACTCTCTCCAGATGCTCACCCCCTCAAACTGGAACACCCCACCCAGCCAGACCCAGACCCCGGCCTGCCTCCCTCCTCCGAGCTCCGCGAAGGTCACATCCACCCAGCCCGAGGAGACGACTCTGACCGTACTGGGGTGCTCCTGCACGCTTCACTCCACAGACGGTCACCGGGCGCCTCCCCTGCGCTGGGCCCCACGCCAGGCATTGGGGCCACAAAGACTAATAAGGTATGGCCCAGGTCCACAATCGGGCTGGGACGGAGGGAATCCAAGGATGGAGGTGCAGTAAGAGCTTTGAAAGGCGGAAGGAGTCCCGAGGAGAAAAGGCAGGCTCTCCTCTGGGAAAGGGGCAGCGAGCAGATGAGGTAGGTTTTGGAGATGCAGCCAAGAAACGGAGGCGGCATTTCCAGGAGGAGGAAGCTGCTTGTGCCTACAGAGCAGAGTGTGGCTACAAGAGAGGGAAAACGCACTGTGTGTTCCAAGGACCGGAATACAGCAAAATGGAAGGAGAAGCAGGCTTTCATCTGTACCGAACGTTTCAAAGTTACTTTATCTTCCTGCTCCCAACAGCCCCACCGAGGTCCCTGCTGGCCGTGGGGAGTCCGACAGCCGTGTGCAGACTGAGCTCAAACAGCCTGCGTCTGCTGGGGGAGGCCGGCTCTCAGACGCTGACTCGGAGACCACCGGGGGCAGAATGTGGGGTTCACAGCCAGACCGCAAGCCCTGAAGGGGCACGGGTCCAGGCCCCCACACCTACTGCGTGCGCCACAAATACCGAGGGCTCAAGGCTCCGGGCCTACGAGTGGACAGAAGGCTACAGAGGCCTCCAGAGACCAGGGCGCAGGCTCAGCACCGCCTGACTTCAACTCTCTGCTCTCAGTCTCCCTGCCAGGAAGTGCAATCCGTCCACAGGGCCCCGGCCCCACTGAGTGAGCAGTCAGGCCAGGGACCCTGGGAGCAGCAAGCGAGGGCGGCAGCAGCACTGCGAACAGCGGCCCCCTCCGCTCCCATGGGGCCGTGGGGCTCCGGCAGGGGGCGCTCCATCTCAGAGACGGGGAGGCTCGGAACACAGCCGACTTTCAGAGAACTCTCCGGGACCCTTGCAACACTTCAAGCATTTGAAGAATGCTTGCTCTGCCCTGGGACCACCGACTCCCCCTCCCCCCAAAGCCCGCTGCTGGTCAGCCCCACTTCTCCCTGGCCTCTGCCTCCACCGGAGAAAGCCCGGCTGCTCCAGGCGCAGGGTAGACTCCGAGTCCCGCCAGTGGCCTAGGCGGCTGTGTCCGTGGCCCGACCGCAGCAGCACCCCAAGAGCGCCTGGAAGAGACGCTGACGTCCCAGGCCACAGCCTCTGGGCTACCCCGCCCCAGACCCTTGAGACTCAGGGTGCAGGTTTCCCACCAGCAGAGACACGCACTGCCAGGCACGTGGGGGCTGTGTGCCGAACTCTGGTCACACGAACGAGTTCCACATCCCCTCCCGGTCTGCTTCTGCTGGGCTCCCACCCCCAGCGCTCAGTCCTTCTGCCCCCTCACCCTCTCGCCAGCAGTACTGTGCCCCAAGACCCTGGCCTCTTCCCAGGCCACCGCACATCTCCGTGGGGCCGTTCCAGGCACCCCAGGTGGACAAGGTTCACACCTAACTCGCTGAACCCTCCCTGCACAAACCCGCTCTCTCTCCCGCACCTCTCAGTTTCATTCATGTCATGCAGCGGCCAAGTTAGAAATCATGGGGACCTTCTCTCGTGTTCTCCTTTCATCCCTCATGCTGAGCTGCTTCCCAGTATGGACTACACCGAAGTATCTCCGTAGATCCTGTTTCTGCCTCTTTTCTATCTTTCCAGAAGGGACCCCTTTTCATTTACCTATTTAAGGAGACTCCCCGGCCCTCCTCTGCTTAAAGGATGAAATCCAAGCTGGCCTCGCCCAGCCCTGCCTGTCTCGATGGCTTTGTGCGTGCAGCTCGTCCCCCCAGGAATGCTCTTCCTGTCCTTGGGCCGCCCCTCCATCTGTCCCAGACCCGGGCTCAACCACCATGCCGCCACTGCGGGGTCGTGCCTCCAGCTCACCCCCGCTGCGGTACAAAGTACCGTCTATTCCAACTGTCGTCCCGCCCGCCGGCCAGCGAGCTCCATGCTCGGCTCCGTGAGCCTGAAGCCAGGCTCTGGGCTCGGTGCAGACCACCTCCAGGTTTAAGGACTGGATGGTGCCACGTTTAGTGTCTCTGCTGACACGGTATCATGTGAAATCCACACACAGGGCAGGAAAAAGGGGCCCTGAGCTGGGAATGTATGACTTTCCTGGACACGCAGAATGTGAACCCGCCCTTTCCCGTGACTCCCACTACAGAAGGGGACGGCGAGGGACTCCCCTACTCCAATCTGCGCCAGCAACACGGCAGCAAGTGACCTAGGCCAAAGGAGCGCTTTCACTGGAGTCTGGAGGACAGCGGGCTGGCAGGGAAGCGCTCTGCCACGGTGGCAGCGGCAACACGGCGCCCACCACGCTGCTCGGGGGCACGCCTTCCACAGCAGGGAGGGTCACCCCGCTTCCTGTCATTCCTGCTCTTCTTCTCGGACTGATTCTTAAGCTTTTTTGTCCAACGTGAGAGCCACTGATTTCCTTCTAGTGACTCCTTTTCTGCTTTAGAAGTGCTTGCGCTCTGTGTAACCAGGGGTCCTGGCTGGTCTGCGGCCAGCCTTCCCAAGGCAAGACATTCGGCACCCTGGGACATCAAGGAGGGTACACTGCTGGGGTCGGAGGGGGACTTGGCGGCCAGCCAGCTCATCGGGGTGTGATGGGGGAGACTCCAAAGTGGGCACTGATCAGCGATGTGACAGGACTGCCCAGCGTGAAGGCAGTCGGGGAGCACCCCCTTGTCTAACACCGAGGACTGTGTCACTGACTCCACCTTCCGGGCGCCGCTCTGCCATTCCCTGCCTGCCCAACACTGAGGTGGCACTGAACCCTTCTGACCCTTAGTTTCTTTCTCTGTAATAAAGGGGTGTTAATAACAGCCATGCTGGGGCTCCTGGGGGGCTCAGTGGGTGAAAGCCTCTGTCTTTGCGGCTCAGGTATGATCTCAGAGTCCTGGGATTGAGCCCCGCATCGGGCTCTCTGCTCAGTGGGGAGCCTGCTTCTCCCTCTCTCTACCTGTCTGCCTACTTGTGATCTCTTTCTGTCAAATAAATAAAATCTTAAAAAAATAAATAACAGCCATGCCTACTTCACAGGGCTCTTCTGAAAGAAGAAAAAAAATTCCAAGTCAAGGCACCCCGTGACCTTGCAGTGTAAGGGTCACTGTCTTGGCAGAGGCCTACGTTCTCAGCCTCTATCCTGGTGCCTCCAGCCCTGCAGTTCATCTTCTGCCCTCACTGCCCTCCTGACCCTGCACTTCTATGGGTCCTCAGTGTGTTCTGGGATGCAAAAACCAACGTGCCTCTCTGCCTCTGCACCCCCTTCCCTCTTGTCTCTGTGTGCTCGGCTGGGACCACGATCCACGCTTCCCCGTTCTCCCCTCCCCTGACTTCAGAAACTCACTCCAGGTTCCCGCTCCCTCACTGAGCCCAGGGCCCTTGGGTCTCCGAACACCGGCTCCCGCTGCTCCTGTCCTGCCGTCTCTTCCTTGGTAACCTGGAAGTCGGCGCTCCCCATCCCCCGCCCCGGGTGCCACCTCATCTCCACGCCTGAGATACGTGGGAATGCTTTGCTGGCCAGCAAGTTTACGTCGCTAGTCCCCACCTCTTGGCAGAACCCAGGAACAAGGGTGCCGGCACACAACAGACAGAGCCAAGAGATGAGTGAATGCACCAACCTGAGACCTCACAAGGAACACTTTCCACATCTATCCTGCCCAGCGCTAGGGCCACGCCCTCCATCTCCAAACCCACAAACTGCCTCTCCGACGACTTCCTCCTGCCTTCCTCTCTCTGGTCCCACCACCATCCACGTGGCCTCTGCCCTTTTGTCTCCGCATCAGCTTCTTATGCCTTGGCCAGTGCCTTCTCTTCCCCAACCGGCGGCACTGTCGGTATTCCTGTCTCTGCTCCATACTTGTTCTAAGAGGTTTTTAGAGCTCAGATGTCACCACACTACTCCCGGCTCAAAAGCCCTCAGAATCCCACTGCCGACAGATGAAAATCCTCTTCTACCTGGCATCCAGGGGTCCTTTATGATCCCAACTCTGCTTTCCATGCTGACTCGTCAAAATTTAGTTCTGCTCCTTCTGGAACATGCTCTGACCTTCCCCTCTTCTAGGGCTGTTTTTATTTCTAGGATGCTTTTCCTTCCACATGCCTCTCCTTATTCGAGTCTACCTCCCCTCCTCCTCTGGGTCACCATGGCACACCAGCCCCTTTCCCACCCATTACTCATCACTTCTTATCACTGCTCTGTCCCCTGACTATGACAGGTCTCTCTTCCGGGTGAAAGCCCTGCCTTCCCCTGGAGGAAGCTGGACATCCGGATTCCAGCGCCAGCTCTACCGTGTCCCAGAAGGACTCTCCTTGGGCAAATTATTTAGCCCAAAGGGAACTTCATCCACCAAACGTCCACCTCACTGGTTCACCACAAGGCTTCAGTTAAATACGCTGTCATTTAAGCACTTAGCAGGGTGTTTGGTGCACAGTAAATGCTCAGAAAAACACAAGGGATGCAGTCCTGGAATGAACGAATGAATGTTCTGGTGCTGTAGGACCGCTAAGGGGCGGAGGCTCCTACAGAGGAGCTGGGCCACCCGAGCGCCACCCGGGACCAGCAGGCGGCTGTCAAAGCGCCTCGGGTGGGACGCCGTGCGGGAGCTTGACCCCGTCACAGCCCGGCCCCCCGACGGTGACCGCCTGAGGAGGAAGGCGGCTGCTGAGGCCCCGGCATATGCTGGAGGGGAACGGACAAGTCCAGGGCTGGGAAAACCACACAGGGACACACACACGGGGACGAGCGGGTGGCGTCCGAGGCACGTCACAGGACAGTTACAAGGTGAGCCAAGTCCGACGGGGTCCAGCTACCTCCCCATTGGCCGGAGGGGACAACTGTCAGGAGACGCAGACGTCCCGGCTCGAGGGCCGTCTGTGGTCTGACACCCAACACCGTGGCCTCGTAAAGCGCAGGTGAGGCCATTAAGTCACTACTCACACCTCTTCCCCTAAGTTCATGCATCTGAGGGGACCCGTTCTCTCCCCATCGGCTGAGACCCTCCCCAGGGCACATGTGAGAAGGCCCCCAAGTGCTCAGGCCCTTCGGCTCAGAAACCAGCCTGGGGCGTGAGGGGGAGACCCGCTGCTACGGTGCGAGGAAGCCACAGCCGCCCGGGCACGAGGCGAGCTCGGCAGCGCAGGGGTCTGCTTCCCTCCGTTTCACAAGCCTGATGACCCCTAGCGATGAACGTGGAGCACCGTACCTGGATAAGAGTCAGACTGAACACATTCAGTTATTTTCTCAGCCTAAAAACGAATGTAGAAGCCATTAGTTCTGAACATCTAGGCACGCGATTGGGGGAGTCTTGTTGGGCACCCCTGCGGTCCCGAGGGCCCCCCTTACATACCTTGTTGCTGCCATTGCACACTCTGATAATGGACACATAGTGTCTAATTTTTCTGCAAGTAGAAAACAAGGCATTATTTCTCTCCTGGCTCTCTAGTCTGATGGGTATGCAGCTGATTTTTATTAAGAAAGAGCATCTCTTTCACAAACCACAAAATGCTCTGAGGGGAGCATTTCCACTGTTTGTGGACAAGGCCGCCAATAACCAGGCCAGAGTCTACAAGGATCCTCTGGTGTCTGTGCAAAACAGAAGTGGACTCCTCAGTAAAAACAACACAATTCGTCCAAGTCTTCGTAACATACAATAAAAAATACCGGTGTTTTAAACAATGCATATTAACTGCATATTAACCAACCAAAAGCCTTTAATTCCCTGGCACGTTTTCATTTTCACAGCCCTTTGTATGGCTGCTCGTCCTCAGGTCCCAGCGAACCCCGAGCTCAGGGCCATCAGGGCGGCGCCACAGGCCGCACGGAGCTCACTAGCGGGGTCTCCACAACCAAGCACTGGGGACTGGACTCCCCACTTACTGGGCCTGCCACTTCCCCGCTTTTTCCCCTGGATCGTCAAATCCCTCCACTAACTGCAAAAAAACGTGGAGGACAAAGAAAGGCCAAGATCAGACCAGAGAGCCCACGCAGACCCGGCTCCCCGAGGCGGTGGCAACGGGCAGCACAGCCGGCGCCCAGGCACGGGAGCCCTGCTATCGGTGCGGCGGCCCTGGGCCAGAAACCTCCCTCCTCAGGCCTCAGTTTCCTCATCTGGAAAATGGAGATGATCGCAGATGCCACAGTGCGTGCTTGGGGAGGCAGGAAGTGACGTCTCCCAGGCACTGAGAGCCTGCCCACGGAGGGACGGGCTTGAGAAACGGCGGCCGCTGCTGTTGCCACCACAGCCACATCTCGTCCTAGCCTTTTCTTCCCCTCATTCTCTGGATAGAGATCACACACTAGGTATGATTTTATAGTTTGATTTTTGTGTTCATCTTAAGCATTTTCCCTTACCACTTAATTTTCTATGATCATCTTTCTAATGGCTGCATACCTTATTGTTGGCTGTCCTACAATTCATATTCATAATTTCCCACTGTCCGTATTAAGATAAATTCTGACACAAACCATAGGAAATGTTTGGGCTCCTGATATAGAATACTTTGCAATCTGTAGTCACATCTATTTTATAGGAGAGTTGCTATAAATGGGAGTATTTTAAATACCTTTATCTAGTTTGATAAGTCTACGCAGAAACAACACACAGGCTTTCAAATTAGCTAAAAATCTTTTAAAATATAGGGAGTCCACCCATTAGTGTTCTTACCACACAGCTTAATAACGTGACACTCTAACGGGAACGCTTTAGTCTCTCTTGTGCCCACACAGCTGAAGCAAGCCCGTCCGGAGCCTGGTGGCTCTGGGTTGCAAGCTGGGGGGTCGGGCGATAGCCACAAGGATGCTATGCCCTGGAAGGCCATCCTTTGTTGACACCTGACCTTGTGACAAGTCTTCTAAATCTCTGCATGCAGTTCTTAACTTACTGAAGTATTCAGAGCAAATTCTACACTAAGCCAAACAGCATGTTGACTGGAGTACCTGATGTTTCCACTTACCCCCCCTGTCCAACGACAGGTATTATCTTCACATTTTGTTGCACATTATCTCCATCTTTCTTTTTGGCGTGGTAGATTCCTTGCCACTCCTATAAATGGAACGTAAGCATCAATCTATTGTGTGTTCAAAACACAAACACAAGAACATCTTCCTCTTCAGGCTCTGACTCACTTATCGGGGCTGTGGCACTTAGAATCAAAATCATCCCAACCCAAACACCATTCTGGGTACCTGACCATTTCCCCCAAGTCTGTGTCCTCCTGGGTGGCCAACAAATGCCAGCTGGCCACCGTGTGGGTGGTCACAGGTTTTCAGGGGCTGTCTGCTGGCAAAAGAGGGCCTGGGCCCACGAGGCAAGAATGCTTCCCGGCTGCAGCACCCAGACTCCTCGGGCTCTCCGAGCTCCCCCTGCATCTGGGAAGGGGCGAACCTTGGGACCGGGGCAGAGAAGGGGCCACCTCTGCTGCCACCAGGGTGGTGGCCGGCTACTGCCCTCTGGGACGTGTGAGGGCTTCCGCCTCTCGCAGGGAGGTGGAGGGGGAGCATAGCCAGGACCAGGCTCAGGGAGAAGAAATCGGTGAGACCCGAAAGGCCGGGGCCGCAGCTACATCGGCCGTGCTCGCACGATCAAAACATGCGCGGACCCTTCTAGAGTGAAACCGCAGTCTGCGAGAGGAGGTGTGCGCGGGCCGTGACCACACGGGGTCTGGGTTTGCAGGGGCTGGGGGTGGCACCCCACTCCTGGGGGGGTGTGGAGAAGCCTGGGATGGAGCTGGGTTCTGTCACCACCTAAAACATTCTGAATTCCTCCAAGAGTCACCAAGGTCCTTAATCTATAAAGAGCCCAAAAATCCACCATAGGACATTCAACTCTTAGGGTATTCTCTAATCTTTCTGACCTTCTAGATCCCTTAGGTCCTTCGGCTGACCAAGGCAGGAAGCAGACCACCCAAGGCAGCCTTGGTGGCCAACCTAACTCTTCTGTCCAGACCCTTACACAGGGTCCGTTCTGGAATCCTCCATGCGTACACCCTGGCAGCCTGCATGCAAATGCCCCCAGGAGACTCTCCTCCTCAGGCTCCTCTGAGAAAGTAGATTCAGCAGAAGCCAGGACGCTCTGACAGAAGCAAGGGATGGTTCCTGATGCTCCCTCCTCTCCAGCACCCCCGGCCAGCGCACTTGGGAAAACACGGCGCGCCACGGAAGGACTGGAGTAAGAGCCAGCCCGGGAGCCAGCCCCGTGCCGTGCTTACCGGCCCCGGGGCAGAAGGGAGGTGAGGGTCTGACGCACTGTGGTGCTGAGGGGAGACTGGCCTGTGCCAGGCAAGGGCTAAACAGGGGTCCCGAGGCAGGAAGCTACCGCCCGCCTTCCGTATCCGCAGGCCCGCGTACAGGCCGCGGGAGGCTGCAGCAGACAGGTACTGGCCTTACTGCCGCAGCTCACTACCGAGGGCAATGTGGGAAACCGGGGTGCTGCTGGCAGAACTCTGTGAATAGACCAAACGCCAGTGAGCGTAGACTTTCAATGGGTGAATTGTACACTACGTGAGTTCTCAATTATTCTCAACAGAGAATTTTCTCAGTAGAGCTTTTACATAAAAGAGGGAGAAATATGGGAGAAAATTCAATCCATCCATCAATCAGCACTTTAAAATCTATCTGCAGGACCTTCTCCCCTAATCCTTTCTGCACAGACATGAGCAGCTGCAGATCCCAAGCAGAAGAGTAAGAAGCCAGTCGAGCCGAGCTCAGCGGTCCGGCTAAGGAACCGGGCAGGCGAGCCGGGCCTCTGCTCGGAGAACAGCTTTGCCTCTAAGGTCTCCAGCCACTAACAGAAACGAAAAATAGTTACATAGCACAGATCCTATTTCGTATCAGAAATATTGGCCTCTCCTAAACATATGAGTTTTAGTTCTTGAGAATAACACAGACTACCTTAGAACGTGATTACGAAGATCACATCTAGTAACGCACAGAAAGTCAGCGAAGTGACACATGGCAAACGTCCAGTAAATGTCCTGTTTCCGGCCCAGGTGGTTTTGCGCAGGCCTCCCCGGGCCGGGCTCCCCTCAGAACTGCACACCCCGCTTCCGTTCTGGGGCAGGCCCACACCAAGCTGGGCTCCTGTGACTCCGCGACAGCCCCTCTGGGTGCCCAGGCCGCCGGCTGCTCTGGCCCCAGGGCTAGCGCAGGAAAGGGAGAGAGGAAGCAAAACCACTCCAGGAATGGAAGTCCAGGCAAGTGTGGGGCCGGCCAACAAGCAGAGACGGCAGAGGCTGGGGAGGAGGGATTTTTTTTTTTTTTTAGGGGGATGAGAGAAAAATTGCTGTTAGACAAGGTGATTTGAAGACGATGCGGGAAGTTGCATGAGACCCTGGAGGGCCGCTGCGGCTCCGAGTGGGGAGGAGCGGGTCATCTCTGCAGAGCAGCGAAGGGGCCTCGCCAAACAAGGAGCTTTCTGAGGAACACGGCAGGGATGAAGAGCCCAGGTAAACCGGGGAGGAAGGGTGGAGAAGAGCGGATCCTGTGAGGGAGGAAAGCAGACGAACCACAGGAGCTCAAGTCTAGAAAAGCCAGAGGGCTCCGCAGCCAAGCATCGGGAGTACAGGCTGCCGTCGAGCCCCCGACATTTCCTCGGCACCTACGAGACACAATTTCCAAGGGAAGAGCCCCTGGAAGGCTCAGGTACGTGAGAAGAGGAGAGCCTGGGTTCTAGAGCCCTGCCTGAGAAGTCTTGGGGATGAGGAAAGGGAGGGAATCGGGAAGGATATACACGGGGATGCAAAGAAGCATTTGAGCGTGGAGGCTGAAAATCAAGGTCACCTGACCCCGAGAGGAGCCCCTGGCTGAGAGCGACAGGCGGAGGGGGCTGTGCAGAGCCGTGCTTGCCGGGCTCGCTGTCTGAGCGTCATCGGAATTTCTTCTCTGCCCCTGGGTGGCACGCCTGGGCTCTGACGCCCCTGTCCGTCACCTGACCACTTCCCGAGTCCCCGTTCTGGTCCCCAGGGCACCTCTGGGCTCTCTCCCCTGAGCCCGGGGCCACTGTCGCCCTGCTTCTCCCTCCCTGGGGAGACTCAATCAGAAAGGCCATATATTCGTTCACCCCCCAAAATGTGCCCAACTAAGTGGCCAGTCTACTGTCGCCAGCGAACCAGCAGGGCCCAGACAAAGGGCAGCGGCTGCTCTTCTGCCCCAGGAACTCCAAGACATGCCAAATAAATAAGCGTGCTCCTTTCCGAACTAAAGTGAT
>CM052797.1:3484558-3522968 GCA_028533885.1 Nasua narica
CCCCCCCCCCCCCCCCCCCCCCCCCCCCCCCCGCTGTCCTCCGCGATGGGTGGGGATGCCCCGTGTCCCTGCGGCCAGATCAAGGCGCACGAGGGCCGTCCTCTCTGGCTCGTGCCCAGCTGACCCTCAGAGCAAAACCACCGGCTGACCCCTTCTCTAGCAGGCCTGGGAAGGCCACGGGAAAGCCGCCCACGGCTGCTGGGTCAGCAAGACTGCTGTTTGGTCACCGGCTTCTGAGGACACCCCTTCTAACTGAGCGGCGGAGCCCGGCTCGGGCGGTACTGCTGAGTACCTGAGGGGCTCTTCATCTCAGACTCCACTGCTCTTTCTAGGGGACATGCCACTCTCTCCAGCAAGAAAACCATCATCCTTGATGGCAAGCTGGAGGCAGAATGGGATTCGGGTAGTGCCCACCGCTGTTATTCCCCCGGGAGTGTGTCACCGGGCCCTCACAGCCAGCCTGCCCTCTCCTTGTTTTCACCGCAAGGCCAGCTGGTGTGCCCAGGGCCACGGGAGAACAAAGGGACACGAGCCCACGAATGGCATCTCAGGGGCGCAGGTGAGGTGGGGGTACGGGCTCCACGGAGCCCCTCTGGCCCCCAGAGCAGAGCGCTCTGCCAGCTGCAGGAAAGGTGCCGGCCGGGCGCCAGGCAGAGGCAAGACAGGCGGCCGCCAGCCCCTCGAGTGTTTTGAATAATCAGATCAACAGTCTCTCCTCAATTTCCAAAAGTTAGAAAGAGCCCAGCAGGAAAGACTATGAAAAGCGGGAGCCTTTAACTTGCCATCGCACATGAAATCCTAACTGCGAGGTGCCGGCAGGAGCCAGCGCTCCGGGAAACGCCCCGCGGACTGCACCTGCCTTTGGCCGGCCGCCCCCCGCACCGCGGTTACGCGACCTGCGCATTCACTGCCTGGGACAGAAGTTCTCTCAGGCAGTTTGTGTTTTGCTTTTCTTTCTAGACCAGAATGTAGCAGAGCGGCGGCACACAGGAGGCATTCCAAAAAAGGCTAGACAGATGCACGAGGCTCAGAGATGCTGGGCTCCGATGTTCTGAGACTCTGGGACTCGCTGGCAATCCTGCGCCCGAAGGCACTTGCCAACATCTACCACTCCGACCGTCCGCTGTTAGCAAACATTACTACAAACATAAAGACACTGACTTCAAGTTACCCTGCGTAATAGCTGATCATATCCTACACTTTCTTGGTTTCAGTTTCCTCCTCTGCAAAATGGGACTAACAGGGTCACCACCACCGACACTCCCCTGGGCTCCTGCGAAGAGTGAGACTCTCATTACCCGGCACATGCCACACCCAGTGAATACTCGGCTTCGTTTCCTCTTTGTTACGTGGAAGTAAAAAAGGTACTGACCTCTTACTTACCTTGCCTATCCTGATGCATGAATTTATAGTATCGAGCAAATCAGCCTTTTTTTCATTTATAGGCACTTCTGCTAGCTCCTTTCCTATTAATTCACCTGACTGATAGCCCATGGTTGTTTCAAATGCAGGATTTGCATACTGGGGGGAGACAGGAGAAACAACATCAAGCAAATTAAAAGAGAATTTGGAAAGAAGACAATCAAGGTTATTCACCCCAAGCTCTCCTGTCTTCTGCCGAGAAAGCTCTGGGACCTGGAGCTTACTGTGACAGTTCTAAAGCCGTAAGAGCAAAACCCCAGGAGATCCCTAGAGCCCAGAGAAGGCTCTGCTCCGCGGACACCAGGCTGGGCTTTTTGGTGGTCCCTGGAGCCCCAGAGAGAGGAGTGGGCCCCATCCCACTTGAACACCAACAGAGGAAAGAAGCTAAGTGGGGACAGGCCCGAGGTGCTACAAAAGGACTTTCTGGGTGATGACACGTTAGAACGATGCACCAGACTACCGTACGGAGCACCCAGGCGCCCCCTCCAGCAAGTCACTTAACCCTCTAAGTCTCAGTCCGTGCATCTGCTTAAGGAGAATGAAACCCCCAGGTTGCCGCTCTCATATGACACACAGCAGCAGCGTGCTGGGAAAGCAGGCGGTGTTTACAGAGGCGAGGCTGTATGGCTGAATCTCAGAGAGGACCACAAGACTAGAAGAAAACATATAGGAAAGTTGTACCTAATAAAGCAACAACGGATAGTGCTGAAGGTCTATGTTCCTCGCTAGACACTCTAGTGAGCACCTGGCACACCCCCGCCCACTTAGAACCTCCTGATGAAAGGCAGGTTGTTGGGAGCATGACTATCATTCCCATCTGTCGGTACAGCTGGGAGAGACTAAGCAGCTGGCCCGATGATGCTCAGCTAGGACGGAGTGGTGACTGCCTGCAAGCCCAGCCCGCCTGCCACCAGCCCGTGTCCTCAGCACCGGCCCAGGCTGCCTCTCAGGGCACTGACTCCTGGAAGCTGGAATCGGCAGCTCTTTACCCAGCAAGTCGCAAGTGAAAGTGAAGAGCCGCCCTGCTCAGAAGGGAGGGTAAAGTGCAGCTGATTCTCAGACAAGGGGAGCATTTCCTCGGCACAAGCCCTCTTCTGTTACCTAAAAGTACAAGCTACGGTATCTTGAGTTGCACGTATGAATCCGCTTTGCTAACGATGGGTAATCTGTGCAGCAACTACTAGGTTATTCTGGAAGTTCTGAGTAGTTTCTAGTAAATTTCTATAGGTGTGAATTCTCTTCAAAAACAGTGAGAAAGGCTAGAGCTTGCAGACCCCAGTGGTAATCCCTTTGGATAAAAGTCTCCGCTTGTTAAACAAACAAACCAAAAGATGAGCAGCAACAAATGCAGATGTGGTATTTCCCCAAATATCTCTAGCACCTTAATTATTAGTATCTTTTCTTATCTACGAGGTACTTTAAATTTTAAACTATGTATTTTATAGACTTGGTTCTCATAATCCTCTAAGGAAAACTTGGTCTCTTGAACTTCGGAAAGAAAAAAAGATCATACTGGAGAGGTTCAATCCTAAAAGAATAAACAATACCAGAAATTCAGAAAAATGAACTTCCCAAATAACAAACCTGTATAATGCGGTCTTCACTTGTAATTTCAATTGCTTCTTGACTTTTCTCTAATGCAGTGAATATTGAGTTACAAGCCCTTAACGGGTAGGAAAAAAAAAAAAAAAAAAAAAGACTGATTAATGTAAATACTACAAAACATATAATACAAGCTTGGATTGTTGCATTAACTTATTTAAATGTGTTTTTCATCTGAGGATGAAAGGAACAAATACTAAACTCCAGAAAAAGGAGGGAAATATTAAAAGGCATAAAGAAAAAAGGAACACGCTCCACAACCACGCTACTTGGGGCCGTGACTACGCACGACGGGTCCCCCCCTTCCAGCGTGAGCACAGGGTGGGAGACACGCCCGACCAAATCCCAGCCCCTCTCCAGCTCTGGGATCCTGTGCACAGAAGCTCCCGAGCCTTCCTTCTCCCCGTCTGACGAGCCCCGAGGGCTGCGTGAGAGAGAGAATGAAGAGTCCTGCAGAGCCCAACAGGGAGGAGGCAGTCAGCCATCTGTAGTTATTATTCCTTTTTTTTTTTTTAATGTAAAGAAGAATATGCGTTTGGAATGAGGAAAGAAATCCTAACAAATTACAAACTTAAAAAGATGCTAATCATCACAAAACCCAGAAAAATAACCACGCAGTTAACCTTGAGTAAGGCAGGGGCTAAGAGTGCCGACCCCCTGGGCTGTCAAAAATCGGCGTATGACTCTTGATGCCCCAGAAACTTAAATATGAATAGCCTACGCCTACTGTAGACTGGAAGCTTTATCCATAATATAACCAGTCAATCAACATAGATTTTGTACGTTATATGTATTATCTACTGCTCCTCACGACAAAGTAAGCTTGAGGAAAGAAAACGCTAGTAAACAGATCATAAGGAAGAGAAAACACATTTACAGGTATTTAGTGAAGAGAATCCACGTGTAAGTGAACCCGTGCGGTTCAAACCCATGTTGTTCAAGGGCCAACTGTAATTTTATTCACAAACTCCCTGATACATATCTGTAGTTTCTGTGTATATCCGAGATATATCTCGGGCAGTATAATCTCTGATGGCCTATTCCTATCACCACATAATTTTTACAGTTACCAGAAAGATAATTCTGTCTTAATGAAATATAGTGGACTTAGAAGATTCTGTTAGCTTCAGGTGTAGAACACAGTGATTCGCCTTTTGTACACACTGCAAGTGATCACCACGGCAAGTCTAGGCATCATCTGTCACCGCACAAAATCAATACAATATAGCTCACCCTTGAACACATGGGTTTAAACTGCAGAGTTCACTTATACGTGGATTTTCCCAATAAATACAGTACTGTAAACGTATTTTCTCTTCCTTATGATCTTTTTAGCAGTGTTTTCTTTTCCTTGGTTTACTTTATTGTGAGGACATAGTATATAATACACATATCATACAAAATCTCTCTTAATTGATGGGTTATGTTATGGATAAGGCTTCTGGTCTACAGTAGGCTGTTACTACGTAAGTTTCTGGGGAGTCGAAAGTTATACACGGATTTTCAAATGCATGAGGGGTCAGTGCCCCCAGCCCCGCATGGTTCAAGGGCCAACTGTATTACTCGACGCTATTCCCCATGATGTACGTTACACCCGCGTGATATACTTACAACTATAGGTCTGTGCCTTAGGATCCCCTGTGTATCCGGCCCAAACCCCCCTCCCCTCTGGTTGCCAGCACTCTGCTCTCCGTATTTATGAATCTAGGTTTGGTTTGGTTTGTTGTTTAGATTTCACTTAATTATCTTTCTCTGATGGCAAGATTTCATTCTTTTTCATGGCTGCGTAATATTCTTCTGTGTGCACGCACATGTGCGTGCACACACGCACGCACACACTGGAATGAATATATGTATATGTAAAACATCTTTTTTTATCCACGTACCTACCTACTGATGGATATTTGGGTTACAGTTCCATAATTGGCTATTGTAAATAATGCTGTAGTAAATACAAAAATGCTTACTATCATTTGGAATTAGTGTTTTTGTATTCTTTGGGTAAATATCCAGCAGTGGAATTACTGAGTCATATGGTAATTCTATTTTTAACCTTTTGGAGGAAACTCCTGTCTTCCACAGTGCTGCACCTGTTTGCATTACTACCAATGGTGCACGAAAGTTCTTTTTTCTCCACATCCTCGTCAACACTGTATCTTGTGTTTTTGATTTTAGCTATTCTGATGGGTGTAAAGTGATCTATCACAGGGATTTTGACTTGAATTTCCTTGAGGATTAGTGATCTTGAGCATCTTCTTATGTGCCTTCTTATGTGCCTGTTGGCCATCTATCTTCTTTGAATAAAATGTCTATTCAGATTCTCCATCCAATTCTTAATTTTTTGTTATTCAGTTATATGAATTCTTCATGTATTTTGGATATTAACTCTTAGTGGCTATACGATTAGCAAATATCTTCTCTCATTCAGTAGGTTCACTTTCACTTTGTTGATGGCCTCCTTCTCTGTGCAAAAGCTTTTTAGTTTGATGTAGTCTCATTTAATTTTGCTTTTGTGCTCGTCTTTGGAGTTTGATTCAAAAACAAAACAAACCCCCCAAAAACAAAAACAAAACACCCACTAAAACCACTGTCAATGAGCTTGCTACTTATTTTTCTTCTACGAGTTTTATGGTTTCAGGTCTTGCATCTAATTCTTTAAATGCATTTTGAGTTAACTTTTGTATATGGTTAAGAGAGTGGTCCAGTTTCATTCTTTTGCATTTAGTTATCCAGTTTTCCTTACAAACATTTATTTAAAAAAACTGTCCTTTCCCTATTATGTATTCTAGCTTCTTGTTGTAGATTAACTGACCACATAAACATGGGTTTCCGAGCTCTCTATTCTCTCCCACTGATCTGTGTGTCTGTCCTCACTCCAGTACCGCACTGTTGTGATTGCCACAGGTCTGTAGTTTAGCCTGAAACCAGGGAGCTGCCACCTCCACCTTTGCTCTTCTTGCGCAAGATTCTACCAGCTATTCAGGGTCCTCTATGGGCTCGTACAAATTTGGGGGATTATTCTACTTCTGTGAAAAATGTCAATGGAATTTTGACAGCGATTACGTTAAATTTGCAGACTGCTTTGCATAGTATGGACATTTTAACAATATTAATTATTCCAATGAGCATGGGATATGTTCCTATTTATTTGTGTAGTCTCAGATTCCTTTTATCAATGTCTTATAGTTTTCAGTGATCATTGATTCCTAGATATTTTATTCCTTTTGAAGCAATTACAAATAGGATTTATTTTTCTTTTGGATAAGTGTCTAGAAATGCAATGGAATTTTGTATATTGATTTTGCATCCTGGAACAATCCTAGTGAATTGTTTATTAGTTCTAGTAGCTTTTTGGTGGCGTCTTTAGGGTTTTCTATTTATATAGTATCATTTTATCTGCAAATAGTGAGTTTTACCTTTTCATTTCCAATTTGGATGCCTTTTATTGGGTTTTCTTGCTAATTGCTTTGGCTAGGACTTCCAGTACTATCTTAAATACAAACGTATGTGGTGGGGGGGAGGGGGATTCTTGTCCTGCTTTTGACCTTAGAAAAGCTTGCAGCTTTTCACTACGGAGTATGGTGTTATCTGTGAGTTTGTCATATACACATACAATACCTCTTACAGTGAGATACGTTCCCCCGTACCTACTCTGTGGAGACTTTTTTTTTTTTTTTTAAGATTTTATTCATTTATTTGACAGAGAGAGAGATCACAGGTAGGCAGAGAGGCAGGCAGAGAGAGAGGGGGAAGCAGGCCCCCGCTAAGCAGAGAGCCCGATGCGGGGCTCGATCCCAGGACCCTGAGATCATGACCTGAGCCGAAGGCAGAGGCTTTAACCCACTGAGTCACCCAGGTGCCCCATCTGTGAAGACTTTTTGTTATGAATGGATGTTATACTCTGTCAAATGTTTTTTCTACATCTACTAAGATGATCAAAGCGTTTTTTAGCTATCATTTTGTTAATGTGGTGTATCATGTTGATTGATCTGTAGATGGAAACACCCCTGTATCCCCCCAATAAATGGTATATGATCCCTTTAATGTATTGCTGAATTCAGTTTGCTAACAGTTTGTTGAGGATTTTTGCATCTATATTCATCAGGGATAGTGGCCTGTCATTTTACTATTCGGTGGCACCCTTGTTTGGTTTTGGCATCAGGGTAAATCTGGCCTCATAAATTGAGTTTGGAAGAATTCCCTCCTCTTTTGTTTTTTGGAAGAGTTTGAGAAGAACTGGTATTAATTCTTCTTTGAATGTTTAGTAGATTTCACTAGTGAAGCCACCTGGTCCTAGACTCTGTTGTTTGGAGGTTTTTGATTACTCATTCAATCTCCTTGCTAGTAATTGGTCTATTCAGATTTTCTCTCTCTTCGTGATTCATTCTTAGAAGACTGTATGCGTCCAGGAATTTATCCATTTCTTCTAATTGTTGGCACACAATTGTACATAGTTGTCTCTTACAATTCTTCGTATTTCTGTGGTATCCTAAGTTCTCTTTCATTTCTGATTGTATTTATTTGTGCCCTATTTTTTCTCCTGAGTCCAGCTAAAGGTTCGTCAGTTTTATCTTGCAGTGAACCAGCTCTTAGTTCCACTGATCTTTTTTGTGTCTATGTCTGCCCTGATCGTATTTCCTTCCTTCTACTAACTTTGAAGCACTGTTTGCTCTTCTCCTAGTTTCTTTAGGTGTAAAGTTATTGTTTAAGATTTTTTTCTTCAGGTAGGCTTGTATTGCTACGAACTTCCCTTTCAGAGCCACTTTTGCTGCAATCCCATAGATTTTGGTGTATCATATATATTTTTTCATTTGTTTCTAAGCATTGTTAAAAATTCCTCCTTTGATTTCTTTGATGGCCTATTGGTTTGTTCAGTAGCATGTCTCCACATTTTTGTGGTTTTACCAGTATTCTTCTTGTAATTGATTTCTAGTTTCATACCACCGTAGTCAGAAAAGATGCTTGCTATGATTTTAATCTTCTTGAAAGTACTGAGACTTCTTTTGTGGCCTAACATGATCTATCCTGGAGAATGCTGTATGTGCACTTGAGAAGATTATGTATCTTGCTGCTTTTGCATGGAATGCTTTGTATGTATCTATTAAGTTCATCTGGTCTACATTACTGTTTAAGGCCAATGTTCCCTTATTGATTTTCTGTCTGGACGATCTATCCACTGATTTAAGTGGGGTGGTAAAGTCCCCCACTATGATTATATTGTCAATTTCTCCCTTCATGCCTATTAATATGTGCTTTATATATTCTGGTGCTATGTTGGGTGGGTAGATTTTTTATAAATATTGTATTTTCTTCTGGGGTTGACCTCTTTATTATTATGTAATGCCCTTCTTTTCTTTCATTACAGCTTTTGTTTTAAAATCTATTTTGTCTCATATGAATATAGTTACACCAGCTTTCTTTTTGTTTCTAGCACGGAAGAGCATTTTCCAGCTCTTCCCTTTCAGTCTGTGTGTGTCCTTACTTCTGAAGTGAGTCTCTTGTAGGCACACACACAGATGGGTCTTTTTGAAAATTAATTTTTGATTCAAGTATAATACCTTTGAGTAGATAATTTAATCTATTACATTTAAAGTACTTATTGGGTAAGTACTTACTGCCGTTTTGTTAGCTGTTTTGTGGATATTTCTATAGTTCTTTCTGGTTTGATAACTTGCTTTAGTGTTATGTTTCGATTTCTTTCTCATTTTGTTTTGTGTATTTCCTGTAACTTTTGTTTCGTGGTTACCAAGAAGTTCACATATATTGTCCTATGTATTAACAGTCTATTTTAGGTTGGTAGCAACTTAAATTTGAATATATTCCAAAAATGCATTTTTACTAACCCGTTTTGCTTTTGATGTCACATTTTACACTATTTTATTATCCCTTAAAGAAGTTCCCAGCTCTGATATAACAAGCTTAGAGTAGATAGATCTAGGAGAAGCCCTACCTGGTTTTATGATTCTTTTTAAAATTTTTGCAGATTTGGGAAATAAAAAATAGCATATCATTCTCATTTTCATTTCTTTGATTACTAGTTAAGCTGAATATCTATCTTTTCACGTTTACTGGCCATTATCTTCTGTGAACTTCTTGATCATGCCTTTTTAATTTTTTTCTACTGGATGTTTCCATTTTTCAATGATCCATCAAAGCTCTTTACATTATTGGATTTTAACCTGGCTATGTTACAGATATAGTCTCCCCAGTATGTTATTTATCTGAAAAAGTAATATTATTGGGGTGCCCGGGTGACAGAGTCAGCTAAGCATCCAACTCTTGGTTTTGGCTCACGTCATGATCTCAGGATCGTGAGATCAATCCCCACATCAAGCTCCATGCTCAGCAGGGGGTTCTGCTTAAGATTCTCTCTCCCTCTCTCTCTGCCCCTCCCGTGCACGTCTGCACACACTCTCTCTCTCAAATAAACACATCTTTAAAATAAAATTAAAATGTAACATTGTTTTTTTTTAATTGTTGACAAGCGTGACATTTTTATAGTGCTTAATCTCTCTTCCTTTACCCAATCTGGCTTTTATACCATGCTGAATTTAAAAAGACTTCATCATCCAATTACATATGTTCACTTATATTTTTTTTTAGTACTCACGTAGCCCTACTTTTTAACATCAAGTCTCTAAGTCACTGGAATTTATTTTGGGGTTGGGTGTGGGTTCAAGATATAACTTAATTTTCCTTCCAGTTAACAAGTTGTCACAATTCTATTCACTGAAAACTGTGCCCTTTTCCATGTTGGTTTAAGCTGCCATATTGATCATATGCTAAATTCTTAAATAACTCGAGTCTATTTCTACACTTTACATTCCAGTTTACTGATCTAGCAGTAACACAAAGGTGCTTGTTATAGCTTGTTAGCACATTTTAACATCCAGCAGAACAAGTCTGGATTTCTCCCAGCTCTCTAGCCCCACATCTCCCCCCACTTCCCTTCCTATCTTTCCTTCCCTTCACCATGGACTCCCTTGGTCGCCAGCTGGTGCAGAGAACAAAGCAGGGCATGAAGGCAGATGGGGACAGAGAGGTAAGCAGAAGACGCACCAGAGAGAGCTGTACAGGCCGTATCTTAGAGCTTGGACTTTATCCTGAAGGCAGTGGGGAGGTGCAGAACCCACACACAAGTAGAACCGCATGTTACTGTGGTGTGGAGAATGACAAGGAGTCAAGAAGGATGTAGGGAGGCTGACAGCTCAATAGTCCAGGTTCAGAGAAAAGAGTGGCCTAAAGAGGAAGATAAGTGGGCATATTCCACAGACACTCAGGAACAAAACGGACAGGACTGGGGGGACGACCGGAGCTGGGGTTGTGTGAAGGAGACGCGGTGGTTTTAGTCTAGGACCACAGCGGAGACGATGCTGTGCTCGCTAAGCTGAGGGATTCAGGAAGAAAGGCCAGAGGTTACAGTTAGATTTAGGGGTGGAGGAGAAACAATGACTGCGGCGTGGGAAAGGCTGATTACAACCGGGAGGACTCCCCGCGCTGTGTGCGGCTTCTGAGGCCTCAGACCTAACTCACTCAATCTCCCCGGGCGTCAGCGGCTGCACCCGACCCGGCCAGATAAGCTCTACGTCACCAACTGGTGAGGACGCCTGCCTCTCAGAGTGGCCGGCAGCCTCACTCGCGGTGGGGACGCTGCAGCCAGCCTGCATCCGGAGGGAGGGAGGGAGGAGCAGGCCTCGGGCAGCCATTCACCTCAGTTTCCTGGCAAAACCCAGCAGCAAAACTCTTCTGGACACTTTACTAGCCTTGAAACATGTCTGCTCGTCAGAACTTCTCTGCTAGCTCAAGCTTCATTTCCTTTGGTCTGTGAAGTACTTTCTTCCTTCCTGCACGTGGAACCCGGCGCTGGTCCCCACTCATCTCCCTCCCCCAAGGCATGACCCCCTTCCCCGTCCTGGGCATCTACACAGTCATCTCATTCTCCCCTTGATCCCTGGAAATAGGAAAGAAGCACAGACCACCCAAGGAAGAAACCCAGGATGACAAAGAGCTGCTGAGTTTTTTCTCCTTCCATCAAACTCCTGTAATTGTACTAATTTTTTGTTTTCCTATTGTACAAGGAACAAGGTTTCTACTCAATTAACTTAAAAACAAACAAACAAATAAAAAAACCTGTTGCCCAGGAGAAAATTACAAAATGCTTACCCGTGGAGAAGAAAATACGTCACCCAGCAGAGATAACTAGTATCGGTAGGTTGGGGGTGTGTATACAAGTTATTTTTTTTTTTTGTAAAATACTAAACAGATAATTCAGTATTTACGTTTCCAGCCTGCTCTTCTGTTTACAGTCTTCTGGAGAAGTGTGGGTCTCCCATCGCTAACGGGTCCGCTCGCTGGGTGCCCAGGCGGATGCCCAGAGTGGGTGTGGAGAGAGTCACCGGGTTGCCGGCCGCTCCCACCCCAGCAGGTCAGTTAGAGCCTCAAGAGCCAGAGCCCAGACAGCACTGCAGAGCCGCCCCCCCACCCCCCCACCCTCCCCACCCCCCGCCGGCGTGCTGTGGGCAGCCCCGAGGGGGCGGGGCCGGTTACCTGAGTTTGAGCTGGGACCGCACCTCTCCGAACTCCAGCTGGAGCAGTTCATTGTAACAAGCCATGAGGCTGGGGTTCTCCACATACCTCTGCAAAGACAAAGGACACGTTGTGGATAAACCAATGTGCCTCCTTAAGTTAATCTGTCAATAAAAAGAACTCTTTAACAGACTTCTCAAGGGGGTAACTGGAATCTAAGAAATACATCATCTTTAGTGACGAACAGGAACTGAGAGATGAAAACCTGTGGGTACCGAATCAGCTCCGAAGAAGGCAGGGCCTACGAAGGCTTTGTTTGAGGTAAGAGGATTTTGGTCGTCCGCATGTCACTAGCAGAGCCTAGAACATGTGGAAGGAAGAAATCTATTTAACCGAAGTCCTATTTCTACTAACTTCCAGAGTATACACCCTCATTTGAGCACGGAACGCGGTCCTCGTTACGACTGCCCAAGCTCACAGGAAGCAAACGCATGCTGGCGCATCTCTTCGTATCAGGATTTCACAAAGATAAACCCCACGCAGGCGACATCCTCCTACGCCCACTTCGAACCATGGCTCAACCGAGCCACCAAAGGATGGCCCTCCACGTGAGAGGTGCTGGCAGAGCCACAGCTTTGCCTGGAAGCTCTTACTGCCCTGGACAACGACGACCTCGTATAAGAACATTTACATAATGGAAGCATCTCACCACAAGGCAAATGACACAGTTCTGAAATGTGTGGACCCATTCTACCACCAAATTATGTATATTCCATGAAGACATCTTAGAAGCCACTGTATCCAGTCACACAGTTCCATTCGGGTAGCAGAAATATTTGGGAGCAGTTACCCCATTGCTATGACCAGCTCTGGCTTTCCCTGGCTCAATGCATGGCTAATCCTCTACCGGCGAGGAGGAGACTGAGGCCTAAGAGGCAGGCCAGGGCCTCTGCAGGCCACCGCCTCCAAGCCGAAGCCAGACCAATCTGGAACACAGGCCCCTCAAAGAGCTCCTGCCTCTGCCACAGGGAAGGTGACTAGCCTCTCGTTTAAACAGTGATCAGGACCTTGTCTGAGTATCAAGCAAGCTAATGATCCAGCCCCAGGTTCACGCCTTATAAACCATAGGACCCTAACTGAGGCACCCAACCCTCCTGGGCCGGCTTCCTCACTTGCAGAACAAGACTATCCTGCTCGTGGCCACCGCAGATGACCACAGAACCAAGAGAGGCCGTGGGCAAAAGCGCTCGAACTGCCAACTGCTGCAGGACCAAAGAGTATGGTGACTGCTGTCCCTGGAAGGGGAGGGGAGGAGGCAAGGCTGGCCGGCCATGGGCACGGTGGTCCCTAATCCACAGGCCAAAACCTGGCCCTTCTCACTCACAGCAGTCTGAGAGGTGCCGTGCCTCCTGGCTCTCACCGACTGAGAGAGGAGAGCACTGGCCCCGCTGTGCACTCCTAGTCAGCGCTGACTCCACAGAACCCTGGAGAAGGCCGTCCACCCACATGGGCCCCTACTGCTGACTGGGCAGGAACAGGGAGGAGAGTCCTGCACACAGGGCTTGTGCCACTGCCAACAGACAAGGGGTGGGGACTGGAGCTGTCCAAGGGCCTGGCTGGCCTCTCTGCTCTGAGATCTTGGGACGTGGAGACACGTGAATTTATAAATGGCCTCCCAGGCACTAACCAGACTTTTCACTGGGTGTGAATGCATATATTGAGTCTTCCCAGTCCTTCCCCAACTTCCACGTATGTCCCAAAGATTCCACAAGGCATGGAGGTCAGAGGAGAGCACTAGGTCCAGGGAGGCTTGGGAAATAGGCTGCTGCTCCCTCTCCTTCCCCCAGCAGCTGGCCTCCTCTCCCTACCCCATCCCGCCAGAGGGGCCAGGCCACTGATCCTAGGGACTCCTGAGCTGACTCAACCTCGATTTTCCAGAGCCTTTTTCACACCCACCTCTCTGGGGCCCCATCCAGTGGTTCTCAGCCCTGGGCTGCTATGAGAATTACCCGCAATGCTCCAAACTAACACCACTCTGCAAGCCCCCCAACACCACCTGAAGAGCCTCTCCAGCGAAGCTTTTCAGGGGATTCTCACACACAACCAGCGCTGAGATCCACCAAGGCTGAACCTTCCAGATGTGAGTCTGCAAATGCCTGGTTGCCACCAAGTCCGACAGAGGAAGCAAGCAGGTCGTCATCCACCCTGAAATCTTGAACGACGGCGCTAACCCATAAAACAACGGACTGCCCCCCTTGAAGACCAGAGACCCCACTGCAGGGTTGGCTTTCAGGTCTAGGGCTGAGTCAAGCGTTGGCACCACTGCCTACCAGTCACGGGACTTGGGAGAGTCACCATGCCCTCTGTCAGCTCAATATCCCATTGTTCCACAAGGGTGCAGGACCCTGCTTAAAGATTCATTTTCACTTGTGGTCTCCAAGGACTGGCCATCCACTCGAATTCCTCATCTACATATTGGGGAGTCTGTTGCTCCCTCTTTATTTGCCAGGTCACATACCTCTACAATGACTACTTTCAAGCTTCTGTGCTTGGGGACCTGCACCCAAGATGGTCCTAGCAAAGGCTTCGGGGACCCCTTGACCAAGTGTGTGGGTGGGGGGGGGGAGAATTCTGGCATTTTCAAGTTAGCTTCGTGACAGCTCGATTATACTAAGAAAATAGAGGGACTGAGGTGTGCTAGCCCTTCCCCCAGGACGCTCTCTCCAGTCCATACGGCTGTGCCAGGGTACTGCCTCGTGGGGAATTCCAAACACACGCATTCCCAACACCCATCTACGCCCTTTTCAAAGAGACCTCATACAAATAAATATAAAGCTTCGGGATGTCCAGTAGCCATCCGTAAGCAAAGACTCCAAGGCTGATCACATCATCTATCCCCAAGTTTCGCGAGAAAGCGGAAGCCTCAGAGGTCCTTGCTATAAACACACAAACAAACAAGTAAATAAAGCCAGTTTTGAAGTTCAAGAGTAACAACACAAAGATCTTCAGAGTTAGCTGGGCCAGTTTTTCTCCTTGTGTGAATGCTCTGCCCAACAGGCTGGAGTGGGGCATGATCCGGGATCCGCTAGCAAGAGCGGATCCACAGCTCCCCACCCCGGATTCTGCACTTACAGGAACACTCGCCCTCCCACTGGCTGAGTTGGGTTGTTCTCAGACAACTTAGTATGGATTCCTGGAGGTGAGGCGATGGGGGGAGGTGCTGAGATGGATGTGTGCTTTGGGGGTTGTCAAAAAAAAAAAAAAGGGAGAAAACACAAAACTAATAATAATCTAATGTGTGCTTTTTATATAAAATTGCGTGTATAAAGTAAAATCTTAAGTTCCATATTATTGGATGTTATCATTGGAATTTGTGTTCTTTTTCGTCTGCATTGACTTGCTACCTTTGTTCATTTATTACTAAGCTTTTATCACTTCGTCTCAGAAATGTCATATAGCTATAGTTAATAACTGAGTCCAGCAGCATTGCTTTTTTAAGAATGGGAGAAATCAGTCCGCTCACAGGCACTTGATTTCGCCCCTCTGTCTTACTGCGCCCTCATGACTGGTTCACACTGCTGCCTCCTCTTCTTTGTGTCAGCCAGTCTGACCGAGTTGCTGTAAAGTTCCTATTTCCTCTTGTGAATCTGGAAGGTTTGCTAAACTTTTCTATTAATGTCTACCGTTCTCACTGATCTCAAAGGGCGACACAGATTTCTCTACTACGATTTGAAAACAAGATGCCAATCACCCATAGAATCGACTATCTGCCAGAGAACAAATGTTCTAGTCTGCACGTTTCCCAGACGAACACTGTGGAATACTCTCACCACCTGCTCCCCCCACCCATGTTTGCCAGATAAAGCCCTGAGAACGCTTTCACCTCCACCTCCTCCCTACAAACCTTGAAAACGCCTACGTTTGCTAAGACAGTCTAGAATTTAGAGACTGACCTATTGTTCAAATTTTTCTTTTGGCACATCCCCTGTTAGAGTATTAGGCATTCCAGTCTGAGTTTTCCCTTTTAGGTCTAACATGATGCCTGGACAGACAGATCACATTCTACTTTTATCTCATATGTTCTCTAACCATAAGTAAAGCTCTACGGCAGGTCGTTCACACACACGCACAACACCTGTGTGTGCACGCGCAGGGGGAGGAGGGCGGGCCGCAAAGACGGGAAGGTGGGAGGCGGGCCCAGCAGGCTCACTGCTCCCCACTTTCCTCCACTTCATCCCTCTTCCCTCCCCTTCAAGTTTCTGTTTGAGGTCATCTGTCACAGCAGTGCAGTCCCTTCTCAATTCTTTGCCTCCGACAGGGCACTTGGGGAAACGGGACTCTGAATTTTATGCCCTGTAAGGTGACCAAGGACTCGGCGAGGCATCCTTCTCCCGCTGTTAGCTCTAATCAGACAGACATTACTAGGACTGTTCAATGCAGTAAATGGGTGCTTATATTTACCCCCATAGTCAGCATTTTCTGGCTTCATTCCTTCTTGTACTTCAAGACTTCCACTGGGCAGTCACCTCCTTCTGCTTGAAGCAGATCCCGTACAAACTGCATCTCCACGCTGCCGAGAGTGTGTCAGCCTCACCCTTGCAAGCGCCCCGCTGGGGTACGCTGCAGGCAGGCAGCTATGCCAGCACTGAAAGTATGATCCCGCTATGGTCTATTTTCCATTTATCACTGCTGGGAAGCTCGCTGTTGGTCATCATTCTCCTGAAGGTCGTCTTTCTTTTCTGGCAAGATTTTCACTATGATGGGTCTTCTTTTTATTTACTCTTTGGATTTGGTGGAATTTCTAAATCTGTGGACTACAGTCTCTCATAAGTTCTGGAAAATTATCTTCAAATATCGCCTCTGCCCCATTCTCTCTCATATCCTCCTGGAACTTCAGTGACATATATGCTAAACCGTCCACTTTATCCTCCGCCCTTCTTAGTCTCCCTAACTTATTTTCTATTATTGAATCTCTGTGCTACATGCTGGATAATTTCTTCAGACCCACTACGTTTTAAAATTTTCAGTTATAATGTGTTCATTTCTCAAAATTCAATTATGTTCTGCTTAGAATTTGTTGTGTCACTTTTTTATAGTTTTCCTATTTCTTGCAGACATTTGCAAGTTTGTCTTTTATTCTGTACATACTATAAGCATTATTCCTTTATGATTTGAGTCCGATAATTCTGAGGTCTGTGGGCCGTGAGGGTCTGTTTCCGCTGTCTTTGCCCCGCTAGTTCTCACTCGCAATGCCTCATCTCCTGCGGACTGGTCAGCTTCCGTGGAATGCTGCCAGCTGCCTTTGAGCAATTATTTACCGAGATTCTCTGAGGCCAGAGATAAAGGCGTCTTGCTCTGGGGAGGATCTGCATTTGCTTCTGCCAGGTACCCAGGAATACGACCTACCACCTAGAACCACTCTGTAGCTTAATTTATGGCTTGGGGTGTCTTGACTGCCTCCCAGATACAAATTTAGGCCACAAAGCTGCCCCAGGATCAGCCTTACGTAAGTTCTCTCCATTGTGATTCTCAAGACTCACTGGCAACCAGTTGACCAAAGCCTTTAGAAGCCTTCTGGCTTACGGAAACCCAGCAGATCGGCGCTGAGGGCGGAGAGGGGGTCATGTTTGGGCTGCCTCATTTCCAGAATCCTCAAACTGCCTTTCAAGTTGCATGTACACACGTCAGCGTTGGAACAACACACTGTATGGCAGAACTCTGAATGAGTATGCCATTTGAGGAGATTTTAGGATGTTCAGAAGACTTTAGCAAGGATAATTTTGAGAGAGCAAAAACGTAAAGTGTTGTCGATTATTAAGATTACCAAGTTCTAAAGTTAAACCAAACTGTAACAGCACAAGGACAACAAAGTTTTGTCTTCACATGAATTTAAAACTTTTGCTGGCTCTCGACGGAGATAAAATTTAATTTCTCATGCTGAATTACACTTGCATAACAAAGAAGTGGGTACATACCCTTGTAAAGCCAGCAGCAATGAGGGGCATCACAGATGACTCTTCTCTATCCGTCCTTCAGAAGAACACAGTAAAGGGTTAGAGACCATTTTTATCAACTACAGCTCCCCTCTTTATTCACTAATTTACATAATATTAGGATTGTCCTATGTTGAAAACTTTTCAATGAGTTAGATTAATATACCAATCGGAAGTATAAAATTGAAAACAGTTTTCTGTTTTAGTTCTGAATGTCGCTTTCTGGCAACGCTAGAAATATGGAGACTCTGCGCTAACGGCCAGAATACAGAAGTAACCACATATCTATTTGATATGTAAGAATTTTAGTTTAAATTCTTCCCCATTTTCTTCTACTTGCAGTTTCTTTTAAAAAAAAAAATCTCTTTTCCTCCAGAAGCTCTGGAAAAAAGTTTAAAGGACAAAGAATCCTTTCTTCTATCTACAAAAGATTAGAAGCTAAATAACATTTATTTGAGTACTGCCCTTCTCCTGACGTATTTCTATTCTTCCTTACCTCCAATTTCAGGATGAAATATAAGACTTCCCCCGTTTATATATGAATCAGACCTTTGTAGATACTTGGGAGTCAGAAAGCCCTCAGGAGGTGTCCTTGGATAAAATTCCTACTTTTCGGAATGGGAAGTCTCTCGTCATTTGCCTGTTTCTAAAGCAAACGGCAGTCCAAAATCACAAAAGCTCACACGAGAGCAAAACTCCCACCAGGGAGTTAACTGGTGAAATGAAAGAAAAGAAGAAAGAAGAAAATGCCAGACTGACAAGAGTCCCACCTGTCACAGTCCACAGGCTCTGAGGCCCCTGCTCGGGGCGAGCATGACACAGACACCTGAACTTCAACCTCAAAAAAAACGAGAGCTTACCTGCGCACTACACCAATAATAATTGTGTTTTCAGAGAGTTTTGATGATCTAATAGACCTTTAAAAAAACACAAATTTTAAAATAAATGAAAAGCAATTCTTAAAAAAATAAAGAAATAAATACACCGAATCTCAGTAGAACGATTAAAGCTGGGGAGAGGTAGAAAAGGGAGCCAGTCACACTCGGGCTTTACCTTCTCGGCTACTTGCCCTTCCTCAACCAGGGCACAAGCTCCACTGGGTAGACAAGTAACCCTGACGCTCACGGAGTGCAAACCTATCAGCTGGCTGACACGGTGGGCCTGCTGCTCATCCTGGCCATCCAAGCATGGTTCCCGGCCACAGGTGGAGAAGGTTCCCCACCTTGGGCTTACGTGACTGGAGATATCGGTCTCTCCCTGCCACAGGGAAATGCGAGTACATGTGTGTTACCGCAGCTGATGGCCGTGGTTACAGTGGTCCAAGCCCAAAGGTCAGCTCTCTAACCAGTACAAAGAGTTCCAAGGTAGGCAAAAGTAGCAGCAACAGAAATTCAAAACTGGGAAATGCAAGATGTTCTAATCCGTCAGAAAGCAGAGAATGGCCACCTGACAGAAAGAGGTAAGAATGGAGGACTGGTGAGGAGACACGGGGGTCGCTGCCCCACTGAAATTACCCGTGGAGTAGGTGGCTCCCCACAGAGAGTGTATTCACCTCTTCTGGAGAAGCCGCTTCCCAGGAACGAGAACCCAGGCAGGAAATCAGACAGGGCAGAAATCAGTGTGACCCAGGAGAGAAGGAGGGGGAGGAGGAACGGGTCCACCGGGGATGGGCAAGAGCTCACCCTATGTTTTGAGGGGGCAGGGCAGGTGGGACTCCAGAGAAGATTCGGAGCCACGCCCCAGGAAGACAGGGAAGGCAGCCCTGGGCTGAAAAGGAGCCACTGGCACGGGCCAGTGGCTTCAGCAGGAGAACAGAGCACCCGTTCCCGGACGGTCCCAGCCACTTCGGAAGTGTGCCAGCCTCCTAGAGCGTGTGTCCAGGATGGGAGAGAGGAGAGCCAACACTTGTTTGACTTCTGTGGAGTTAGTTCAAGAAACAGAACCTCTCCTGAGTCACAGAACACGGAAAACCACTTGCGTGACTCTTCCCCAATTCCCCCAGGGGTGGTACATAACGTAGCCTTTCCAGACGCACCCGAGGACGTCAATTCAGCACACACAAGGGATACCTCAGTTTGCCAAACTTATTCTGTAAAGGGCCAGACAGCAAGTGTTTTAGGCTTTATGAGCCAGGCCGACTCCACTGCCACTGTGGCTTGAAAGTAGCCACAGACGATGTCTAAACGAGCGGCGTGGCCGTGTCCCCGAGCCCAGCCCTGAAGCACGGCACTGGGGCTTCATGTTCTCAAGGCTGAGTGGAACGACAGACGCAGACTGGACGTGGGGTACACAAGTTGCTCAGGGATGGACACGCGGCTCTAGGGACCAGCCAGTTGCTCTCGTGGGCCGTGCGGCTCACGCCTCTCTCTCTCCAGGTTTCTGCTTTTCCAGGTGTCCAGTCCATTCAGCTCCCGTCTGCCTGTCGACGCCAGAGGAAGCCAACCTCCAGGGTGCCGCGTGGCTGCTGTATTGGAAGAGCGCTCCTGACAGGTCACTGCGGGTCTGCAGACCAGGTGCCGGGTCTGCCAGGGTCTGCCTTCCTGGCGCAGCGCCCAAGGCAAGGGCGGTCCAAGCGTGGAAGGGTGCCTGGCACAGCGGACGCACACAGACAAGGCCAACTCGCTCCTCAAAACTGTGGGCTGCTACTGAGCCTGGCATGAATCCTACCCGGGGAGAGAGACCGGCACCCACCAATGGTATTTCCGTGACTTCTGAGGGCACCGTACTTATGCTCCTGTTCATATGTCTGTCATATCACAAAGATCTCAAGAAAGAAAGGCAAATTTAAGTATGCAGTCAGCTATCTCAAACCAGCTCTCATCTTTTCAGAAGAAAAAGAGATCTGAGTGGTATAAATAGCAAGTACATAACTGCAGATACACTCAGGAAGTCATTCTGGAGGACTTGCTCAGGACACGGGAATGAGCTTGGGCACCGGGCTAAGGACAAAGCAAAAGGAAAGGCCACATTTACCTGGAAGCAAGGTGATACCCGCAAAGGTAGGCTAACACTGTATGAAAAGGCAGATGCATACTCCTTTTTCTGGTCCGTAAGAAGGAAAAAGGGACTAGAAAATAGGAATGTAAGGAACCTGGGTTGGGGGAAAAAACCAAACCAAAACACCCTTTACTTTAGAATTCAGGAAAAAAGAAAGAAATGAATTGGCATCATCAAAATGTACACCCGGATGTTAGGAAGGCAGGTTTCGAGAAGTCAGAGAAGAGAGTGGGCACGAATCTCCAGCAGAAGACTCCGAAAGACCGTGTGAGCACGCTGGGAAGCTCTCACCAGCACGCTAGCCGGTTAGCACAAGGACGTCACCGGGTTACGCGTAATCGAAAACTCCCAACAGCGGCTTCAGCAACATGGTTCTCCCACCGAGAAGACGTGCGGAGGCAGTAGCAGCACCGGGAGCCCAGCCCCTCCCTGGTTTCCCGACTCTTAACTCCACACGCTTTCTTTCTCGTGGCCCGACACGGAGGCCACGCTCAAGCCACAACACCCACATTCCAGACAGCAGGATCCTTCCCAAAGATGCATAGGACGTTCCCACTGGCCAGGTACAAGGAAAGTTGGGAAATGCATGCATTTCCAGAGGCCCCGTTAAACACCGGAAATTCTGTTATTAGGGAAGAGTACACATGGGTATGGGGGGCAACCCCCACTCTCCAGACACACCAGCAACTACAAATCCACCTGATGGCGGTCTCAGCACAACCCTGGAGGAAAGGCCAGGGCACGGAGGCTTACCGTGAGAGCCGGGAGGAGCGCTTCGGTGAGTTCAATTTTACAATAGCTAGGTTACTTGCACCTCGCCACTGCTCCCTCCGCCGTGGGGACTGAGTTTCAGGTGGGAAAGAATGGAATTTACCATAGTGAGGAGGAGCCGTGGACCAAGGCGAATCCAGAGACGGTCGCAGGCGTCCAGCACCCGAGCGGAGTCCTGCTCCTGTGTCCGGCCTCCATCTACTCTGCTGGTGCCCTCGGGGCTTCCGTGCAGGCCTTGATGTCCCCTCCTCCCTTTATCAAGTCTTCCCTTTCATGGCAAAGCCCTGCTCCTGGTGCACAAAGGAAGAGTTCTTCGTTTCTCCTGAGTGCCCTCGGCATAGGTCTTCTCAAGGGTTCTTCAGTTTCTTGTGGTGAATCATACATATTCTTAGTCTTCAAGGCTATTCTCTCCCCTCTGTTATCTGGCAGCTTTTCACAGGCCTTTATCCTAGTCATTCATCCTTGAAGGGAGGCGAGATCAACCCCGTCAGGAGCCTGCAGCAGAGAGGGTCACAGAGCCTCCCTTGCACGCCGTGGCCAGGCCCTCAGCAGGGGCGGCCCCCCTCCTCCTTGGTCTAGGCCTGCAGATCAAGGCAGCAGATGCGAGTGGCCGCTGAGAGCGCGTGGCCCACGGGCAGGCCGAGGTGAGCCGCACACAGCCAACTCCTGATGGCTCTCTCCCGCTCCCCAACTACACCGGAGAACCCACACCGTTGGCTGCTCCAAAACCACAACACGCGAAGGGCTGTTTTCATGCTGCTTAGGTTTTGGCCCCTCCTCGCAACATGGTAGAAAAGCCCAGGTCTCTGCCCATCTCCCTCCGCTCTGGGTCTTGGGAAGCCCAGTGGACACAGAAAGTGAAGACCGATGAAGCAGCAGGGACTAGGGGGGGGGGGGCGGGGGAGGCGGGCAGGGCCTGGGTGCTTGGCTAAGGCACAGCCATCAGCTTCTCTGGTCACGCAGCTCCGGCGCCCTGGGCTCAGCACTGTCCTCCCATCTCGTTCCTTTGGATTCGGTCAGTACTTCAGCTTCAGGACTGAAGTACGCGGAGGACGGCTCGGGAGCAGCTCCTTCATCAGGCCCCGCGGTACGGGAGAGAGAGTGGGAACCCAGCCGTCCTCTGTTCTCCCAGCTTCCGATGAAACGAGCAGCTTACCTCTGGCTTCTGAACCACTGTGGTCAGCTCTTGTTTGTTAGCTTCATGGGTTTCTGGACAGGAAGTGCCTGTAACCAGGCACAAGACGGCCTGCGACGGCCTCACACCTGACTGACTGCCTCGGCTCCTCTGCCCTCCGGCCGGCAGCCGCAGACCCTCCACCTGCTCCCAACGCACCCCTGCACAGGCCGCGTGAGCGTCTCAGCTGCCTGCAGGCTGAGGGGGAAGCCTTTGGCTAGCACCTAAGGCCCCCCTGATGGGGCTCCTGCCTGCTCCTCCAGCCTTCGCCACGGCCATGTCCCATGCCCGCCCAGCCCCACAGCCGTCCATACGGACCACGGAAGCCCTGTATACCGGCCTGGCCCTACACATGCCGCTCCTTGCACCTGGACGGTTTTCCCCACCTTTCTTTCAGAACTCCTGCTCATCCTTTAGGACTCAAGCCAAATGTCCTCTGTGCGGCTTTCCTGACACAGCCCCCTGTAGCTCTTTTCATGTGCATCCTCTTGGGCACTTAGAGCCTGTGCCGAAACTCCTCACTCACCCTGCCAACCAGAACGGGGGAGCTCTTCGGAGGCAAGAACCATGTCTTACTTGCCTGTGGGGCTCCAGTACCAAAGACAGTGCCCAGAACCGAGAAGACTGGCAAAGTACGGTTCCTCAACCGGTGGATTTGGAAATATCACAGACACAGAATATTTGGCCTGCAGCAAGCCATCTGATAAGGAGTGTAAGGAGTTTCAAATATCCCCAGTAGAGAGATACAGACGAATGCTAGTTGTTTAGATAAGTCAGCAACTGATGAGAAACCCTTCACCGGTTTTTGTTGATTAGGTATCCCAAAAGGAAGAGGAAGGAAAGGACAGAGCTCTGCCAGGGGGGAGACTTCATGAGCTGTATAAGTCAGCAGAGGGACAGGGAGCACATGAACAAGTTCAGGAGGGAGGGCCTGGAATGACTCCTTGAAGGAACACTCCAGAGTGGGCAGATTCCCTTCAAGGGATGATCTTTAAACCAAGCACGGCCAGAATCGAGATTAAAGTGACTTAGGAAATTAAATTAGGGCCTACTCTTGCCTCTAGAAAACTCACTAACTACAGCACCAGGACCACCCTCCAGCCACAACACACACACACCTTCAGCCACAAGATGGAGGTGATGTGATGGAACACAGCTCGCAAGAAAAACCAGAGCTTCTCGGCCGGGGCCATGACACAGCAGGCAGGAAAGGAATATGCTCGGGGGCTGCATCTGTCATCATCCGCTCCCTGGACAGCACAGGGAAGACGGTTACTCTGCTCACTACCCCCTGTCCATTCAAACCTTCCGTGGGACTTTCAGTTCTCAAGCCGCGCTTACGAGGGCTACTGCCTGGAAGGGGACACCCAGAGGCTGGACTGTGACAGCACGCTGGGAGGGGCCGCTGAGAGCAGTGATCATCCGCTCCCCTCCGGGAAAGGCCATTCCTGCCCTCTAAGGCTGGAAATCTGGGAACGGGGATTAAGTTGGGCTCAGCAAGAAAGAACTTCTGCAGCTCAGAGCTTTCCCTTGGGAACACCCCCCACCAACAGAGGCTGGATGTCGGGGGCGGGAACTTAGTAGAGGACATGCACACGTGACAATTTATGTTTCTCTGAAACTTCCTATTAAGCAACCCAGTTCACATACTTTGATATTCCGCAAGTACTATATAAACAAGGCACATTCGCCTAACATTAGAAGACGGTTTTCAATTTTTTATAACTTTAAAAACATCTGGAAAATTTTATTAGCTCCTGTTACCATAATCTACAGGTGACAGTTGTAGTTAGTTACAGACTGGGTTTCATTTTAACCCTTAATGGTTTTTATTAATATATATACTTATATATATATTTATACATACATACATACATATGTGTATACACACACACACACACATATTTCTTTTGCATTTTAAGCAAAGTAAAACAAAACAGGAAGTTCAGTCTTAGAAGTAATGATGTCCTTATGCCTTACTTATTTTATGTGCACAGAAGGCACCTTAGAAGACCGTGAATTTTACTTGGTGTATTTCCGGGCTGTTCTTACTGTCACGCGCGCCAGCGGGGCTCCTTGGGCCCGTGCCCCAGGCTCACCTGCACAGTGCCTCTGCGTCCAGCTGCCGGGGGTTTCTGTGGTCTATGATGATGATGTCATGATGTTTGTCCAGGAAACAGGCAAGAACAGCCTGAGCCTCCTTGGTAACTGTGCACTTAAACCCTGCTTTTTCGCACGCCCTGCAGAATCCATTACACTGGTTATCTTCTTTGGTAAACACTAAAAGTACCTGAATTAAAAAAGAACGAACACTTTTTAAAAAAAAAAAAAAAAGTTGTTGTTAGAGTGGTCATTTCTTAACATGCCAGAGAAAACTCCCAAGTGTTTTCAAGGCAAGTACACAGATGTGAACACGACAATCTGTTCATAGAAATCCTCCTACACGCAACTCATGGACATTATCACTCAGCTCCCCAAATTCTATCTGCTCTTGTCTGCGTATCCAAGCACGTGGGTCATATTCTTTTGCTAATAAGCCCACTGGAAGAACTCAACAAGAGCTTAAGCATTTTATCTTGAAATTATTTCAACTACGACACCCAAATACTTATTCTAGCTAATAATAAGTTAACTAGAAAAGTTCCTTAGATGGCAAAAACTGAAACTATTTTAGTCAAACTTTTAGAATATTTAAAAGTTCATTTTTTAAAAAGATTTCATTTATTTATCTGAGAGAGAGAAAGAAAGTGCGGAAGCACGAGTGGGGGGCAGAGGCAGAGGGAGATGGAGAAGCAGACTCCCTACTGAGCAGAGAGCCCGATGAGGGGCTCGATCCTGGGACCCCAGGATCACGACCTGAGCTGAAGGCAGATGCTTAACCAACTGAGCCACCCAGGAGCTCCAAATACTTAAAATTTTAAATAATGTATTTAAATGTTTTAACCCAAGATTTTATGTAATTCCTCCAACTTAAAAAAAGATTACTTTGATGATAAGAGATTTCAAGTAGACCCAAACGTAACACCCCATAACTGGCTAAGTAATCCCTCAACCTCCCTTCTCTCTGGAAACCACCAGATTGTTCTCTGTAAGTCTTCTGCTTTTTGTTGGTGGTGGTTTATTTTTTTAGATTCCAATATAAGTTAAATCATATGATATTTGTCTTGGGGGAAAGGGATTAAAAGGTAAACTTCCAGGGGTGCCTGGGTGGCTCAGTAGGTTAAACGTCCAACTCTTGATTTTGGCTTAGGTCATGATCTCAGGGTTGTGAGATTGAGCCCCACGTCAGGCTCCATGCCCAGCACAAGGCCTGGAGCCTGTTTAAGATTTTTCTCTCTCCTTCTCCCCCTCCCCACAACCCCTTGACCCCTGCTCTCAAATAAATAAATAAGGTAAACTTCCAGTCATAAAATATATATGACCTGGGGATACAATGTATGGCCAGGGGAATATGTTTAACAATATGTGACGTTATAGGGTGACACATGGTAGCCAGAGTTATAGTGATGGGCACTTCCTAATGTATATAAATGTTAAATGACTCTTTTATACATGTGAAACTAATATAATACTGTAGGTCAACTGCATTTCAATAAAAATGAATTAATAAAGGTCTGATCAATAGCAAATGACAAAATAAAGAAAAGCGTCAGTTAAGCGACACAGGCACAGCACCAGGCCCAAGGGGTGGCACCTGTGCCTGTGCCCAGGGTGACGGCTCGCTGTCCCCCTACCTGGCCTGGGTCAGGCGAGGCCTGCATCCGCTGCCTCTCCCCTCTCCAGCCAGCACCCCCTACTGCTGCCGCTCCCCGACCAGGTCTGGGTCAGAAGCGCACCATTCCATCCCTTCGGACCCAGAAGGACTCACGAGGACAACGGTGGTAAGGTGGAGGTGGGCAGCCTGTGAGAAAGACTGCAAAGCTGAGGGAGACCCTGACCCCGAAGGCTTAGCTCCTCCGAAGTTTACCCAAGTGCACAACTACCACAAATGCAAAGAACTAAGAGAGCACGCTTCTGCCCGTCCTCACAGTAAAAGTGGTTTGTGTGCAGGAAGCCTCAAATAACTTTGGAGCTCAATTCCAATAGCTTATGTTGTCTAATATTTTGGATTTGATCATTTAAACATTTTCTGATAGAGCTGATTCAGCAACACAGAACAGACCATGCTTTTGCTTTTTTATACTGGAAAATTTCAAACGTATAGAAAAGCTGTGAGTGCAATGAATACTAGTGGAACCTTCTTCTATTTTTATCAATTGTTAAGATTTTGCCCCCTTGGCTCTCCCCTCCCCCACAATTATGCACATTCTTTTCTTTACTGCTGAACCTTTCAAAGTAAGGTACACACATGTGTGTGTCCAAGAAAAGTACATTCTCTTGTTTAACTTGGGTACGATTACCAGCTTCAGGACTTTAACGTTGATGCAATACTATCAACTAAAACAGAAAACTGTTTTCACTGTTAGGCCCTCTCCCTCTTTAAAGAAAATCGACACGTACAAATTCCAATATGGTTTATTATTACCTGGAGTTGATCTGGATGAAATCTCATGGGGCCAAACTGCACATCAGCTACTGCTACCTGTAAGAAAAAAGTATGCTTTAAAAAAAAAATGGTTTTTTTAAGATAAGCTTACTCTAAAATTTCTCTAATCAGTGCCATAGATGAAAAAGTGAGATTTTTCACTCCAGAGAAAAAATTACATACATAGTTATTATACAGAATCCCAGGGATCTCCTTATAACCCTCAGGAAAGGTGCAGAGTAGGGATGGAGAAATAAAATGAATGTGACCCTGGCTCTGCTTTTCCTAGCTGGGTGTGACTTTCAGTGAATTCCTCAACCTTCCTCAGCCTTAATTTTCTCCTTTGTTACAAAGATCAAATGAGTTTACAATATAAAGGGCCCCTGAATGAACACTGAATGAACACTGATTCCTTCTATCTTTCTCCTGATGGATATGAAATCTTACATCAAGAATGGCACATAGATATGAAATTCAGAAGTTAGAATCATACGACATCAGAGCCAGGGAAACCCCATTGAGAAGTGTTAACACTTTCATTTTACAGATGAGCACAGTGTTTTTCAATAATTGCTTATCTATTTAATAATTTAGCATTAAATGATGCAGATAAATACAATGCCATAACCAAATCCCAAAGAGTAATAATCATCATACCAGCAGTGGAGGGGCTTAGTGTATACTGGGCATTATGCTAAGTGCTGAACATATGTTTCCTTGTCCGATCTTTATAGCAACTCAGCGGGGTTTACGGTTGGAAAACTGAGGTTCCAAGTACCTTGCTCAAGGCCACAGAGTCAGCGAGTGGCAACTGGGATTGCACTGTAAACCCAGGGCCACTGGAAGGTTTGGGCAGTCTGTGCACTGCATGAGGGAGCCCAAGAGAGGAAGAATACGGGGCTGGAACACAGCCCTGAGTGAGGGATGCTGGCACTGAGCTGCTACGAGAGGAGCAGACACATTTCTGCAATTTTCCCAGAAACACTGTAGGTCCCTAAAGGGATCCCCAGCCTCTGGGTGGTGATATGATTCCATGGCAAAAAAACCCCAAAACAACAACAACAGCAACAACAACAACAAAAAACTGCAGCGGAAGACCTAGATCTCTAAGCTTTCCCACAAGGTATTTCCCACCTGACGACCCACCTCCCACATCTCCCCTCAAGCAGCGCTCTATCCCACTGTAAACACACAGAACGAAGCTTGCTCGTGATGGGGGAAGTCCATGTTTATTTCTCACTGCTAGAAGCCGACATCTACCAACTACAGGACCCCAGCTCAGTTCCTGACTGCTTCGTAACAATCCCATCTCTCAGGAGGCAGAGGAGCAGTGAGGGCCACTACTGTTCCAGGTAAGACTGAGGAGGACTCAGGGCGGATGGCCGGGGGAAGAGACCCCCCAGCGCCATCCCGCCCCATGCGCGGTGCAGCTGCAGGCCGGCCTGGGCGAGGGGCGCCGCAGACGCCAGGGCCAGCAGCCTCGAGAGGATCCAAGAGGGCCAGGAGAGTCTTCGGAGACAGGTCTGGTCTATACAATCACATGCTCGCGGTGCGCCCGGAAGGAAAGTGAGAGGCACTGAGAGAGGCCAATCTGAACAACGAGTTTTCTGTCGGTTTTTATAAACAAAGTTTAAAGGAATGAATGAAAGTACAAGGAAGGCTACAGACCCACTGCTTGGGGAATGCAGTGGACCTACTCAGGAGACAGAAGGAAGAAAATGACAGGGGGAAGAAAGAGAAGGAAAATCGTTCCATTAATTTTCTACAGCAGGGGAGACAGTTTCGTAGGAGAAAGCAGAAGACTGGGAGCGGGAAGCCCAGGAGAAGGCAGCAGCCAGCCTCTGACAGAGGATTCGTAGGAGGCTGGCTCTGAAGGGTCAAGCAGATAGAAAGGTCTCAAAGGAGCAAAAAATACTTATGAATAGTATAAAAACACACGATACACTAGGTCACAGAGAAAACCTCAAAACACGTTGCTGAAAGTAAAAACGGTACCATTTTTATTTTTCAACCATAATGCCATCAAACCAGAAATTGAAAACATGAGCTTAATTAAGCAAAACCAACAAACACCATTGCCCTGAAAAATTTTCAAATATTAACCTGCAGTTGCCTGGTCAGAGAGGGAAATACAAATTATACCTACAGATTATCTGGAAAATAATAAAAATGAGAATATCATGTAATGAAACTCATGGGACACTGCTAAATTTTTACTCAGAGGCAAGATTCGTAGCCTTAAATCCCTTTGTCACCAAACAAGAATTAAGTACATTTACCAAGCTTTCAAGTCACTAAGTTTGAGGAAGTCAACAGTACCAACTTAAGGAAATCGAAAGGAAAAAAATAATGGTAATAATAAAATTTAAAAATGATAACTAGCATGTTTAAAGAATACATACATGTGTACACACGCACACACGCACACATGCACAGTTATATATAGTGTTGATTACAAGCTAAGGGACAAGATAAAAGTATGAACGGCTCAGGGCAAAGCCTTATCCCATATCCCTCACCCCAGGAACACAGCTCTGAGCACACGGGCCACACCAAAAGCGGGTGAACTAACTTTCACAGACAAAGGATAGTATAACTTTATGGTCTCAACTTATAAAAATAACTCACTACTGCATTCATTTTGAGAAATAAAAGAAGTTATAGATTTTTAAAAAAAATATTAATTTTGCCTCAGTATAATTTTAATGATATCATTTAAAAAAATTAATGTTTCAACAATTCCACTTTACCACCGAATACTTACTTTATTTACTTAACTAGATGGCATTTGAACCTTACATCCTGTCTCCGGGGTATGTCCGGCTCTCAGGACCTCTGTCAAGCCGTGTCCCAGCAGAGCCGGACAACTACTTAGCACTGGCCCCCCAAAATAACCACCACCAGGAAATCTGATGACATTACTCAGTGAGCGGACGTCAGCAGTGGGCCCTCAAAGAGTAAACAACCTCCCAACTGCTCTGGAAAAGGGGATCAGAACTATAGAATTCTTGCATTTTTCCTCTCTTTGTGTATGAAAATCAGAATCAAACTGACCTAAGGCTTCAAGGTCATGGCCCTCTTAGTAATTTGTTGTGCACATTAATATTTAAAAGAGAATAGTCCTTTTTAAGTTAACTTTAATATCACAGCTTTGATGTAATGTTTCAGCTTCAAAAGCAATTGCTATCTTTCGACAATACAGACATAACATTATGTTCACGGATATTGGTAATTATACAAGTTGTTGAGTTTAGTATTCTGGATTTTTAGATATGTATTTATTAATACTTAAAGAGAGATTGTAAAAAATCTCTTTGTATTTTAATAAATAATATTTATAAATACGGTTGACAGAAACATGAAATGAATTACTATTGAAACTTTGACAAACCACGTATCAGCTTTCTTTTGTTTGCCTAACTGACCTAACACTTAGAAGTGACACTAGAAGGCCAAACCAGGGTTATGAATCTGAATCATGGATGGAGGTGGGAGAGAAAAAGAGATACAGAGCTCTACTTAAAACTTCTGTTCCCCAAACCAACCCTATCTCTTGCCTGCTTTTGCTTTTTTTCTCTGTAGCTCTCAGTCGTCATTTGCAAAACTCCCTATTTTACTATTTATCTTCTTTACTGTCTGCCTCTCCCACAAAAAAATGTAAGTTCTATGAGGACAGGGATTTATCTTCTTTATTCATTGCTGTATTTCCAATATCCAAAACAATCCCTGGCACACTGTGAGCATTTAAGAAATATTTCTGAATCCATGTTTACTCAACAGCTAATCTTTTTTTTTTTTAAAGATTTTATTTATTTATTTGTCAGAGAGAGAGAGAGCACAAGCAGGCAGAGTGGCAGGCAGAGGCAGAGGGAGAAGCAGGCTCCCTGCCAAGCAAGGAGCCTGATGTGGGACTCGATCCCAGGACCCTGGGATCATGACCTGAGCTGAAGGCAGCTGCTTAACCAACTGAGCCACCCAGGCATCCCAACAGCTAATCTTTTTGAATCATTCATTTATCCAGAAACCATACCCATACTAGTTTCTACATACACACATATTGGTGATACAGCTCTTTCAATTTCCAGAATGTTTTTATATGTACTTTATTTCATGAAGGAACATAAAGGAAGGAAGGACCCTTACGAAAGCCTAAACTCTAGGAACCACAGAAAAATCATGTGATCTATTCTTTTTCCTACATCCCCTTTATTAGAAACAAAGTTATGCTGGGATCAATTTACATTAATTGTCTATAAACCTAGGAACTACAGCAAAGTCATAAATCAGATTTTGCCCTGAGCCATACTATCCTTCCAGGTTTTCCCTGTACATCCTTCTTGTCTTTCTCTCCACGGAGTAGTAACTTGGTCAAAGGGACATAGCCTAGACAACTCAGGAGACACTAGTTTCTGGGTGGGAAGAATCAAAATTAGTCCAGACATCTGTGGACCATTTACTACTATGCTTTAAGCCAAGCACAGAGCTGGCTAGGTATTAGGAGTGCAAAGAAGTGCCTAACCCTGCCCTTGAGTTGCAGGAGGGGAAAACGTACACATTGACAACATGAGGTAGTTTTAATAGAGAAAAGAGGTGCCTATTATATGCTAAATACTCTTCCAATCATACTTAAATCCAATTTAGTCCTTCCCCTACGGGAAAGGTAAACTCATTAACTCCATTTTATTGACAAAGAAACTGAAGCTGAGAGAACTGTGGTTAGGCAGTTGGTAAAGGACGATGATGAGAGTAAGATCCAATGCAGGGGGACTGAAGTCCTGTGGTCTTTTTATGCTCCATTTGGAAAGGCCTAAAATCACTTGACCCTAACTATATTAAGTGGAAATAAGACCAAGAACCTAGAAAGCTATATTCACCCACCTGACAAATCTTTGTTGGGCACCCATGGTATGCTAACCAGTTTCCTAGGCCTTTGACACCCAACAGAGAACAAGACAGATAGTAGTTCTACCTAACAGGGGGAGATGTGATGGAAACTAGATGGGGTGCGATTGTGAATCAGAGGCCGGGAAGGCCTCTCTGAGGCAGCAATGTGGAAGATGAGATCTGAATGAGAAGGCGGCGGCCATGCAAGGAACGGAAGAAGGAGCCCCCAGCAGAGGGAAGAGGGGTGCATGGGACCTGGCGCGGGAATGGGACATTCAAGGAAAGGAACGGGAAGAGGGCAGGAGATGAGGTTATGGCTAGACAGGGGCAGTAAGATGCAGAGCTTTCTAAGCTGGGGTGAGAAACTTGAATTTTATCCTAAATTTCATCAAAAGCCACTAAAGAGTTTTATACAAGAAAGTGACAGGACCTAGTTTTTATTTTTTAAATAGATTCCTTTCAATAGATTCCCTTTATATTTTATTTTATTTTTAAGATTTTATTTATTTATTTATTTATTAGGAAAGAGAGAGTGAGAGAGAGCATGAGAAGGGAGAAGGTCAGAGTGAGAAGCGGACTCCCCATGGAGCTGGGAGCCCGATGTGGGACTCGATCTTGGGACTCCGGGATCATGACCTGAGCCGAAGGCAGTTGCTCAACCAACTGCACCACCCAGGCGCCCCTCCCTTTATATTTTAAATGGCTCCCCGGTGGGGAATGGACAGTGGGATGGTGACAGCAGAGGCAAGGAGACCACTGAGGAAGCTTCCATAGCAGTCCAAGTGAGAGAGGGTGGCCCTGTGGCCCAGGAGTTGCCCTGGAGACGAGCAGATGGCTCTGGGACGTTTTGGAGTCAGGGTGATGAGGACTTGCTGATGGACAGGACATAATCAAATCTATTGGTTCCTGGACCAGAATTCTGATATCTGACTTCGTTTTACTTAGGTGTTGATGGAAATTTGGGGTTCTGCAAGGCATCCTGGTAGAAGCTGGTGTGGTTTTGCTCAGTTCTTTCCAGATCCACCCACAAGATGGCACCAAGATCTACCCCGCGGCAAATCTCCCGGGGTCCTTCTCTAAGCAGGCCAAATGCTCCATATTACCCCCACCGTACGATCTTTTTTCTCTCCTTACCTGCTCCTAATTGTCCCTTCAGTCAATTTAAACAGCAAATATTTACAAGGAGACTTTTATATGTTTCCCCAGTTGAATGCCAAAATCAAGTCGCATGCTTAGATAAAACTGTTCTGGTCCTTTTTCCCCCAAACCCATAGTGTTGAGTAGAAAATGGGGTCTGGAATAAAGAATTCAACACAATGCCTGACTGTGAGCAAATGCCCAATAAATTCTAAAGTAGCTACGGAAAAGATTTTCCAAGAACCTTTTGCTATGAAACTACAACCTTAGACACATGTACACATACACTTTTTTTTTTTACACATACATACTTTAAGGCATTTTTAAAACTGTATTTTTATAAAGAGCTATTTCTTTCAGAGCACAAAGGTAATCTCTAACAAGAACCATCCACTTCGTGATACCTTGAAATATCATGTGTCAAAAATAGGACCTAGTTAAACATCATATTAATGTATTTGGTACAAGGGACAAATAAAGGTTTTCCTGATACCCTGAAAGAAGATTGTCTCTGAAGGTGACAAGAAAATGATCCATAAAAAAAACAGCCCATTGTAGGATAGCCCAGCCCCAAGCTTCTCTTTAAATGTGTCACTGAAATTTAAGAATCTTCGAATCCCAACTGCGGAAATCTGAGGTAAGAGGTAACTAGAACCTACGTCTCCCCCAAACCCTCAAAAAAGAGGCAGCTGATTACCACGTATCATCCCGTCAGAATAAGGAGGGTCTAGGGGCTGCCAGAGGAGAGAGGAGCCAGAGGGGGAGAGCTCAGTGCTATTTATCCAGCTCCCTCCAGGAAAAAATGGAATCCAGCAGGTAGAGATGACCCGGATATCGAAAAGAAATATTCCTAGCCATAAATTAACAAACGAGCGTCCTGCCTGGCTCTGGCAGGAGTCCACCCCCGGCCTGCGGACGGCGACTGCGCACGCTGAGGTCACACCCTGCACACTCGGACGGAGCCTCGCTCGGGCGGTCCTGCGGCTCCCGCTACCAGCTGCCCGCCGCGAGCATCTGACGGGGAACGCCAGCCCAAGCTCTAGCGGATTAGCTCCTCAACTCCGAAGGGACTACCCAGAGAATGAAGACCCGCACGACAGGATAAACGATCCAGAATCACCCACACAGTTCCCACGACCAGGACTGCGGTGACTGGACGGACGGGGGTCTGAGCTCTGACTCTTCTCCCCTGAAAACCCGCGTGTCTCCGGGCAGGCTTCCTGACTCAGCAGAGCCTGCCCCAGACACGAGCGACGGTCACGATTCAGTGAGCAGGACACGCGGCTCTGCAGCGCGCGGGGGCTAAGGTCACGGACGCCGTGACGTGCGGCCATCCTCACTAGTGCAGGGGGATGTGCGAGCATTCACAACGCCCCTGCCCTCGTTCTAGAGCAATGAGGAAATTCTTACCAGGCGTGGAGCCTCCACACGTAACAGACTGAATGTTCTGAGAGAGTCTGCCAGAGGCCGACTGCTCACCCCGACCTCCTTCCTGCGTTAAACCATCAGACCCTCGGAATGCAGTCCACAACGGGACGTTCTGCCGGGGCAAACACCTCTTCTACCAGCCCTGTTTTAGGAGGGCAACCCAAGTCTTCTCACTGACCTCCACTGTTCTTCCTAAGTAACACTGATTTCTTTAAAGCTTCTTTTTGGAATACTTTCACTACTAATTATGTCTAGTTCTAAATTTCCACCAACCAGCTCTGAAAAGTCGAGGAAGAAATTGTTTCTTATGTCCCAAGGCAAACTGAAGTTTGGGTTTCAGAGGAGAAAGCACAGGGCAGAGAGGGAAGTACACAGCAGGGGCAGCAGGGGTACGAACGACGTCAACAGAAAGTGTGAAGAACCCTGAGACAGATGAGGCCTTGGATCCACAAGATTAAGGACGAGGGCTGGCGTGGGGACAATGGCTGGAGCCTTGGTCCCCAGCTTTGGATGATGAGGCCTCCCCCTTTGCTGCAAGTAGCAGCAACGGCCCAGGCCAGAGGATTCCTCGGGAGGATGTACTCTCCCAGGGCTACTGCTTCCTAAGGGTTTTAAGGTAAAATCCTGACCAGAAGTTATCTGGTATTTATATAGGAAAAATGTATATGTACATTTTCCAAACTAAATACATTTTTAAGACTATTTTTTCAGAGCAGTTTTAGGTTTATATCAAAACTAAAAAGCAGGTGCAGAGATTTCCCTTCTATCTCCTACCCTCATACATGGATATCCCTCCTCCTCCTCCTCCTCATCGCTCACAAGAATGGCACATTTTTTACCAAAGATGAACCCACATACACACAACATAATCATCCCAAATCCGTATTTTACCTTGGGCTTCACTCTTGGCCTTGTACACACCATGGATTTGAAGAAATGTAAAATTACATGAATCCATCATTATAACATCCTATGGAATATTTTCACTGCCCTAAAAATCCTCCGTGTTTTGCCTGATCATCTCCTCCCACCCCTGGTCACCACTTAACCACTTATTTTATTGTCTCCACAGTTTTGCTTTTTTCGACTGTCCTAGAGTTGGAATTGTCCCAGTTCAGGGCCTTTTCAGGTTGGTTTCTTCCACTTAGCAAATGCATTTAAGATTCCTCCACATCCTTCATGGCTTAAGAATTAGTTCATTTCTTTTCGGTGCTGCTTAATATTCCACTGTCTGGATATATCAGTTCATCCATTCACCCACTAAAGGACATCCTGATGGCTTCTAAGTTTGGGCAATTTATGAAAGAAGTTGCTATATAAACATCCTTCTTCAGGTTTTGTGTAGATATAAGTTTTGCAACTGTTTTGGGTAAATACGAGAGAGAGAAATGGCTAGGACGTACGACAAAGTATGCTTATTAGCTTTGTAAGAAATTATCAAAATGTCTTCCAAAGGGACCATGCCATTTTGTATTCACCCCGCACTATATGAGAGTTCCTGTTGCTCCATTCTCATGAGCACTTGGTGTGGCCAGTGTTTATAGCAGCAATGTCCACAATATCCAAACTATGGAAAGAACCTAGATGTCCATCAACAGATGAATGGATAAAGATGCGGTATACATACACTCACACACAATGGAATACTATGCAGCCATCAAGAGAAATGAAATCTTGCCATTTGCAACGACACGGATGGAACTAGAGGGTATTACGCTAAGCGAAATAAGTCAATCAGAGAAAGATAATTATCATATGATCTAATATGAAGAATTTGAGAGGCAGGGCAGGGGGTCATGGGGAGTGGGGGAGAGAAATGAAACAAGATGGGATCAGGAAGGAGACAAACCATAAGAGATTCCTAAACTCGCGAAACAAACTGAGGGTGGCTGGGGGGAAGGGGGTAGGATAGGGTGGCTGGGTTGTGGACATTGGGGAGGGTATGTGCTATAGTAAGTACTATGAAATGTGTAAGCCTGATGATTCACAGACATGTACCCTGGGGCAAATAATATATGTTAATAAAAAAATTTTTTTAAATTAAATTACCCAGGATTTTAACATGAAAAAAAATAAAAGTAATGGATCCTAGTTGAAATTTTCACTTAGACCATGTGATGTTCAGGATCCAATTACTGAGGTTAAGCCAAAAATGCCTGTACCTGCATATCCAATGACCCAAAAGTGAGAATTTGGGGTCTATTAAAAAGATCTTAAGGGGTTATGTGCAAAGATGTTTGTCCAGGGTTATGCGTAGTAGCAGAGCTGAAGGCAATAGGAGTCTATCTAATTGGGGCACAGTAACACGATGAACCTTTTTTGTTTTTTAAAAGATTTTATTTATTTATTTGAGCATGCAAGCGAGAACACAAGCAGGGGGAGGGGGAGAGGCAAGCAAGCTCCCCACTGAGCAGGAAGCCCAACAGAGGGCTCAATCCCAGGACCCTGGGATCAAGACCTGAGCCAATGCAGACACTTAACCCACTAAGCCACCCAGGCGCCCCAGTAATATGATTTTTTTTTTTTTAAGATTTTATTTATTCGACAGAGAGTTAGAGAGCACAAGTACGCAGAGCAGGAGACAGAGGGAGAGGGAGAAGCAGGCTCCCCGTCAAGCAGGGAGCCCGATGCGGGACTCGATCCCAGGGCTCTGGGATCATGACCTAAGCCAAAGGCAGCCGCCTAACGGACTGAGCCACCCAGGCACCCCCAGTAATATGAATCTTAAACACGGATGCAAAGTGAAAAGAGAAACATAATGAGATCTGCAATACAATACCATTTACAAAAATAAAAAATATATGAGCATGTAATAATATACTTTACAACACACAAAAATGAAATAACATAAACATTAAACATATTAGAATGATTATGATTATTTGGCAGGGAGGAAAAGGGAGTGGAGAATCAGAGGAAGATCACTAAGCCACAGAAAAACAGAGGAACCACTGGAGGTAAGCAAGGATTTCTTAAACATAAAAAGACTGAAAATTAGATTACAAAATTAAGAACTTCTGTTCACCAAAAGACCCTACCTAGTAAGGGAATGAAAAGGTCAGCCACAGAATGGGAAAGGGTATTTGCAAAACATACGACCGGCAAAGGACTCACACCCATGATATATAAATGCCTTCTGAAGATCAAGAAAAATTGAGACAACCCAACCAAAGCAAGCCTTGCACAGCCAGGTGATGCTAATATGCTAAAAACTGAGCAGGATAATTTAACCCTCTGAGTCAGAATTCAACTAGGAAAAGAAAGCAGCTTCCCAGTGACTGTTAAATCCCAACAATTTTCTAAGAAAGCAAGTAAGCAGGAAATTTGAACAGATATTTTAAATTTTATAAAACATATAAACAAATGTCACTGGCTAAAGTTTCTTCTATTTTAAGAGAGTTCTTGAGAGAAAATGGAAAAAGCAGCACCCGCATCTACAATTTGTGTATCTACAAGGGGGAAATGAGTTACTTATGCAACTACTACACAGTAGAAAGCTTTGTTTCCATAGAGATATGACACAACTGATTTAGGCCTTAAATTAGAATATTTCGATTTGAATTGAGAAATGTTCTTTTTGTCTAAATGAATAGTGTATTCAGTGCGAATAAAAGCTGCGCACATCTGCTGATATCATTTCCTCTTTACTTCAGTAATAATTAATCATGAGAATACATCCACACAAATCCTAAAAGGAATTCATATACCCCAAAATTTCACAAGTGCCTGAAAACATACAGGGAATGACATATTTCTACAGGATGTACAAAAATACTGACCATAAAGAACCTAAAACATTTCAAAGTATCTTTCTACTCACTTCACAACTATTACACTTAACCATTCTCTTGTATTAACTGAACAAGACAAAACTTGGTTCTGTTTACTTCCGTCACTACTATCTGAATTCAACAGATGAACTATATACCATGGGGAGCGGGGGGGGGGGGG
>CM052797.1:3523468-3567783 GCA_028533885.1 Nasua narica
GGGGAAGCAGGCTCCCTGCTGAGCAGAGAGCCTGATGCGGGGCTTGATCCCAGGACCCTGAGATCATGACCTGAGCCGAAGGCAGAGATTTTAACCCACTGAGCCACTCAGGCGACCCGCCCAGTGACAACTCTTAAGAGCTTCACCAAAACCTCCAATATGCTATTCATGTTAAATGACTTTGTAGCTTTTTCTTTTTTTAGTTTCGTTCATTTATTGATTTGGGACTTTTAACTTCTTCAAAGGAATGAAGCTAATCACCTTAAACCAAACACCTCCTTGTAGCTGGCTAAGGGGAGACAAATCTGTATAAAGTGCTTATCCAGAAATGAGATGGAACTCCTGTGTCCTCAACGCTTCTGGAATATGAATTTTTGGAGCCTCTTCTGTTAAAGGATCTCTGTGTCAGCGGAGTATGTGGCTTGACTTTCTGACAATCAAGCTGTTGGACACCATCTTGTGACCTCCAATCCCCACTTATATTTATTGATATGACAGATATCAACCTTAATTCTATCAATTGTTTTTGTTTCTCTTTTAAAGACTATTTTCCTTTGGTGTGTGTATTTTGATATTTAAGATGGCTTATATTTTTATCTAGTGGTTACTTTTATTAATATCTATAAATCTTATCTCTTTAGGCACTATCTACCCAATCCCCTCTAAGAAAGGATGGAATTACAATATTTTCTTCTCCTGCATTACCCCTCCACTACCCTTTAGCCACTTATGTCCTCTTTTCCTGTTTAGCTTTGTACTCTTAAATACACCTACACCTCTATTAGCTTATGTATTAGTTCTAAATGATGCTCTTTGAACCCTAGCTATTAAAGACAAGAGAACATTCTTACTTTATTTACCACCCATCTACTATCCCTTTCTCCTCTCAAATTTGGCTGTTTAGATCATTTCCCACTGTCAGGTTATATAACTTTACATTCTGTTCTATGGCACTACTCTTTAAATTTGTTTTAATAACCTACAATTAAACAGATTCTGTGCTTATAACCAGTTCTTTTGCTGGACTCAAGTTTGTCTTTGACTAAACTCCTCGAGAAGGGTTCATGGGAATAATCTTTTCAATATCTTACATTAAAATACTTCTTTTAACAATCTCACTGAATATAAAATCCTTGAGTGTTGAGTCATCAACACTCCTGAAGGATTCTGTCAGTGTTCTCCTGTGTTGACTGATGATAGGAAGAAGCCACAATTTCCCCTCTCACAAGAGAGTTGATCTTTTGGCCTGGCTGTCCAAATAATTCTTTACATTTGCACCCCCAAACCTCACATTTCTGGGGCACCTGGGTGGCTCAGTTGGTTAAGCGGCCAACTCTTGATCTCGGCTTAGGTTATGATCTCAGAGTCCTGGGATGAAGCCCCCAGTCAGGCTCCGTGCTCAGCAGGGAGTCGGCTTGAGATTCTCGCTTTCCCTCTCCTTCTGCCCCTCCCTCACCCCCATCCACACACACTCTAAAATAAATAAATAGATCTAAAAACCAACAACCAAAAAAAACCCTTCATATTTCTTTCTCCAGCTTTGGGCAATTTTTCTACTTTTTGTGCATCTACCATCTCTAATTCTTTGTAACTATTTCTATTTCACTAAGCTCACCTACTCCATTCTTCTATACATTATCTTATATCACGTTCAACTTTACCTCCTTGTCTTTGATGGTTTTCTTCTTCTCCTTCACTGTCCTTCCTGGACTCAGATTTCTTTTCCTATTGGCTTGTCAGCTCTTCCGAGGCCTGTATTTCTTTTTTTGTGCTCCAGTTCTTTATAAAGGTGGATTGCCTTTTTCTAATTGGTGACATGTTCAGTCTAATTTTCATTTGTTCTGTGCCAGTGTTTTTCTAGTGAGAGTTGTCCATCATTTTTTTGTTTTTTTTTTTTCATGTTTCCTTATCATTTTTTCTGGTAATTCTGTTTGACTAGATCCTAAACTGGTCCATTCTTTGATCACTCATTTTTGAAGGCAGTTTTTCCTGGACCAGTTACTTTAGGAATACTCGTCTGGGAGAATGGCCAGAGCCATATTGAGGGGAACAGAAGACTGCTTTCTTTTTCTGCCAGGACTATGGTATATGTGTGCATACAGGGTGTGGGAAGGTGTTCTTTAGCTTCTCTCTCTCCCTAACCACAAGGGACAGGAGGCTGCAGGGGCTTAGCGCCTCTCCTTCCCACCACCACAGATCAGACTTCTCCCTCCACACATTACATCAGCCAGTCCTCATTCAACCTCCAGCCTCTGTACCTCAGAATCACACCGGATCTGGTCCAGCTCCTGCCACCAGCCCGTGTCTGCCTTTCCATTAGTTCCAACAAAACATTTCGGCTTTGAAACCCATGGTGTATTCCTCATCTTGGAAAATGTTATTTGCTACTTGGGGTTTCTTGTTTTGTTTTTCCTTTTCCTCAGATCTATAGCTCTAAGTGTCTTCAGTCTATTTCCTCTTGTACTCCTGGTTCAATCCTTCAAAGACCCTTTCCCTTTCTTTCCTGGCTGGGGGTTTTAGCCAGCTCCTAATTTCTTCAAAGACAGAGTCTTCATTTTTGTTTCTTTTTCTCCTGGTTGCCAGGGATAGTGCCAGGAAAGGACAAAGAAAGGATGACTTTAGCATGTTCAAATCTTAAGTTCTACTTTTCTTCCTCCAAAAAGAAAATGGCTTTATAATTTTTTTGAATGGAAAGTAACACATGGCACTCCAAAATCAAGACAATATAGAAAGGGTGCAGAGGCAGGAAAAAAAAAAAGTACTACCTGAAATCTCATTAGCCTAAAGTAATCCCTGTTAACATAGGAGCACATATCCTGTTGCATATAAATTTGCCTTTTCTTGTGCTTTATTTTTCTCTTAAAATTGAGAATTTTCTTGGAAATATAGATCTGAATTATAATTTTATAGCTACATGATAGTCACAAGAACTTCCTTTTAACTAAGAGATTCATGAGGCACTGCAATGTTTAAATTTTAAAATAAACAATCCCATAAACCAGAAGTCATGCCCCCTCAAGATCAAATTTTCCACATTTTAGTTTCCTTGTAAATCAGAGAAAATGAGGGGTTTACTCCACAGGCTTTTAGAAGTAAAACAAGCTGTCCTAGGTCTTTAAAAGCTAGGTAACTAAGGGTTCTTTTGAAAAGTTACGGTTTCCACAACCTTTGTTCCTTGTATAATTAATACACTGTGTTTTCCTGGTTTCTCATTTACAAGACAGAGAAAATCCAAACAACAAAATTATCCAAATCTTATACCAAGGACGAACAATCTCTACAGGTCATTAAATCAGGAAGACAGTCAAGCGAATTACAGACTGCTCCTCTGACAACTAGAGGTGAGCTTGTACCAGGGTGTCAAACAAGGGAGTGTGTGCAAATTGCCTGCAGTATGTGAGTTTTCATTAAACTGTCTTTTCTAATCCGTTTCCTTAATTAATAGAGACTTAGAGCTACACAAACACTGAACCTCAAAGCTGGTTGTAGCTGTGAAGATAGAAAACATTCTGTTCTTTCTCTCAGCAGACCACAGAAACAAACTTTTTCAACGAAACATCCCCTACACAAACGAGCAAACCTCCAGATGGCTAAGTACTGGCACGTGCCAAGAACAGGCTATAAGTGAATGTTATTTGCAAAAACATTCCAACAAGTGTTTGAGTGGAGCCTTTAAGTTCAGATACGGCCCCTATAAAACTGGGTAACCCTGGATTCAGTGAGCAGTCAGGCAGGAGAAGAACTGCAGCTAGAGAAGGCCGGTAACCAGCCTCCAGTGATTTATTAATAGTAATCAAGCCACTACCAACAATAATAGCATGTCACATTTGGGTGTTTCTTATGTACTAAAGAGTATCTAACTTAATCTTATCTAATCAATCCTATAACGTAGGAACTGTTATTATTCATAAGTGGGAAACAGGCTCAGCAAGGTTAACCTACTTGTCAGTCACATAACTAGTAAGTGAGGGTGTAGCACTAGATCCCCAAGGCCCATGCTTATCTCTGCACCACACTGCCTCGTGTGCTGAACACCTATGGAAACTCAGAAAAAGGCAAGGTAGTCTTGACCAGGGAAGGCAGAAAGGCAAGACTCAAGCTGGGTCTGGAAAGGCAGGCAGGACTTGGGCAAGCAGAGAGGTATGGAAAGGTCCAGGTGAGCAAAGGCACACACAAGAGGAACACAGAGGCAGAATCTTGGACAGCCACACAGACAGTGTTAATTATAACCCCCTCGTCCATCTGGCAAGAGGGTGTTACAGAAACTGGAAGACGAGATACGTGAGAGGCAAAGAGAGCAGACTAGTCCCAGCTCTGCCTCTCATCATCACATGGCTTGAGGTTAGACAGTTCACACTGAGCCTCACTGTAGTCTGCCAGGTAAGAACTGTAATGTGCTACCAGATTCAGGCTTAGGTAACGTAATAATATCTTATGCTATTTTATCGCTTATAATCTTCTAATATATATAGATTTCCTTTGCAAGGAATATATGAAGTAGCTATTCAGTCAGCAGGTATGGATATGAAACTGTCATTCATTCTTCCACTTCAACAGTGGAATATTTAAGGGGCATTTTTTATGCGCTAAACCTATACCAAATGCTGAAGTTCTAGAAATAAGAATATGGATCCTACCTCCCAGATGCTAAATATAGAAGGATAGAAAGGTATAAACAAATAATTACAACACTTTGTGAATGTTTAACAACAAATGCTTGCACAGAGTGTGATGCGAAGTGACTGATTAACTCCACCCGGCGGGGGTGGGGGTGGTCACAGAAGTTTTCAGAAGAGTGACCCTGCCGAAATAAGTCTTCAGGGAAATGCAGGGTTGTGCCAGATAAGAAGGGGGAAGGGGACATTCAGGAACAACCAATGGCTAAGAGTAACGGAGATGGAAGATTCCACAGGAGATGAGGCCCCAGGGGGACTGGGGGCAGATGGCAGCGGGCCAAGCAGCCAGCAGGCGAGCACTCTAGGCCCGGGCACCAACACCAGCTGAAAACCGAACACCGGTCTGATCGGGGCCAGTTCTGGAACTGGGTGGCTAGGTCCGCAGAAGGAAACCAGGCCGGCTGGGGGAGGCCACGGCTGGAAGATTCTGCCAGGCCAGAAGGACTCCTCGGAGGCCACTGGGCCAGATGCCACAAGGAACTGAAGATGTTCCACAAGAAGACAAAACTCAGGAAGAGTCCGCACAGCCATCATCCGACATCTCTAGGGCATCACATGAGGAAAGAGAGCGAAAACGGTGGCGGGGGCTCCAAGGAGTAGAACTAGAACGGGTCCAAGGAAGTCACAGGGGTTGGAGTTCCACTGGAGGGGGAACTGGGCCCACGACAGGCGCCGCAGGCTGCACTCCTACGGCATCTCCCGTGGCGGCCCCGGAGCACAGGCACACAGACCCCCGCCACCCCCGGGCCTGGGACCCAAGGGGACGGGCCAGTCAGCGTGGGGGGCCTCCAGGGAACGTCTGCCTCCCTGTGACGATGGCAGGGAGAGGTATGCTGAGGACAGGCCCCCTACCCTGCACGTGAAGGCAGACGCGTCGCTTCTGGCTCGTCCTACAACCTCTCGCCTCCAGACGTGCAGCCTGAGGCAAGCAGCTCTTCAGCCGGAGGGCCAGTAGCTGCAGCTGAGAAGCCCCATCCCACACAGCCTAACCCTCTGAGCCGCACAGGGACGCGCGCAACCCCAAAGGAAGGGCCCGGCCTGAGGCTTGGCGGGGACACTGGGAAGCAGAGGCTGGCACCAGAATATGTTTCTACCCCGAGATTTTATAGACTCTTTTACCATCGTACCTTCTCATGACTGGACTCAGCATCACCAAAACACTTCAAGGAGAGAGAAAAAAAGAATAAATGGAAATAAAATGCTGTATATTTGGGAGAAGATAAAGGATAGAGGGTGAAATGTAATGGACTAAGTACAGAAAAGAGCCTTTGGTTAAAAAAAAATTGTCTTTGTGAATTTATGAATGATGATCCAAAGTTTAAAGTTAAAAAAAAAAAAAAAAAAAGACCCATGAGGCCAGAATAGAGCTCACAGAGTCTCAAGCAAACAATGCAGAAGAAGGGAAAGATGGTAAAAATAGGAAAGGTAAATTTCTGACTATAGCCAACATTAATTTGGGAAAATAAACTTTTGGAAAGTTGGGTCATTAAAAAAAAAGTCCTGGCTGGAGGGGATCCTACTACCTATGGTTAAAATAAGAAAAGTGACAAAATATGTCAGTTATTATTAACAAAGAATCTCAAGGTTGGGCTGCCTAAATGAAATACCAAAATTATATGCTCTCCAGAGACCTCTGCATGGTCTTCCGTTTGATGAATATTTTTATTCCTTAAATCCCTCTTGTGAAAGACCACTACTTGCTATCATCAATCCTTTTTGGTGGGCTCAAATTTCACTCCGTATTTACAAGTCCTGGAGACATACACTGAAATAAGCTTCATGCAAAGATTAAAAATAAGACCCAGTGCTCAATACTCCCAAGATAACCACAGTTGATTGAAAAGGACGAAACAAATCCACAAGACCGAGCAAAAGGGAGGCGTCCGCTGTGCTGGCTAAGGAAGGGACCAGGTAGGAGATGGGAGCTGAGCTGGGCTTTGAAGGGCAGGCAAGATTTTGAAAGGCAAAGAAGGCTAAGAGGGGGTTACAACCCAAATAAATCACACAATTAAAAGCAAGCAACGAATGAGTTCTTACCCTGTGAAACTCACATACGAAGGACAGATAACACTCTGGAAGGAGCGTAAACTGGTACATTTGTAAAGGACAATTTAGCAGTACCAAGGTTTAAATACCAAGGTTTTTAAACGTTCACATTCTTTGATTCAGCAGTTCAAGTTAGATGTATGTCTCCTAAAGACAAATTATGATATTCTGTATCAGGTGCATATATTACATACTCAAAAAAAATTGTGTTAACTTAGGGACAATTTAAGAGTTTTCACGGTGTGGGGAAAAAAGATTTAGCTATAGGGAGGTTCACCACAACATTATTTGTAATAGTCAAACGTCATCAGCAAATGGTTAAATACTATCCCCATAAAATGTAATAGTATGAAGTGCTTCTAGTAGTGAAATATGTTAATTGACATGGAACGTGTTCACCTGTTTCAAAAGCAGGTTTCAGAAAATGTACTGTAAGAGCCCATCGTTTGTTTTTGTTTTTAATGTATGGATATTCCTCAGAAAAATGACAGAAAGGACAAACAACAACAACAAAATCAGTGATTTTCTCGAAATATAAAATAGATAATTTTTATTTTACATTTGCTTATCTGTATTTTCTAGTTTCTAGAGTGAGCGTGTATAACTTCCACATTAAGAATAACATGGGATTGGGGTGCCTGGGTGGCTCAGTGGGTTAAAGCCTCTGCCTTCGGCTCGGGTCATGATCTCAGGGTCCTGGGATCGAGCCCCACGTCGGGCTCTCTGCTCAGCAGGGAGCGGAGCCTGCTTCCCCCCCTCCCCCTCTGCCTGCCTCTCTGTCTCTCTCTCTCTCTCTGTCAAATAAATAAATAAATAAAATTTTTTAAAAGAATAAAAAGAATAACATGGGATTATGTAAATTTTCTAAGATATTCAAATACAACTTTAGTTTTTTTATGGCACTATTCCACAAAAGCTGTTGTGTGATACAATGCTTTATAAGATGACAGCGAATGCCACTGCTTAGTCATCTCCCACATTTCTGAGGGCAGAAATAACTACAGGGAGGAAGGAGAGGAAGGCAGACTGTTTGAGCAGACCCCAATCTCAATCTATCACTTTGGTTTCAATATTGATGTGGGACACCTCTCCTGAGACTGTTTTCCTTCACACGCCACCTTCCTCATAGAAGGCAGCTGGCTTTCTCTCTGCTCTGGCTTATTCTTCAGCCTTGAAATCCTTACATATTTTCTGATCATCTGCAAAGAAAAGTATGCCCTCTTCATTTCACATCTGTTTGCTACTCGTTAGGAAAACTGATAGGCAAAGATTAAATTAAAACCTGAGGGAGTTCTGGCCATCAGACCAAGCACTTCTGAAGCCCCCTCTGAGCTGTGCTAACTCCAACGGACCTGGGGAGGTCTCCTGGTGGGCGATGACAAAGCAGATCCCAAAGAGAGACCTTTCTTTTGTCCTTACAAGCAAATGACAACCAATTCCTTAGGTTTTCATTTTTATAAGTGACTAAGAACCACATCATAATAACCTATTCATTGAGGTATTAAGAGATAAAATTTGGTGTTCATAAGCCAAGTTAGATGTTACTACGGTTAGATGTTATCTTAAAAATACATTTTGTCGCCCATACTAAGAAAAACATGTTACATCATGAACCGGAATATACCCATATCCCAAACATAACTGAAACACAAGGTTGACACACTTATTCTTATGCATGAGCCACTGTTACTTTATATTCCATCTCATTTTAAAGTAACTGATAGTCGGGTGCCTGGGTGGCTCAGTCAGTTGAGCGTCTGACTCTTGATCTCAGCTCAAGTCATGATCACGGGGTCATGAGATCCAGCCCGGCCTCGGGATCCATATGAGGCATGGAGTCAGCTTGAGATTCTCTCTCTCCCTCTGCCCCTCCCCCTGCTCGCTCTCTCTCTCTCTCTCCTCTCTCTCACACACACACACACACACACACACACACACACACTCTCTCTCTCTCTCTCTCTGTCAAAATAAATAAATAAATAGATAAATAAAATCTTTAACAACAAAAGAATGGCTTTAAAAATAAAGGGTGGGGCGCCTGGGTGGCTGGCTCAGTGGATTAAAGCCTCTACCTTTGGCTCAGGTCATGATCTCAGGGTCCTGGGATCGAGAGAGCCCACATTGGGCTCTCTGCTCAGTGGGGAGCCTGCTTCCCCCTCTCCCTCTGCCTACTTGTGATCTCTCTCTGTGTCAAATAAATAAATAAAATCTTTAAAAATAAATAAATTAAAATAAAATAAATAAAGGGCGCCTGGGTGGCTCAGTCATTAAGTGTCTGCCTTTGGCTCAGGTCATGATCCCACAGTCCTGGGATCCAGCCCTGCGTCGGGCTCCCTGCTTCTCCCTCTGCCTGTTGCTCCCCTACTTGTGCTCTCGCTGTCAAATAAATAAATAAATAAAATCTTTAAAATAAATTAATTAAAACAAAATAAACCATTAGTAGTTTTGAAGGCAGCTGCACATATTCTGGCCCTCCTTCTTGAGAGAGCCTTGAGAGGTAGGGATCTGTGTTCCCTCCCCTTGAACCTGGACAGGCTCATGACTGCTTCAACCAATGGATAATACTCACTCCCCAAACACTTCGCTGTAGGAACCCAGCAACCATGCCGTGCGAAGTCCAAGCCTCTGGGAGAGACCACATACGGGTACTTTGGTCAACAGTCCCGGCGGATCCCACCAGCTCTGGAGGGGCGGCAGGCCCAAGGCCCAGACATGTAAGTGAAGGGGCCTCGGAAGGATTCTAACTCACAGCCACTGGAGTCATCCCCTGCCACCCGAGGCCTCAGATATCATAGAGCAAGGTAAGCCACTCCTTACCAGGCCCTGTCCAAATCCCTGGGCCAGAATCCACGAGCATAGGAAGATGTCTATTGTTTAATGCCACTAATTTTGCGATGGTTTGTAACAGAGCGGTAATGACTGGAACGACAGTGCCGGGCACGACCCGCACACTGAGGTCAGGATCCGTTAGTGGCACTTGGACAAACGCTGCCTCAGGGGACACTAATTCAGTATGTGAAGCTTGGCGTTCAACCCTGCAAAGTTCTCCATGAGTCTGTGCATACTCAGGAATGGATGGGATGGACTGGGGAGGGTAAGGTAGAAAGTAGGGTTTGGGCCCCATATGAATAAGCCAGCATCAAAAAGGGTTGAGACTCATGGGGGCTAAACTCTGAAGCACAGGAAGGTCACACTGTTCTGGTCTGAGTCTCAAGGTGCTCCTAACCTCCTAAGGATGGTCCAACGTCCCTGCATTACTATCTGCCAAAACAGATACTTAAGGTCCCCTCACCCCACAAACTGTTTTCGGTCTAAAGGCTATTTACTTCTATCCACTTTCAACATTGTCAAGCCCATCTACAGTTTCAGGCTTTTCTGTTAATGGATAACTTTCATCTAAACATAAACTCAGATTAATCTGTTAAGGAATAGCAGATTCTTTTTAAAAAAAAAAAAAAGGCAGGGGGAGTAAGAAGCATTTTTGGTGGAAGGAGAGTGTCCTGCAGGCCTGGGGCCAGACAACTTTAGATGGTTGAATAGGCTTTTGGTTTCTTTCTTTAAGTATCGCTAGTGAGGTTACTATTACAGTACTGGTCCTGAGGCAAAAAACAGGAAATTCGTGAAGACGACAGGACTCCCAGGAAGGACAGCCTGGAATGGGAGCACTAAGGAAACTTCCCAAAAGGAAGGGAAGCTCTTTGAGCAAGCACTCCCCATGCAAGGAGTTCATCGCAAGGACCTGGCCTCAAGGGAGTACCCCTAGAAAGAAAAGGTTCAGATCAGAGAAGAAATGGGAATGGGGTCTCAGGGAACTCTCAAGTCAGAAATCAGTTGACTTCAAGGACTTATGGTGCCCCTGGAAAGTGTATATTAGAAAGAGCATATTTTTATTATATTCTTAGTGCCCACAAAAGCAAGAACAAATACCTCTGAGCTTGAGACAGTAGAAGAAAAGATCAAGCAAAAAGAACCAGAAGCCACACAAAGACCCTAGGCTAACTCACTTATGCACAGCGTGTCTCTCCCTAACCCATAAAGGAAAATATCTCACTATTACTCTAGATAAACCTGGTTCCGTTTTGTGGCGTTTGTTTTGTCTTTAAGCTGGAGATTCTATTCTTCACTGCATTCTTTAATGTGTAATGCACGCAGGTCATGGAAAGTTTCTGAAAAACTGTGTCTGGGGCAGTTGGTGAGCCGAAGTCACTGTTCAAGAAAGCACCTGACGACGACCACAGTGGCCGCAGCGCGTTCGCGCCCTGAAGCCGAGCACCAGCACACCGCCAGCCTGGGCCCTGACTGCTGCCTGGGACGTCGGTGCTCAGTCAGAATCCAGAGAAGAATGAAATGCACCGAGAAACGGGCTGAGAAATTCTTGGCACCTGGGGAAAACTGAATACAAACAAGCTTCTTTTTGCCTCTTCTACCACTTGTACAGAAAACCAAAAGGGAAGTTACCAAAACAAAAACAAAAACCTAAGCAGAGTGGACAGACGGACCACAGCCTGCACAGAAACTATAGTTGGTCCCCATGAAACAACTCTGCCCATCTGCATGGAATGTGGCTAAGGCAAAACTCAGAAAGCACCGTGTGACTTCAGAAAACGATTCAAGATGAGCTGACAAAGGACAGTCGCCCATTAGGGGAGACCTAACAAACCAGACCAAATTCACTAAGTAGCAACTTCACGCAGGTCAACCAAACAGATGCCAGGTACCGTGCCAGAGCTGCAAAGGCCGACCTGACCTCCGCCAGGGAGCTTATGGTCCCAGGGAGAGAACGACAAGCAGACAGTGACAATGGTATGCTACCTGCTAAGTGAGAGGTAAGCACAGGCCACAGCATTGAAGAAAGGTGCTTGAAAGATGGGATGTCATTCTTGAAGGGTCAGCAGGAGTTAGCTGGCTGGAGAACGGGGCTATAGGGAGGAGAAATAACCAGCAAAGATCGGATGACCAACCTCTGTTGGAAAGCTGAACAAACACCTCTCTCCACGAGCTTCCAGGCATCTCCGGAGGCCTGGACACAGCCAGCTCCACATCCCAACATCCTGATCACTCGGCAGACAAAGGTGCCAAAGTCATGTTTCATTCCCGCTCACCTCTGCCTCCTTCTCTGAATATTCCAGCATCTCGATGAACACCTGGAACATGGTCATCCTCTCTCCACCAGTGTCCTACATTCGTGTAAATAAGCCATCCAGCAACTTCCACAGGTTCTGTTCAAACCCTGTGATTTTGACCTCCACACTACTCCATTCCAGCCCCTCATCAGCCAGAACTGTCCCACAATGGAAATGCTCAACTCCAATATCCTACTCTCTGACCAATATAACCGTCCTGCCAGCTCAGTGGAACCCTCGCCCTTCTTAAAATTCTGACTTTCAGTCCAGTCACTCTTCTACTTTCTTCCCAATTCTCCTGAAAAAGTGCTACCCTCTCATCCCTCCTTCTGCTCTCCCACCTCACTTTCCTTGCTAACACAATGTGGGGCAATTTACGTGCCCTAATCAACACAACTATTCATTCCCTATGTTCCTACACACAGGATGCCGGGCACTCCTGGAGAAAATCACGCAGCTTTGTAGACTGAGGCCACCAAGCATGCATGGTGTCTACCCCCAGCTGCTTAGAGATCTTTCTATAGGCCCCAGACAGCCCTTATGCTCCCACAACTCTTTCCCTATTCAATGATATCTTCACATGAGTGAATGATATCTTCACAAGAGTGATGTCCCCTCACTCTTAGGTTAGCACCACTGTCTATTTCATAAAGAAAAATAAGGCCATCAGGCAATAATAACTCCTTAAAATTTGTGCTTACTCCTAACCTGCAAAAACGGCGGCATTCACTTCCAGGTATACTTTCTTTCTTCCGACGTCTTCCTAAAATAACTGTCCTTCCTCTTGCCCAGAGCTAATCCCACCATCAAAGCCCACCTCTTCAAGGATCCTGACAGTAGTTCCCTCTGTCCTAACTGGCAATCTCTCCTGTATGGACGCTTCCCCTTTAGCATGTAAACACGGGCATCTATCTGCCATTTAACAAAATGAACAAATCTTCCCCAGACCCCATTAGATGGAAATCTATGACATGCTAGCAAGCCACAGACCCTTCTGAAAAAAGTAGCCTCCGCTGCTTTCTTCTATGCTCTGTGCCACAGTTCATACAAAACCACTCCCAATACCCAGATATCGCTACTGGGCTGCAGAATAGAGCTAGGGCTGAGAGGACAGCAGACGGGCAGAGGCAGCCTGGCGCCCAAACCACAGGAGGGGTGAGACTGGGACCCAGCCGGTTCTTCTCTAAGGAGAAACGCGAAGCACGCAGGCATGTGTCTGGACTGATGTCGGAATATGGCTGCTCTTTGCCATTACATCGCTGTGTATCTCAATTAAAAGACCTGAGGCTGACTGCAAGTTGCTGAATAATAAACTAGCTTGTCAAAACGTGCTAGCCAGGATTTAAAACTCACCATTTGGTAACCATTATGGTAATAAATGTTTCAGGCAAAAATCATCAATGGATGATTTTGAAAACTAGTTGGTGAAAGTTCAGTGAGAAAAAGGATATTTACATAGTCTCAAAATACCTGCCCGCAAGATAGTCACTGATTTCAAAGGGAAACATAGTGAGGAAACCCACAGGACATCATCTTACTCAAAGAATCCTGGTGAGCAGCAGCAGGAGTACCGTGCCTTCCGATACGGTCAGGCCGTAACGTCATACCTCTGGTATGCCTGCCCAGAACCTGAATCTGCAGACAAAACTAAAATAAGGAAAATTCTACAAATAACTGGCCTGAACTCTTCCAAAATGTCTAGATCCCAATATAAACACCAAGGGACATTCTCTGATTAAAGACTAAAGAGACATGACAACTATATGGGTGATCTTGGAGTGGATCCTAGATTAAAAAGTAATTTTCCTTGGGGCGCCTGGATGGTGCAGTCGGTTAGGCATTCAACTCTTGGTTTCGGCTTGGGTCCTGATCTCAGTGTTGTGGGATCAAGCCCTACATCGGGCTCTGCGCTCAGCAAGGGGTCTGCCGGGTTCTCTTTTCCTCCCTCCCCCTACCCCTCCCACTCAGGCTTTCTTTCTCTCAAATGGGTAGGCTAATCTTTTAAAAAATACTACTTTTTCTCATTATGAAGGAAATTAGTGAGACAACTGGTGAAATCTGAGTGAGGGTTATGGAATAGGTAACAGTATTGTAACTATTAATCTCACTGTTCTGGTGTCAGTGTTGGTTACAGAAAATCTTCCTGTTTGGAGGAAATACGTACTCAAGTATTGAGGGGTAAAGGGACATAATGTGTGCAACTTACTTTCAAATGATTCCAAAAATAATTATAATACAGATACAGAGAATAAATGATACGAGCACACAGTAAAATGTGAACATTTGGGCAACTGGGGTGATGCGTCATCAGGAATTCTTGGCACATTTTTTTTCCAACTTTTCTGTAAGTCTGAAATTATTTCAAAATTTAAAAATAGATTTTTGTTTAAGCCCCAAATTGTGAGAAGTACAAGGAGAAAGCAGCCAAAACCACAACTGTGGCGGAGGACTTCAAAATGCCACCCTCCTGCTTTGGCAGCCTGGGCACATACAAAATAAATACAGACGGGATTTGGAAGATTAATAAGCTTAATTTAACTGATATACTTAGAACTTTGTACCTGAGAGAGATTAGGTATTATTTGCAAATGACTCTGGACATTTAAATAAAGAGGCAATAATGAGCCTCCTGCCTGGACTCGTTCCTGACTTTAATGGTGGCTCCATTTCTGGTGTGCATCACCACATGGGGCTAAGAGAACCCCAGCTGCAGGGACTCGAAGGAACCCAACCCCCTCCCCCCCCAACCAAGCCCTCCAAAGACCCAAGAGCTTTTTCAAAATGTCTTAAAATGAAAGTTTACAAACATACACAAAAATAAGGAATAGAATAAACAGCCTCCATTTGCCCACCTAGATTCAATTATTATAGTTTTGACACACTCGCTACATCTATCATTTTTTTGCTATAGTTTTGGGGGTTTTTGTTTCGTTTTTATTTCTGAATGGCTTACTTGCCAAATAGTTGGAAAGAACTACTGATTAAAAAAAAGTCCCCAAATCGATACAGCTTTTGTTGAATCTTTAAAATATCACACATAATGAGGATTAAGGAGGGCACTTATGGAGAGGAGCACCAGGTGTTGTATTTAAGTGCTGAATCACTAAATTCTACACCTGCAACTAATACTACACTATGTTAACTGGAATTTAAACACTCAGAAAGACAATAAAGCACAAAAACAAAAAAAGGCTGTTGGAGATTTTATGCTTTACCTGCCATTTTGAACCTGTATTATTAAAGTAAATGTATAACAAAAAAATATATTTTTAAAGATTTTATTTATTTGACAGAGAGAGATCACAAGTAGGCAGAGAGGCAGGCAGAGAGAGAGGGGGAAGCAGACTCCCTGCTGAGCAGAGAGCCGGATGTGGGGCTCGATCCCAGGACCCTGAGATCATGACCTGAGCCGAAGGCAGAGGCTTTAACCCACTGAGCCACCCAGGTGCCCCGAAAAAGTATTTTTCATAATATCACAAATACGTTTGAAAAATCATCTGGCATCTTGCTGTTTCTATGGAGGGACAACTTAGATTTTATTCATCAGACTGTTGAACTATTCCACCTTCAGAAACATAAACACCATCCAAAAATTTTCTGATATTTTTTATTTATTATTTTTAACTGCTGCAGCTTGCTGAATCAAAGCAACTGAGTTTGTACAAGTCCAATGTCATTTCCTTCGAGCATTGACTCACCATCCTGGTCTTGAGATATTGAACAAGCAACACCTGGCCTCATCCAAACCCTGCTGATGTATTTTTCACCTGAGAAATTTCGAATTTCAAAAAGAACCATTCTCCCAAATAACAACATTGGTGGGGAAGTGAGCCTACGCAGACCTCATCTTGTAACGGAAGCCCAGTTTAATGCTCTCAATCAGGTTCTACACGGGACTACAGACAGAAAAGAACTGGCTACAGTTCATACTATTTCCCCACCATTTGTCAACTCGGAGCCTCTTCTTTCTGGGGAGACTGAGGTCTACATGGAAGTGACGGAAGTCACTTCGCAGGGTTCCTCTGGGGCCCTTCATAGTAACAGTGCTCCCCTTCAGAGTGATGTCGACATTTTCTGGAATGTCGACAGTCTGACTGCTGAGAATGGCCTTCATTCTTTCTCACAGTAGATGCGGAAAAAAGAGTGCTACAGTATTTTAAAGCAACTCTAACATTTTTCACCCTGAAATACTTCTGTGTATCTATAGACTTTTCTTCCCAACCACAATTCCACTATAAGTAAAAAATAATCCCATAATATCCTCTATCACCCATGCAAATTTCCTTGACACAAGAGCTTTGAATTCCCAAGTTCCTCCCCCTAGCATGGTGGACTCACAGCAAATATGCTGCCCGTGGAGGCCAGCCTCTTGAGACAAGGAAGCCAGGATCCTTGACCACCCCCACACAAGGAACTACGCTGCTAGCAGCCTCTGGAAAAAAGACAACTTTCTATGCAAAGAAAAAAAAATCTATTTTAAAAATAGAGAAAAATACTGCCATTATGGGTCAAAGAGTTAATGCCCTTCATAAAGGGTACTTATATCCCAAAATAAAAATAATCAAAGAACATAAAGAATTGAGGGCACCTGGGTGGCTCAGGTGGTTAAGCATCTGCCTACGGCTCAGGTCATGACCTCAGGGTCCTGGGATCAGGCCCCATGCAGTCGGGCTCCCTGGTGAGGGAGTCTACTTCTCCCTCACCCTCTGCTCCTTCCCTGCCCACGAGTGCACACGGATTCTCTCTCTCAATAAATAAAATCTTAAAAAAAAGACCATAAGGAATTGGCAAAGGAAATACCGACTCCAAAATACACATGACAAAAATTCAATCTTATTAGTAATCAAAGAAATAGATATTCAAATAATGCTATTTGTCACCCAAAATAGCAAAGATTTTTTGGAAGAAAAAAAAAGGAAAGCAAAAATTTGTCTCTGTAAGTGGTCTAACAAGTTTTCTGGAGAGCAGTTTGTCATAGGTTCCAAAATCTTTTTTTCCCCAGGAACAGTCCTAAACAGTCATAAAAAGTCTACACACAATTGTATAAATAAGGATATCATAGCAATAGGACTTATTTCTAATGTCAAAGAGGATTTGGGGCAGGGGTGTTGGGACAAGAGGTGCTGACCATCTAGAAGTCCACCAGCAAGAGGCTGGTTTAAATAAAATCATGGCATGTCCTACAATGGAAATAGTAGACACCGGTACACAGTGCTGACAATGTGGCCCATGCACTAACTGTAACTGGCCCACAATGAAATAGAGTTTAAGCCAGAGGGTGAACTAATCACAAAAAATTGTAAACAGCAAGATATTCTCAATTAAGAAAGCAGTGTGTTGCTCTCCATCAGGCATGAATACCTTATCTTGTCAAAACAGCAAGGAACGGTCTGCCTGCTCCGATGTGCAGCACCACTGGATTCCGTCTCTAAAATATACCCCGAGTTTGCCCACATCCCGCCACACCTACGGCTACTGTAATACATAAGCACAGACGACCTGTCCGACTGGACGGCGGCAGAAATCTGGTTAGTCCACTGCTATTTTTGTGCCCCTGTGACCCATTTTTCCAGAGTAGTCACAGTGATTTTATTCCCAGCCTTATGGAGATATAACCAAGGTCATCATTTTGAAATGCCCATCAAACCATGCTTATTCAAGATACATTGCAAATATAGTTTAAAATTTGAATGAAATCAACAATTTTATGGAAATAAACTGAATTTCATAAAAGCAGAATAAAACCAGAACAGGCCAGTAACAATAGAAGAAACTGAACATTTTAAAGAATTAGCACTAAAAGAGGTTCTTGGCCGTGGCAGAGACTTTTAAATGCTTCCCTGTATCTAGTTCTCCTCTTTCTTGACACCCCGGAGGGTTACCCTTCCTACCCCTTACGGTCAGGCCACTGACTAGTTCTACCCAACAGACCGTGAGCTGAAGGGACGTGTGTTGCTGAGGCATTTCACTGAAGTTGTACAAGGATCTTTGCCCCCACCACAGCAAACCCTAAAACTAGATGCTGACATAGCGGTAGCACACGATGAAGACTAAGGTTTCCATTCTCAAACCCCCTTTAGTATTTTTTTCCATGCAACGATTACACAGTAACAGTTTTCCGCTGTGCTTATCACTCACATATGCTAAGCATTTTCCTTGTCAAATAGTTGAAAATAACTAATCTCATCAACTGTGGATATAATGATTAAGATATCATGCTACAGAGTTGGGAGTAGAAACACATTTACTACAAATTTTGCGTGTATCTCACTCATGCTTTGAAAAGCAAAACAAACAAAAAGCAAAACAAAAAAAAAGCTTTTTCCACATAATTTCCTTCCTCTACTCCTTTCATTCCATGTAAAAGTCCACTAAATCTTAACAGAAAAAAATCAGAACTTTCTCACCAAATTTAGAAACAAGACCCTATTGTGTAATAAAAACAAAATACTATATTCTCTACTTTTTAACACTGCCCTGGAAATGCTCCCCAATGCAACTGGACATAAGCCTGCAATTAGTGGTCTAAGAATTGGGAAAGAAGTAAAATTCTATTCACAAATAATATAATGACATGTCTGGAAATCCCAAAAGAATTTGATAAAGTATTACAAATCAGAGATTTAGAAATTTTTTATTAAAGATTTTATTTATTTATTTGACACAGAGAGAGAGATCACAAGTAGGCAGAGAGGCAGGCAGAGAGAGAGGGGGAAGCAGGCTCCTCACTGAGCAGAGAGCCCGACAACGTGCGGCTTGAGCCCAGGACCCCGAGACCACAACCCAAGCCGGAGGCAGAGACTTTAACCCACTGAGCCACCCAGGCGCCCCCAGATCAGAGATTTAGAAGGCTACACAATAAATATATCAATATCAATAGACTTCATTCGTAAAAGGGAAATCTGTTAGAAAATACAATGAAGAGAAAACCCTGCTTATGAAAGCAGGAAAGTACTATAATATCTAAGCAGAAGCTTAGAAGAACCTCTAAAGAGAGGTATAAAAACACTGCCCCCCCAAAACACAAATTTGAACAAATGGAAAGACATACCATGTTCTTGGGAAGGAATAAACAACATCATAAAGATGTCAGCTCTCCCTGTACTAATTTATAAATTTAACACAACCTCAATAAAAATAACTTCAAGTTTTTTTTCCAGAGCTAAACAAGCAGATCATAAAGTTCATCCATAACAAGTAAGTAAGAATAGGGAAAGAAATGAGGAAGGTTAGCCTTACCAGATATTTAAAAAGCACAGCGGGGACACTTGAGTGACTCAGTTAAACATCTGCCTTCAGCTCACTTCGTGATCCAAGGTCCTTGGATTGAGCCCCAACTGGGCACCCTGCTCAGCAGGGAGTCTGCTCCTCCCTCTCCCCACCGCCCCCCCACCCCAACTCGTGCTTACAAGCTCTCTAATAAATAAAGTCTTTTAAAAAAGCATAGCAATGGCATACAATTAGACAATAGAGACTAATGGAAAAGAATAAGTCCACAAATGGATCCAATTTTGTATGAAATTCGTCATAAGGGTAGCATATCAGAACAGTGGGGAAAACAGACTTCTTAATAAATGGTGCTGGGAATAATTCAATAGTAGTATGGGGGGAGAGGGGATCTATCTTCACACACCAGGATGTGTACATGGGCAAATATTTAACCACCTGGCAATGAGGGAAACTTTCCCACTATGACTCAAACTCCAGACACAATAAGAAAAAGTATCACCAGAATTACACAAAAATTTGACAATTTGCATGACAAGACACCTTCAGCAAAGTAAGAGGGAAAATGATTTAAATACGTGAAATAGAGAAATGGCATCCAAAAATCGAAAAGACAATCCTTTGGGGCAGTATTCCAGGGGAACAGGAACAGTGATTCACAGAAAAAAAGAACACAAAGGACCCTTAAACATGTGAAAAGATAGATGTCCAATCAATCTCAATCATTATATAAGCAGCACAAGTAAGAAGTCAAAACTACAGTGAGATACCACAAAATCCTACTGAAACCAAACAGTAGGGAAACAAAATTTCTGATATACTGCTTGTGAAAATGTAAAATGGTACAACCCCTAGAGGGGCAATTCAGCAACAACCTGCAAAATTACATATGCAATTATCCTTTAGCCCAGCAGTCCCATTTGTAGGAATCTATCCAAAGGGTACACTGCTAAAAAAAACGAAATAATAACAACAATAAAAAGGATATATGCACAAGGCCATCTAATAATAAATTTAGAAACAATCCAGTTGTTCACCAACACAGGCTGGTTGACTAAGTAAGATGTGGCCCAGGAGCAGTGTGCCACGATAAAAAAGAGGAACGGGGGCAAACGACAACATGGATGAACCTGGAAAACATGATGCTAAGGAAAAGGAGCCAGACACAAGGCCAGAAAGCACACGATTCCATTACAATGAAATGCCCAGGAGCGCCTGGGAGGCTCAGTCAGTTCAGCATCTGCCTTCCGCTCAGGTCACACTCTCAGGGTTGGAGCCCTGAATGGGGCTTCCTGCTCAGCGGGGAGCCTGCCCCTCCCCCCACTCGTGTTCTCTCTCGTTTGCTCTAATAAATAAATCTTTAAAAATAAAATAAAATGTCCAGAATGGGCAGGTCCAAAGAGACAGAAGGTAGATTGGGGTCTGCAGGGGCTTGGGCGTTGGTGCAAGGGACCAGAGCAAATGGGGGCTCGTAATGGCTACAGGGTTTCCGTGACGAAAATATTCCAGAATTAGGCAAATAGTATATTTACGAAGATGTGCAACCATTACCACTAAGAAAACACTGAACTGTATACTTTTAAGGGGTGAGTCTTATGAATTAGATCTCAATTCTTGAAGAGGAATTCCTGTCCATACAATGATGGCATGATCTCAAGGATATACTGTTAAGTGAGCAAAGCAAGATAAAGAGTATGGTTGATATGCTACTTATCTAACAGGGGTACAATATCTGAACATCAAAACAGATTAAATCCGAAAGGCTGAAACACATCAAATATGTTAAAACCCTTGAGTTCGCAATGACACACAAAAAAATAAATAAAATTTAACTGGTCCCCTTTGGAAGGATGCTAGAGAACCAAACCCTCATTCTGAAAACTGGTAAATGAAGGGCAAGAAACAAGCAGTTATCCAACATATGCTATTCAAATTTTATCACGTAGTTAATGAGGGGATGTTTCTCTTTCAAAAGTATTTCAGTATTAAGGGATGAAGGAATGATAGAATGTTACTATTTGCAACCTTTAATGAATTAAGGATGCAACGTCCATCATGGTCTCCTCCTCAGCTCAACAGGGCAGATTTATTACACAACCGAGAAAATACAGCAGAACTGACCCTACAGAAGTTCCAGACTAGGTCAAAAAGGGCACTGTAATCTTCCGTGTTGGTGTACAGGACCACTATCTCTGGAGAAGCCAAGTACTGTGTCCTGAGGACACTTGAGCAGCCCTGTGAAGACCGCCCACATCAGGAGGAACTGAGCCCCCACCACAAGACATGGGGCACTCACCTAGCCGGCCAGGTGAATGAACCACCTTGGAAGCGAACCCTCTGGCCCAGTCAGGCCCGTGGCTGACGGCAGCCCAAGCCAACACTTGGCTGCAACCTCGCAAGAGACCACGAACCAGAACCACCAACCCAAGCGGCTCGCAAATTCCTGACCCACAGAATTTGGGGGTGATTTGTTATGCAACAAATGTAACACCCTTTTCTCTTCTTTTTACATATCATAAATTCTCCACAATATTTCAAAATAGTAAGTCGGCTGATTATAGAGAATCCTCTAAACAATTCCTTTAGTCTTGTCAGAGCAGGTACTAGGTTAAATGGAAAAAGAAAGAGCAAATAAAAACTCCTTTACACATATCTCACAGTCTCTTAGGAAAAGGGTATCACAGGTAATCTCAATCCTCTCAAAAACCTTTCAGGTAGAAATATTCCTATTTTGCAAATCAGAAAATTGAGAAAAATGATAGAGGAAGGAACAATTTCTCAAGTTGCACAGTAGTTGAAGCAGGCCACAGAAAGTCCATTCTTTCCACCATACCTCAAGAGCCCTTCTGACCTTGAAACTTCTCCATCCAGCCCATCAGAACCAAAGCTGCTAAGGTCCAAATCTGCAAATTTTGTATGTAAATACTGTCTTCCATCCCTCACAAAGCACCTCTCTGCTTCCCCTGTGCTCACCAACAAACGCAGCGTCATTCAGTGTAGCCCGTAAAGCAACCAGAAATTGCTGAAGGAAGGAAAAAAATGACCAGAGCTCAAAGCTTCAATTCATCTCCCAGATTTCTGTGTGACTCTGGATGGGGCTGTTCTTCAGGAAACGATCATTAGCGTTAACAGTGGATCCGATTCTCCAAATTTCTCTCTTACTTGTTTTCAGAGTTAAAGGGGGTTGGGGGGGTGGGAAGCATACAAACGGCTGTAATGCTACCATATTTCCTTCTTTGTTCCCAAGGGTAAACCGTATGATCACTTATAAATCACAAAATTAATTTCCAAAAATGTTTTTAAAAAGAAAGCCCTAATCTACTTTTTAGAGTTTAATAGATACTATATGTTAAAACCATTCTTTTTCAAACAACAAAATTGAATCTTCCATTTTAGGTCACTACTCTTTGTTAAGTGTTCACAACTTTTTAAGCATTGAACAGATTGTTTTACATTCATAATTTAATCCAATCTTGACTATCCCCCATGTTACAAAGAAAAAGCTTAGGCCCAGAGAGGTTATGTGACTTGCCAAAGGTCAAAAGGCAGGGAGTGGCAGGGCTGGGATTCGGACCGATAGTATCCGGCTCCAAAGCCCATCTCCCAACCACTTTACACAAGAGGAAAATACCCGACAAAAAAAATCACCCAACAAATAAAGCCTAAATGCAAATGTACTGTCTTAAATTCTTCCTCTTTCTGGATCCATCTGAGCATGGCTTTGGGCTTCCTTCTGCCAGGTTAGAATGGTAAATGAGAACTTGCTATTTCCCCACATCTAGGTGAAAAAGAACAACTAAAGTGCACACACACACACACACACACACACACACACACAAAATCAACATAGAGGATATTTACGTTACTTTCAAAGTTGTTTCTGAGAACAGTTCAGGGGGGCGGGGATGGGGAAGACAGCCAAGATTTCCATGCTAAGGAAAGAAAAAGGAAATAGGGACTCTGGAACTAACTTCCAGGACATATTTCTCAGGCTTAAAATAGGCTTGACCTTAGGATTGTCATGAGAAAAGCCAGAACAAATGAAGTCATCATATATAAACTGTTTGTTCTCAAGAACATGACTAGTGGGCACAGAACACAGAACTAGGTTAAGGAACATCGATTGATTAGCCAACATTGCTCTTTCAGCTGGGAAGTTTTCCTACAGGTCACATTTTAAGGCTGTGGAAGTCCCCACAGCCTCAACAACACTTCACACAGCTTCAGAGGGGCTCCAACCTCAGGGCACCTTCAAGCTCCCCCTTCCCTGAACTCAGAAAGGGGTTGAGAAAAAGGCTGCTCCCTCCCAAGTCAGTCCGTTGGGTTCATTCATTCGACAGCTACCAGTGGGTGTGGGCCCTGGGGGTCCCTGGAGACACACGGGCGCAGCCCCTCTCCCTCCTCGAGCCCGCAGACCAGGAGAGGCTGACAACCACTGTGAAATCCGAGCTGTGGTCCAGAACGGGGTGCCGACAGAGCACACGAGTGGGGACCTGCACCCTGCATGTGGGGAAGGGAGACCCGCAGGAGGAACAGGAATGGAGTGAAAAGGGAGTAAGAAAGTACTTTAGACTGAGGCAAAGGTACACGCCAAGTCCACGGACCAGAGGGACAGACCCGTTCACGGAAACTCTGGCTCCAAGGGAACACGTACTGAGGTTTTCCATACAAATTTTTACTGAAGGTTAACTTACTCACAGTCAAGAACATAAACCCTAAGTATGTAGAGCTTGGTGAATGGTCACAAAATGAGCCCATCCGCATAACTACCTACCACCCAGGGCAGGAAATAGAGCACTTCCAAACATAGACACCCTTACGCCTTCTCCAAGTCACTATCCCACCCTCCTCCCCTAAGGTCAGCACCAGTTCGACTCCCCAAACCACATCTCTGCCTTTGAAATTTGTATAAATCAAATAATATAGCGGATGCAATCCTGTCTGCCTGGCTTCTGTCACGGACCACGTAGCTTGTGAGATCGGCCACAGCTCCCCCAGTCCTGCGGCCACGGAGTAGTCCATGACAAGCCTCTTCCGCCACCTGTTCTGTTGATGGACTTGAGTTACTTCTTGCTTTTAGCTATTATGAATGCTACTGCTATGAACATCCGAGTATATGACTCTGATGAACTTATGTACACCTCTCTGTTGGGTGTCCACCCGTAGAATTGGTGGGTGACAGACGTGCCTAGTTGGACCTTAGTAAATATTACCAGTTTTCCAAAGCGATCTTACCAATTTACAGCCCCACTAAGAGCATATGACATTTGTTTCTTGTTTGGCTGGTTTTTGTCATAACAGACAGAATAACCTACCACAGTCCAGAAAAAAAATCTCAACTTTTCAAGAAAACTGGTCATGAAAAAACAAGGACAAGAGTCCCTTCACCAGCCTGAACTCCCCACATATATTCCTGTACATGAATTTCATCATTTACCACCCCAAATTCCTAAACTTTACAATGGGTAGTCTTAAGACAATAAATTCCATTACAAAGAGAGCTCTGTAACATCCTTATTTTCAGGTCATAGAAAAAAAAAAAAAAACAAACAGGGACAGTATTTTGTTGGTCTGATTACAAAATAGTCTAGATCCCCTACAGCCCCAGATGGCTTTCTAATAGTCACTTACAGAAGACGCTGAGTTGTTATGTCACGTGTATGATATTAGAAGAGAGGAGAGAGCTAGAATGCTCTCCAGGCTAGCTTTTTAGACTTCTTTGCTGAGGCACAGAGTAAAAACCTTCTTCAGCCCGCCCACCCTTCTCCCCTGTGAACATCCCCCGCCCCCAAACAACAAAACATCACACACAAACACACAGACACCCCAGGAAGAACGAGGAAAAGGGAGCAGAAATTGTGTGAAGGACACTTCCTTCCTTTTTCTTTTTACAGGCCTCAAAACCTGTCCCTCCCATGTGCCCATTGTCAAAACAGGAGCCCTGGAGACAAAGGGCAGGCTGGCCGGGCAGTCCCGCAGGCCTGCGAAGGCGGAGTAGGTGCCTGGCTGCTCAGACACGGCGACGGGGAGGCTCCCTTGGTCAGGAAGGGCACTGTATCCCCAGCGAACAATGCTGGCAGACACTGCTTTAGGGGATTCAGCAAAGGGCGGATGGCTCAGCGAGCGAGGGCAGGATGGGGTGGGGTAGGGTGAGGCCGAGGGTGGTATCGAAAGGTTCAGGCGGACATGGCAGTCGCAGAGGAAGTCCATGTCAGGGGGCAGGATCTCATCCTGGAAACCCAGGACCAGAGAAGGAAAGAGTGAGTGCAGAGGCGGCCTCCACGGTGGGGAAAGCGCGGCCCCGGCAGGTGGCCAGGCTGGGACAGAGGGCCAAGACCCGCACCTGGCAGTGCAAGTTAAGACAGGAATAGGTCCGCGGCAACAAGGTCCAGGTATTAGAAATGGGACTGAGTCCCAGAACGTGGAACTAGAGGGACTTTCGTTTCCTCCAACTGAACTGGGTAGGGGTCGGGGTGGTCACCCAGTGAGGAGGAGGACGGGTCTGACGGGACAGACCTAACCCAGGTTCGAGGAGAAGGGGGGGACAGGAGGCCGGACAGACCGTTACAGCTATCAGCAGAATGAGAGTGGAATTCTGAAAATACACTAAAGCAGACATAATTAACCTACATTTCACTGTCAAACACACCAAATATCACCTGGCTTCGGACACCTTTCTGGGCCACTAACTGCACAGGCACCAAGGCTCCTGGGAGAGACCTGAGTAAGGCTCACAAAGGCCAGAGCTGCCCTCGTCCAGGGCCCTCCACCAGAGGAAGGCTGCTTCTGATGCCCCCACTGGCACTCCCAGCCAGCCCCTCCAGCTCGAGGCCTGAGACACACATCATCCAGCAATGCCGCGGGACCTTGACCTCGAGCTCAGTCTCCTCCACCGCAAATCCTGCCACTGGGCCGGACAGTATCACAGCTCACACAGCAACACCTCACCGTTCCTCCGCTTTAACTGTGACAGTGACCTGCAGCCCAGCCCCCTCCACTCCAGGCCCCGAGGCCCGGCTACACTCAGGACTTCATCTGGCAGAGTGCCCACCGGCTGTCAGGGGCCCACAACTGCCCGATGCACACAGTCTTCCTTGTATCTACTCACATTCATAATAAGAACTGTGAATAATGTGAATAAGAATTCACACTAATAATAAGTTATTAAGAAAAATAACGAGAGGCGACATTAGGGAGGGTTTATTATGTGCTACACACAATTCAGGGTGCTTGCCACGTATCAACTCATTTAGTCCTCACAGCGCTGCTGAGACCAGGTGTCATTATCACTTTACATGATTTTAAATCTGAGGCACAGAGAGGCTGAGTAATTTTCGCAAGGTTCCACAGCTATAAACCGGCTATAAAGAACTGAGATTTGAAAACAGGTGGTCCGACACCAAAGTGTGCAGACTCTCTCTCTCCCCCTCTCTCATTCATTTCGTTACATTTTATCAAAGACAGAGAAAAGTATGTCAGTACATTAGTGAACACATTTTCACAAACAGAACACACCCCTACTAGTGGCACCCAGGTCAAAAAGCCACATTACCACACACTAAACGCCGCCCCCCGGCCCCCCCTCTCAGGACCCCCGCGCTGGCTTCTCACGGTGTGAGTCATTCTGCCAGTGTTCACGCTCACCGGCTTCTGCAGCCTTCACTCCTGGCACGACCACTGCCGTCAGAGCCCCCGTGCTGAGCGGCCCTGCACATGGGCACTGGGCTCGTCCCTGTCCCCACACCTGTCCTCCAGCACCTCGGCCCCAGGCTACCAGGCCTGCTCTCAGCGGCTCTCCTAGCCCCCAGGCCGCGCCCGAGCCCGCGGCCCACTCACCGGCCTCGTCAGCCAGTGGACACTGCGAGTGGTGCACAACTCCACTTGCGATCAGTGCCCCCACCATGTCACGCCCTCACACTGCTGAAGGACGAGATCAACCCCCTGGCAGAGCAGCTGGCAGCTGCGCGGTGTCCCCCGCGGCGGGCTACCGGGGGCCACCCAGGGGCCTTCTATAGAGCCCCGACCAGTCTCTCCCCTCCTCAGAGGGGCATGGCCAATGTCCCCCTCTCTAGCTCAGCCCACCTCCCCCTCTCAGCACACTCATCCCTCCTATTTCAGCGAGCAATCCTAAAAACATATAAAATAAGCAACTTTAGGAGGCAAATTAGGAAAAAAAAGTTACTTGTTACAAATGACAAATGGATTAAGAATATTCCTTAACTTTTTGAAAATCCCCAATTGAAAACCCTCCAATTCTCTAACACAAAAAGGCCAAAGTAACAGACAGATACAAAAGAGAAATTACAAATGCTTGAGTAACATGTGGGAAAAGAGTGAACTCCACCTGTAAATCGAATTGGCCAAAGTTAAAAATTGATAACACCACATGCCCCCAGACAGACTAAATTCTCATTCCTGAATCGCATTAGCAGGGCCAGGCCCACTTACCTCGGCCGCACCTGGCGTCCATGAATAGCGTCCTGCCCCCAGCTTGCCACTGAGGGACCCTCACTACCACGATTAGCACGGGAACGCTGTGGAGACCCTCATCCCTTCAGAAGGGCCCAGAAGACTAATTTCTTTAGGCCTCAGCTCAGAAACTATACTTCTCCTGAGGTGCTAGCTAATGCTAATCTCGGCAATTCTGGGACCGTTCCCTATGTGTTGAGGCTGTGGAAGCTCAGAGCCAAATGTGGAACCCCCCCGCCCCCCAGCAACCAGGCAAGTCTCTGCGGCATGCACTGCCACGCAGGACCTGACTCCTGGGTCTACGGATTAGCCCGCCTGCTGTGTTCCACAGGCCCCAATTCCCTTCACTGTTTATTTGTATCTTACTGTAGGTGTTCTCTAAGTTACCTCAAACCCTTCTGAAACAAAGCAAGAGAGGGCAGTTCTAATGATGCGGTTTTGCGGCCCCTCCACCATTCTCCGTACCCTGAAACAGAAGAGTCCGGTTGGGCTTTCACAGTTCACATTTGCCACCACAGCTTTATGAGGGGTCTGTGTGCTGGGCTAATGGCTTCCGGTTGTGCGAATTAGCTTCTTGCACAATTCCTAAACACTTAATAGGTTATTTGCCAATTGCTTTATTGAATACCACGTCATTCTCTCAAAATGTTCTTTCAGGAAGACCATATGGCATTTTTTTCAAGATGGTAGTGCATGAAATCAATAAATTTGACAAACTGTTCAAATTCCAAAGAGGTTTAGAACATTCTAATTGAAGAAATAAAGAATTCCTGTATGATACAGAGATAACACTCAGCAATAAACCAAATGCATTTTACAATGTGTATGATCTATCTATTCCATACACTTTCTTGATGAAAAGCTAATTTCCAAGAAGTTGCCAAAAAGGAAAATAGGGGAAAAGAAAGCACATCAACTACGTTCTGTTCAGTCTGGTGGAAGACAAATAAAAGGTCGTAATTTATATGTCAATGAAATTACATACCACTAAATCCAGACAGACATCATTGTCTAAAGGTAGAAAAAATTAGAATGTTAAAGAACATAGTTATCCCAGCTATAATTCCAGGAAATTGGGAAGTCAAACGAGGCTAACATCAATTCAGACCCGCTTGGGTGCTCAGGTATTCAAAGAAACATCACAGACATGCTTAGAAACAAAAGGAAGAACTTGGAGATCCAGACTCTACCTTTCTCTCTCCCTGCTCCCCTTTCATTTCACAGGCTGTATCTGTTAGGAAGCTTTTGGTTGTAAGTAAAGAAAATTAACCTCCAATTATTATGCAATAGATTGATTGCTCACATAAAGGCAGTCGAGAGTGAAATCTTGTGAGCTTCAGGCAAGGTTCAATAGACCCTAGCTCTGTGACTCTGCAACTCTGAGCTTGTTCTCACGCAGGAGCTGGCTTTGTCCTCACTGTGGGGGGTGAGCTGCACCTACCCAGTCCATAGTGAGACTGAGACCCTCTAGGTCACATGCCTACCCCAGAACTAGTCACCAGGAGGGACCAGAGGAATCTCATGACTTAGGCCTGGTTATATATCTCATACTGACCCAGTAAGAGGCAAAGAGGATGTTAGGGACCACCCTGGAACTGGGGGTCGGCTCAATTCCACACAAACTTTACAACTGCTGTGCTATTACACATGTTACCAAAGAGGTATGGCGAAGACTGGCAAATTGCTCAAAACCAGTTCCTCTTCTCCAAACGCACACAGATAGACCGTATTTCCCAGCGTTCAGTGAAGTTAGCTGTGGCCAAGTGGCCAATGGAATATGAAAAATGAACATGGGCCACCTTCCAGGTCTGGCACCTAAGACCCCCCCTTATCTCTTTCCCCTTCTGCAAGCTCGCCCATGCAAACACGCACAGCGACCCTGGGAGCCATGTGCTGAAGATGGCAAAGTCACAGATGGAAGGAGCCTTGGTCCCTGAATCGCCACTTTGCAGAGGGTCTTCCACTGGGATCAGGAACACCTATTTTAAATTTTACATGACTGAGAAACTTCTATCAAGGTTAAGACTTTTGTATATTTTAGGGTTTGTTACAAGAGTCCGCCTATCCCAACAGGTGAAAAAATTAAGGCCCACAAGGCTGGGTGACTTACCCCAAGTTACAGTTAGCCAATGAAACAGAAACACAAAAACAGGATGCAATGATCTCACCGGTGGAAGGTAAGAACAGAATGGAGAACGTGTCCTAACTATGAAGCACTGGACAGAAAGAGAAGTAATGAGCAATGGTGAGTCCTTAAACATCTCCTAGGCAGACTGGACAAGGAAGGGAGAAGGTCAACTGGAAGCCCTTTCTATTTCAAAACTTGCTGAAATTTCCCCACAAGTTGTTACCCATTCTTCTCTTAGCAAACAGAAAGTTTCTCTGATAACTCAGAACACAAACTGCCCCAGAATGAAAATTAGGAGCAATAACTCTCCTTACACATTCAAGTGGTATTCATTCTTAAGCTGAAAAGCACTGAGGGTTTGGACGGAACCCGGTGCAGGGGCAGCTCTTGCTCTGAGCCCTTCCTCCCACAGCTGCTCCTCCCCGCGTAGCGCCCCGGGCCGCGAACGCCGTGCCCTCAGGGAACTGCCCGCTGGCTGCAGGTGCGCCTGGCCAGGCCCATTTTGGTCCTTCCCTGGGACTCCTACACTGGAATTTAAGGCAGGGGCTCAGTCCCTCTGCACTGATGAAGCTGTTAGATGTGAGGCCAAAAGCTGTCAGTGGGTACTTTTCCTGCTGACCAGAACAAACAGCCCACAAAAATGAAGAAGACACTGTGTGAGCGAGGGAGAGAGAGCCCTCGCTTTGTCTGCCCCAAAGCTGGCACACCCCATCCTCCCCGTGGTGTGGTTTTATAAGCCAGATTCTAGCGGCCCACAGGCTTCCCTTCTGGCCTCAGCTGGTTTAGACTGGGTTCATGTCACCCACAGTCAAGAGAATCTTGATCAATATAATCAGGAAAACTGAAAAAGCAGACAAATAAACAACAATAAAAATTATGACATCAAGAACCTCAAAAAATAAAATGAGAACTATAGAAAACTCAGGCACCAGGCCACTGGGTTTGAATCCAAGCACTCCGATCACTAGCTGTGAAACCCTGGGCCTACTGTGCAACCTCCTACTTGTTCGACCCTCTCACTCTGAAAGGTGAACCTTTAAGGTAACATCATGCCCAAGGATTTTCATAAGGATTAAGGTAGTGAATACGCATAGAGTACTTAGAACAGTACCGGGTACGCAGTAAACATTCAAGACACGATGGCTTTATTGTTATGTTACATCAGTCTTAGTTGATTTCCAGGTTAGCGACCCGTGTGTTAGTAAGGTAAGGCGGAACGAGCAAGACCAAGATAAGCATCAAACTGATCACAGAAAAGCACACAACCTGTCCCACGCAACCCGACACTCAGCGACACACCATCAGATCCAGAAGCTCTTTTCATTTGTAATAACAGGGTAATTTCTTCACGTGCCCACCAAGGGGAGGCCACTTCTGCAGCCTCAAACCCCCAGGTACTTGGCAAAAATAGGCTGGGTCAGGCACAACGCACTCTTGTCCAGGGACTACCCATTCTCTGCCGCCCTCTTCAGCTCCCCGTCCTCGGGGCCAGTGAGGCAGCCAGGAGGGCGCACACTGTTCCAGAATAGCCCACAGGGACCCTTCTATCCTCTGGGCGAATACGACATTGACAGTTTGAACCCTTCATCCTATTTTAATCTTCTCTTTCCTTCTCTTTTAATGGAATACCACCAACAAAAATCTCAGGGCATTTCTTCCAGATATAAAATACTTCCTCCAACAGTTACCTACCAGCTTCCTTCTTAGAGCTCCACCTTCATCGACATTCTTTTGCTACTTCTACTGATTAAGTTAGGGAGAAATTCTCAGCGGAGCACTTGTGAGGAAAGTGCACAGTCAAAAGTCCAGAGATCATCCGTCCCTGAAAGTTTGAGTACGGGAGGTGCTCAGCACGTAAGGCACAGGATGGAGCTGGAGGCGGGCGGGCTGGGCCCTGGAGATTTAAAGAGTCTGAATTTGGTATTGGGGAGCCACGGAGGGTCTTAGGCAGGGCAGGACACAATCGGACTAGCATGTGATCACTCTGCCCCTTCTCTGAACCTCTGCTTGTAGGGCAGATCCCCCAGCCCTCTGCATATGGATTCTGGTTATCTGGGACCCAGAGAAGTGCAGCCTGAAGACTTGTTTCACAGAATAGCTTAGATGGGGTAGATATTCCAAAAAGCTTCCTTAAGAGCGAAAAATAACAGGAAGGTAGGCCACTTTAGCAAGCTGGATCTGCAGTAGTAAAGAAGGCTAAGGATGGTGGGGGCAGGGCAAAGCTCTCATGCCACCATTCAGCTGACTCCAAAGCAATCTGGCGGTGAAGAACCGGAGCCCAGTGTAAGTGTCATGGTCAGAGGGCTTTCTAGGACCTGGCTATGGGACAGGCGAGCTGCTCCAACTGGCCAGTGCCTGAAATAACAAGTTCAATTCCTATTAGCCCTGACCAGAGAGACCACCTCCAGCCGGCCCACGTTATTCCACTCCCGCAGAAACTCAGCCCAGGGAGCAGCAAACTACACTGTAGCAAAGCGACCCCTATAAACAACTGAACCCAAACCCAAACCCAAACCCAAACCCCGTGACTACCCCGGAGACTCGCCGTGGGGTCTGAGGCAGTCCCACACTGCAGAAATAGTCTTGGCCTCTCAAGAGAAACACAGCCTTTGGCACTGAAAACTGTTTTTTGGTTTACAGGCCAGAAAATCCGTGCACCCTTGTTTATTTTTCCATTATCAGTATATTCGGCAGCACTGAGGGGATTGTAACACCTTCCTTCTCTTCTGACCCACTGGTGAGAAAACGTTGTTCTGATCAATAAGCAAAGAGAAACAAGAAAACATATGCCACTTCAGTGATGCACAGCACATTGGAAAGCATCCCCCACACCTTCTCTTGCGTGCTTGCTTTATACACTAGGAACCGTGGCTCACAGGTGAGGGATGTGATTTGCCCCAGCTCACAGTTAAGTGCCAAAGCCAGAATTCAAGCCCAAGTCTTCTGATTCCACTTCCCCTGACCTCTGACTATTATCACAGAAATGGCATGTGGGGATTTCTGAACAAGCACTGCAGAATCAGGAGGCAGAAGGACAACCAGAGGCAGGCCTACTCTCTAACGACTGCACCGTCGGAAAAGGAAGGCTCCAATCTTACTCCTCTGCACAGTACCCGCAAATGCCTCCTGGGCTCCTGGCCCATAGGTAAGCACCAGAGAGAGGTGTGCGGAAGGAGCGACTACAATGACCTAGTACTTTGTTATCCAATAAAAACTTAGTCGCCTCTCTATCATGCAAGCTTACCAGACTGCAGTCTTCTATGTAGATGGAGAACTGAAGGAACGCCAGTCCTGGGGGTGAAGTGAGATGAGAAAGAAGACCACAAATGCACACACTTTCCAACTCGTACTCTCTGAAAACTCATCTCACTGGGGAGATTAATGTCTGATGGAAGTACTGATTTTTATCAGTATTAAAATAAGTTTGCTCATATTATCAATTATCAATTTTCACCACAGAGGGTTCTGAGCCTTTTGCAAATACTGCTGCACCCAGTGTCAGGCTAACCCCACGCCAAGGCTTTACTACAGCTCAGCTCATCTGGAATCTTTGGCTTTTTAAGACCCTGTTTCTTAACACTAGACTAACAAAAAGACAGGGCATAAAGACTGAGGGAGGAAAAAGGAACAACAAGACTTCCTGCTTTTATCTAAAAATATTAGGGCAGCAAAGGAGGTTGCTCAAATGTAGTGACGGACGACGTAAATAACATAGCCTTTTACTGCCTGCCAACTCCCAACTCCGAATGTATGCGTTACAGACGGAGAAGAGAACACACACATCCGTACATGGCTTTAAAAGGAAAACAGAACCATTTGACAATAATCAAGCAACTCCACTAACGATATCCAAGCTCAAATTCCAGGTGTTCAACTTCTTTATTGCTTCTACACAAGAAAGCCACTGGATAAGAGCACACTCTGCAAACCTGACCTGGGCGGTCGTGTGGAAAGTCTGATGCCCAGGCAGCTCAGCGCAATGACCAGAGGTCCACTTCCTAGGACTATAAAATGTACCAGGGGATAAAGGGCAAGTGCTAGGTTCAAGTACTTGGTCTGGCCTTGCCGATGCTTGCTGTGTGATCTTGGACAAGTCTCTTAAATTCCTTAGGGCTTAAATTTCCTCTTCCATAAAATGAAAAAGTTGAATATGGTAAAGTTGAAGGTCCCAATAAGGAATAAAATTCCAAGAAAATGAAAATGTAACTTACCTGAGCCAAGTTTATAAATAAAAATGTTTAATAAAATATAATTTTTTTTCATTGTATACTGCTCAAAATGCTTTAGAGCCTGTCCAAACAGAAGTGTTTTTTAAATCAAGACTTAAAAATAGGATTTATTTTTAGAAATAGAATCTAAGGATATGATCACAGATATGCATAAACACTTACATAAGAACATACATGGTAGCATTAGTATCACATAAATTACGTTTTGAAGAAATTTTAATGACATGAGAAGGTAATTATAATTTATTATTAAATTTAGAAGTGAGGATCCCGGGGGGCCTGAGTGGTTCAGGGGGTTAAGCCTCTGCCTTCGGCTCGGGTCATGATCTCGGGGTCCTGGGGTTGCAACCTGCATCGGGCTCTCTGCATGGCGGGGGGCCTGCTTCCCCCTCTCTCTCTGCCTCTGTACTTGTGATCTCTCTGTCAAATAAATAAAATCTTAAGAAAAAAAAGAAGTCAGGATATGAAACTATATAGAAGTATTGTTTAAAACTTACATTTAACATTTAAATTTAAAATTTCCTATGCAGAGGCACCTTGGTGGCTCAGTGGGTTAAAGTCTCTGCCTTTGCCTCAGGTCATGACCTCAGGGTTCTGGGGTCAAGCCCCACATCGGGCTTTCTGCTCGGCTTCCCCCCTCCTCTGACTCTCTGCCTACTTGTGATCTCTCTCTCTGTCAAATAAATAAATAAATAAATAAATAAAATCTTTTTAGAAAATTTCCTATGCATGCACAGGAAAAAGAATGTAAGGAGTTATTAACATATCATATAAATTAATATGAATTATTAATAAGCATTCTTTAGGGTATAAAACTGTAGAAGACTTTGTTTTCACTCATGAATACAGAAAAGAAAACTGAATTTCAAATTTCTACAAACCGAATTCACAGTAGTTGACACTTGAACATGGGTTTATCTATTTTTTTTTAATATATTATTTATTTATTTGAGAGAGAAAGAGGGATCACAAGTAGGCGGAGAGGCAGGCAGAGAGAGAGGGGGAAGCAGGCTCCCCGCCGAGCAGGGAGTCCGACGCGGGGCTCAATCCCAGGACCCCGAGACCACGACCCGAGTCAAAGGCAGAGGCTTTAACCCACTGAGCCACCCAGGTGCCCCTATCTGTTTTTTAAAGATTTATTTATTTATGAGAGAGAGGGAGCGAAAGAGCACATATGCATGTGCAGGAGGAGAGACGGAGAGAGACTCTTAAGCAGACTCCCCACTGAGCACAGATCCTGATGCGGGGCTTGATCTCATGACCCTGAGATCATGATCTGAGCCAAAACCAAGAGTCGGATGCTTAACCGACTGAGCCACCCAGGCACCCCAAACAACATGGGTTTAAACTGTAAATCCACTTATACACAAATATTTTTCATTGAATATACTACTATACTGTAAAAGTATTTTCTCTTTCTTATGATTTTCTTAATCACATTTCCTTTTCTCTAAAATATTTGTTAATCAGGGGTGCCTGGGTAGCTCAGCTGGTTAAGAGGCTGACTCTTGATCTCAGTTCAGGTCTTGATCTGAGTTGTGAGTTCAAGCCCCATGTTGGGCTCCACACTGGAAGTGGAGCCTACAAAAAAAAAATTTTGAAACATGTGTTAATCAACTATTTAGGTGATCGATAAGACTTCCAGTCAAAAGTAGACTATCAGTATTTAACTTTGGGGGAGTCACAAGTTATACGTGGACTTTTAGACAGGCAGGGAGTCAGCACCCCTAAGGCCCACTTTGTTCAAACCTCAACTGTATATTTTTTACTTTTTAAAAAAGATTACGACACGCAAGCAGGTTTTACTTTAGGAATGCAAAGTTTTTAAAATATCAAAAATATAATTAGGCCCTGTCACATCAGTAATTCGAAGAAAAAGCATGTGATTATCTCATTAGATGAAACAAAAAGCAAGCTGGGGGAAGGCTTTTGATAAAATTTGACATTTGTTATTTTTAAAAACACTCATAGAAAACAGGGAGTAGAGAGCTAGATCCTTTATAAAGTATATAAAAGCACATTGTTTATACCCAAGATCACAACTAAGAGTGAGGAATTGGGACATATGACCATTAAAATCAGGATAAAACAAAGATACATCCTAAAATCATTATTATTGACAATGTTCTGAAACCTGAAAGCAATCCAATAAGGAAACAGATTGAAAAGCATTACTTTGGGAAAGGACAACCCAAAACCAACAGTCGACTAATAACATAAACACTTATGTCAAAAACTCAAGACACCATTCACTTGAGATTTATCTATTTCACAAATGAAAAACAAATCAACTGAACTACAGAATATTTAAGAAAATTCAGCCACATCAACATATTTTATCTAATTGAAATAATTAAAAGATTTAATTAGAAAAAAGATTCTGGCTCCAACTAAAAAGACATGAGACCCATGTGAAAATGCACAAAATAAGATAAACGAACCATAAATATCATGTTCATGGACAGAAGAATTCCATAAAGCTACCAATTCTTCTCAAATTACAGTGGACTGGACTCTAATCCTCCCAAAGCTTGTGGGTAGATCAAAATCACCCTAATACTGACATGAACCAAGAGACAAGAATGGGTTAAGAAGGTTTGTTTTGTTTTTTTTTTTAATGGGACATAATGAGAAAAAAGGATTAGCATTACCAGATACTATGAAAACATAAAGCTATCAAGATGAAATCGTTGCAGTACTAGTACCAGCGAGAATAGACAACCAAAACAGACAACCCAAAATATGATACAGGGGAAAGTATAAGTCAGTAGGGAATTAAAATAATTATGCACATAAAAGGTGCTAGAATAATAATCAGTTATTCTGAAGCACTAAGATCCTTACCTCACACCAAAATACCCAAATACCCAAAATAAACGCCAGATTTAAAAACATAAATTTTGAAATTAAATACACACACAAAAAAATTTTGACATATGAATTACTTAACCATATCTGGATGAATAAGGACTTATGCTTAAAACAAAGAAAAACCAAAATTGTCAATGTGAAAGAAAAGCATTACAATTATAAAATCAAGTAAATGGAGATAAAACATTGAATTATTAAACCTAAATTGAGGGGTGTCTGGGTGGCTCATTCGGTTAAGCATCTACCTTCAGCTCAGGTCATGATCTCAGGGTCCTGGGACTGGGCCCCACATCGGCTCCCGGCTCAGCCCAGAGTCTGCCCCTCTCTCTCTCTCCCTCTACCCCTCCCCCCTGCTCATGCTCGCTTACTCTCTGAAATAAATAAACAAATGAAAAATTTTTTTAAAAAAAGAAAAAAACTAAACAAAGTATACATAAATTGCGTAACTTAGGGCTTTTTTTTTTTTTTTAATGACATATTTTCTGGACCTAGCCACTAAAATGGCTCTAAAATGACTTTTCTCCTGGAACAATGAGCACTCCTAGCACCTAACCTGTAGCTTTCAACTCCATTTCCCACTAAGAGCACCAGGGCACCCTGGAGAAAAGGCCCATGCCTGGTCAGGGACAAGGAAAGTACCAGCTAAGCCTGGGACAACTAGCTGTGCTTTCAAAGATGAACAGAATCATGTCAAAAAAATACAGAAGGCAGGGCGCCTGGGTGGCTCAGTTGGTTGGGCGACTGCCTTTAGCTCAGGTCATGATCCCGGAGTCCTGGGATTGAGTCCCACGTCGGGCTCCCAGCTCCATGGGGAGTCTGCTTCTCCCCTCTCATGTTCTCTCTCTCACTGTCTCTCTCAAATAAATAAATAAAAAGTCTTAAAAAAAAAAAATACAGAAGGCAATTTGAAGGACCCCCCAGTGGCCAAAGGTTTTACCATTTCAGTTTAAAAAAAAAAAAAAGAAAAAGACTACAATAGATCCAAGCACATCCAACCAATGAAAATCCCTATGTCCACAATTATGTTTTATAAAAATGAATAAAAATTACAACATATTCATTCTCATTTAAGGCAGCAACTCAACTATTAAAACAGTTAATTAAAGGGAAAAATTCACCCTGCCTGTTTAATAAGAACTATACTTTACAGTAACCAAATAGCCCTGGCCCCAACCAATGAAGGAAACGTCCACTTCGCAGAGAATGCTAACTACTGAAGGTAGAAATGTAACTGAATTAAGAAACATCACTTATTAACCGGGATCAGAATTGTTATTTTAAATAAGGATTATCAGTTGGTGCTAAAAGAGGCAGGTAACCCAGATGACTAGCCTCTGGTGAACTGAACATTCATACAGTGCTGAGTGCCACATAGATCCCTTTCTGGTCTAATGAGGGGAATTTATTCAAGAGGGAGGGCTCAGGTTCTTGTCACCCTAACCCAGGAGCCAATCTGACCATTTGTAATGGTGGGTCAATCAAATATTCTGTGTCTTCTCATTTGATTCATGGATCATTAATGATGTATTCTAACCCATAATATGTAACTTTTATCCATTTTAGATAAAACTTCTAATCTGCAAGAAATACAGTAGAAAGGATAGCTAAAAATGACACTGCAAGGAAACCATAAGACAAATCCAGAAGTTAGGACAAAGTAGTCAGGTCTCTATAACAAGTCAGTGTAACAAAAAAGTGGAGGGAAAGGGAAGGGACGTGCTAGGTTAAAAGAAATGTAAGGATCATAATAACAAGCAGATACAATGCAGGGAACATCTCTGAGATCACAGAGGATATCAGTGTGGTAAAATGAAAATGTACATATTATTGGCTAAAAAAAGTCCATTGCAAAACAATATGCACTTATAGTGGTTCCTCAAAAAGTTAAAAATAGAATTACCATATAATCTATCAGCTCTACTTCTGGGTGCATATTTACTCAAAAGAACGGAAAGCAGGAACTTGAAGAGATCTATATGCCCATATTCACAGCAGCCGTTATTCACGATAATCAAAAGGTAGATGCAACTCAAGCATCCATCAACCGATAGATGGTTGAACAAAATGTGGTACATGCACACAGTGGAGTGCCACTCTGTCTTAAAAAACGACGAAACTCTGATACATGCTACAACATGGATGAATCTCGAAGACATATCAGGTGAAATCAGACAGTCACAAAAGTACAAATACCATATGATTCCCCGTGCACCAGATACCTAGAGTAGTCAAAAGGAGAACGGTGGTTGCCAGGAACTGAAAGGGAGGAGGAAATGAGAAGGTGGTATTTAGTGGATATGAAGTTTCAGGTTTGGAAGACGAAAAGGTTCTAGAGATAGGTGGTGGTGATGGGCGCGCAAGAATGTGACTGCACTGAACGCCACCGAACCACACACTTGCCTACGTTTAAAATGGTAAATCTTATGTTATAGTATACTCCACAATTAAAAAAAAAAAAAGCATTACTATATGATCTAATTTCCGTGGAAAAATGCACATATATGAATAGAAAAAAATCTGGAGAGATACACACTAGATGATCTCTAGGTGGTGAAAACTGCATTTTAACATTTATCAATGTTCTGCAATACCTGTACCATGCACTACTTCTGTAGTAAAAGCTGATGTTATGTAAAGCAAATAGAAAAAGCATGAGTGCTAAATTTGATTTCATAAAACTATGTCTATATTTTTTAAAAAACACACCCAATGAAAAGGAAAAGTCTACAGAAAAAGATCTGCAGTAAGCATGAGATCAAAACTTAACTCCCAAACGTACTGAAAAATCTCTTACAAATAAAAATTTTTACACTCTAAAGCCGAAATAGAGAAATGGGCCACAGACTTGAACAGGGAAACACCAATACAACTGAAAAGGAAGTTCAAGTATCCAAAACACACTTGGAAAAAATAAATAAATAAACAATAAATGAAATAGACTCAAATTAAATTACCAATACTATTCTCTCACAATCAGATTTTTGAAAGTATAAAATGCACTCTCAGCTGTTCCTGTGATATTAAAATTTGATCACATCTTTATGGAGGACAATTTAACCATATGTATCATGTGCTTTTAAAACAGTTACAATACTATGACCCACTGATAGAGGAAACACAGGTGAAACTCAAAACCAGAGCGCTGAATGAAAGTGTTACATAAAAGAGTACATACTATGGAATTCCGTGGGAACAGGGGTTCTGGGGTGAGGACCATGTTTTATATCTTGACAGAGGTTTGAATTACACAGCTATATGTATGCATTTGTCAAAATGCAGCAAATGTACAATAAGTATTTGTGCATTTCATTACAGTATGTAAATTCTACCTTGAAGAAAAAAATACTGAACTCTAATGATGTTCATGTTGCAGTGTTTAAGAGAAAGTGCATTGATGGTGGCAATTACTTTAAAATGCATCAAAGAAAAAGGAGATGGTTGAAGAGAAATACAGATAGATGGATATATGTGATAAAACGAGTACAGTGAAGTGCTAATGTAAATACAGGAGGTGGGTATACAAGTGTTCACTGCAAAGCTCCTTCAAGAATACTGTATATTTGGGGCAGCCAGCAGACTCAGTCAGTAGAGCGTGTGACTCTTATTCTCTGGGTCTTAAGTTTGAGTCCCACATTAAACATATAGCTTACCTAAAAGGAAAAAAAAAGAAATGCTGTATAGTTGAGATTTTTTCACAATAAAGTGTTAAAAACAAACAAACAAAAATAGTGAAAAGCCATTAGGCAAGCCTTCTGGAGTGCTGGAAATGGTCTATCTTGATCTGGATGGTGGTTATATGTGGCACATATGGGTAAAATTTGTATCAAACTGTACACTTTAAGATTTTGTACACTTTGCTGACTGCATTTATACCTCAAAAATGTCTTAAATAAACAGCAATCAGAATAGGACTTTAAAGTGCATATAATATCCTCAAAGAAATAAGGGAGCACGGTACAACCAAAGCACACAAATAAGCAGTAAGGAAGAGAACAAAGCATAGGTCTTGAACGTAACACCCATCCAACTGAAGAGCTCAACAGTCTGGAGAGCAGAGGAGACCTTGAGGACTGAGTCAGAGACTACAGGAATACCTTCCACAGCCCTCCCAGACTATAGCACAGAGATGGGAAAGAAAAGCAGAAACAAAGGACAGATTGAGATCATCTAAATCCCACCATTCGGATGGAACCACAGAGGGAAATGAACAAATAGAAGAGGGACAACATCGGGACACCTGAGTGGCTCAGTGGGTTAAAGCCTCTGCCTTCAGCTCAGGTCATGACCTCTAGGTCCTGGGATTGAGCCCCGCAGCGGGGAGCCTGCTTCCCCCCCCCACACCCCGCTCCCTGCCTGCCTCTCTACTTGTGATCTGTCAAATAAATAAAATCTTTAAACAACAACAACAACAAAAAAAGAGGGACAACATCTGAAGAAATAGCAGCTCAATGTTTCCTAGAACTAAAGAACATAACCATTCAAAAAATAGTTTTAATTACACATATTTGAGGTAATCTACATGGATGTAAGGAAACATACCACCATTTTGTGAGAAACTGCTCCTGATTGTGCAATTTCAATGACTGTGCAACTTAAGTGATCCTTGCTCCTTTCCTTATTTTTCAAGCTGTCTACAATGAATGCTACTTTTACAATGAGGAAAAGTAAAGTTTCCTTTTATAAAACAAATCCAGACCCAAAGGACAAGAGAGGCTTTTTTAAAAACTCTCACCTTGGGGCACCTGGGTGGTTCAGTCAGTTAAGTGTCTGCCTTTGGCTCAGGTCATGATCCCAGGGTCCTGGGATCAAGCCCCACATGGGGCTCCCTGCTCAGCAGGTACCCCCCTCCCCTTATGGACACATGTGCTCTCTCTCTCCAATGAATAAAATCTTAAAAAAAAAAAAAAAAAAAACCCTCTCACCTCTCTTTCATCTGGCTTCTGCCCTATGCTGTTACAGTGAACCTGTAAGTGGTCGCTGCAAACTTGGGCAAGTCATTTGATCACTCAAAGTTTTTGCTTCTTTAGGTCTTCAATAGGGACAATAAAATCTCTCCTTCCTACCTCGCAGAACTTTAGGGAACATCAAATGAGATGATGTATAAAAGCAGCACTTGGAAAACCACAGAACACTATACGAATGGGGACATGTTATCACAGTCCTAAGCTGGTAAACCCCAGCCTGAGTCATTCTCCGCTGCCCTTGCCCCTCACTCGCTGCGTCTGATCTGTCCCCCAGCCTGCCAGCTTTTCCTCGGCCCATTCCCTCCTTTCCCGAGCCACCGCACTACATGACCTCTACCTGGTCTTACCCTATGCCTGAACACAGCCACCGCCCCCTGGGTAGTACCCCACCTCGAGCACTTCCTCACCCCAGCCTATGCAATTTCCTCCTAAAACTTAATCTTCATAAAATAGATTTACCCTGTAACTACCCTGCTGAAAATGAAAAGCCTCGGGGAGTTGTAGAGGTTTACAGGGTGGACTTCACAAAGTCCTCCCCCTGGCTCTCAGGCCCTCCTTCCTACCTGTGGTCAGGTTCCCCAAATTCTGCAGAACGAGTCAACACCCCCCACCCCCACATACAACCCCTATTCCCTACCTATCCAGTTCCTCCCAGTCTCCCCTAGGCAGGGGCAAGGGGTTTGATCTGGGCTCTCTCTCTGTCTTACGACCAATCCAGACCAGGCTCCTGCCTGTTCTCTAAACGCCCTCCCCACCCCTCAGGTGCTAGCCTCACTTCCAGCTCAGAGGCCTACCCCAGCCATCCAGAGAGGGCTGACTACTTGTGCCCTGAGGCCAGGGCCTGGCAGAGTCCTCCTACATCCCCTACACTAGGCACTGGAAATTAATCTGTTAATCATTTTCATACTTAAAATAAACTTTCTTTGCCTAATTGAATTTCATAGTAATTACTTCTTTGGTTTTCTGTATAGCTTTAATATCTATGTGTACATGCTATCTATTTCCACATAATATACTGTTTAGCTATCGTGCTTTAAAAGTTATACTGTGTGCATTGATTTTGTATCCTGACACATTACTGAATTGCTGTATGAGTTCTAGTAGTTTGGGATGGAGTCTTTTGGGTGTTCCATATAAAGTATCATGTCATCTGTGAAGAGAGAGAGTTTGACTTCTTCATTGCCAATTTGAATACCTTTTATTTCTTTTTATTGTCTGATTGCTGACCTATACACTAACAATGAAAATATGGAAAGGGAAATTAGAGAATCAATTCCATTTACTGTACCACCAAGAACCATAAGATACCTGGGAATAAACCTAACCAAAGAGGTAAAGGATCTGCACTCGAGGAACTACAGAACACTCATGAAAGAAACTGAAGAAGACACAAAAAGGTGGAAAAGCATTCCACGCTCATGGATCGGAAAAGTAAACATTGTTAAAATGTCTATACTGCCCAGAGCAATCTATACTTTCAATGCCATCCTGATCAAAATTCCACCAGCATTTTTCAAAGCACTGGAACAAACAATCCTAAAATTTGTATGGAACCAGAAAAGACCCCGAATTGCTAAGGAAATGTTGAAAAAGAAAAACAAAGCTGGGGGCATCACATTGCCTGATTTCAAACTTTACCACAAAGCTGTGATCACCAAGACAGCATGGTATGGGCACAAAAACAGACACATAGACCAGTGGAACAAAATAGAAAGCCCAGAGATGGACCCGCAACTCTATGGCCAAATAATCTTTGACAAAACAGGAAAAAATATCCAGTGGAAAAAAGACAGTCTCTTCAATAAATGGTACTGGGAAAACTGGACAGCTATTTATAGAAGAATGAAACTTGACCATTCTCTTATACCATACACCATATCCCATACACAAACTCGAAATGGGTAAAAGACCTCAACGTGATGCAGGAATCGATCAAAACCCTAGAGAAGAACCTAGGCAGTAATCTCTATGACATTAGCCACAGCAACTTCTTTCAGGACATGTCTCCAAAGGCAAAGGAAACAAAAGCGAAAAGGAACTTTTGGGACTTCATCAAGATAAAAAGCTTCTGCACAGCGAAGGAAACAGTCACAAAACAAACAGGCAACCTACGGAATGGGAGATGATATTCGCAAATGACACTACAGACAAAAGTCTGATATCTAAGATCTATAAAGAACTCCTCAAACTCAACACTCACAAAACAGATAATCACATCAAAAAATGGGCAGAAGAAATGAACAGGCACTTCTCCAAAGAAGACTTACAAATGGCTAACAGACACATGAAAAAATGTTCAGCATCTTTAGCCATCAGGGAGATTAAAATCAAAACCACACTGAGATACCACCTTACACCAGTTAGAATGGCCAAAATTAACAAGACAGTAAACAACAAATGCTGGAGAGGATGTGGAGAAAGGGGAACCCTCCTCCACTGTTGGTGGGAATGCAAGTTGGTGCAGCCACTTTGGAAACACTGTGGAGATTCCTCAAGAAATTAAAAATAGAGCTATCCTATGACCCTGCAATTGCACTACTGGGTATTTACCCCAAAGAAGCAAATGCAGTACAAAGAAGGGC
>CM052797.1:3568283-3580379 GCA_028533885.1 Nasua narica
ACATGTACCCCAATGTTCATAGCAGCCATGGCCACAATAGCCAAACTGTGGAAAGAACCAAAATGCCCTTCAAGAGATGAGTGGATAAGGAAGATGTGGAACATCTATACAATGGAATATTATGCCTCCATCAGAGGATGGAGGATGAATATGCAACTTTTGTATCAACATGGACAGGACTAAAAGAGATTATGCGGAGTGAAATAAGTCAAGCAGATAGAGTCAATTATCTTATGGTCTCACTTACATGTGGAACATAAGGAAAATCATGGAGGGCATTGGGAGAAGGAAAGGAAGGGTGAATGGGGGAAAATCGGAGGGGGTGATGAACCATGAGAGACTGTGGACTCTGAGTCACAAACTGAAGGGTTTGGAGGGGAGAGGGTGGGGGGTTGGGCGAGCCTGGTGGTAGGTATTGAGAAGGGCACGTATTGCATGGAGCACTGGGTATGGTGCATGAACAATCAATCTTGTAACACTGAAAAAATAAAATAAACATATTTGGGGGAAAAAAGTTATACTTTGTAAATTCTTCTATAACCTCTCTCATTAAGTTTTTGAAATTCATCTATGTTGACACCAGAAGCTATAACCCATTCATTTTCAAAGTTGTTAAGTATTCCTTTGCAATATATTTCAATAAATCATAACTTATGTATCCACTATATTGCTGATAGATATTTGAATTTAACAAAAAGGTTGCTATTAGAAGTGATGCTGTTATGAGCATTCTTGTATATGCTTCTAGTTCACACATGTGTTTCTAAGAGTGAAACTGCTAGGTCATAGGGTCACACATTCATCTGTACCTGATAATGACAGTGGTTTTCCCAAGTGGATGAATACTACCTACAGTGTTGAAGACTGCCTCAAAATACCGTCAAGCTTTTTAATGTTTGTTTCATGGGTGTAAAATGTTATTTCATTGCGGCTTTAATTTGCATTTCCCCAATGAGGTCAAGCATCTTTTCATGTGTTTATCAGCCATTTGGTTTCCTCTTAAATAACAGGCTGGTCTGTGTCTTTAGCTGTTTTTCAACTGGGCTGTCTTTTTCTTAATTGATTCCGGAGTTCAGGAGTTCTATATATATTCTGGATACTAATCCTTTATTGGTATTATGTATTACAAATTTCTTCTTCCAGACTATGGCTTTCCTTCCTTTTCACTCTCTTTTGATGAGAAGTACTTTAAGGTAGTTGAATTTGTCAGCTTTTTCCTTTATGGCAAATGGTTTGTGTAACTTGTTTAATAAGCCCTTCCTTACTCGGGGTCATGAAAGGATTTATACTTCCTTTTAAGAAAAAAGTGTTATAAACTTCAAAAGGGAAGTTACATAAGCGATCAATAAGCACATACAAAGTACTCAAAATTGTTAGCCATCGAGGAAATACAAGTCAAAACCACAATGAAAAACCACTACACGTCCACCAGGATGGCTAAAATTAGGAAACTGAGAACACCAAACAGTGGCAAGGATGTGGAGCCACTGAACTTTTATTATACATTGTTGACAGGAGTGTGAAATTGTAGAACCATGTCAGAAAAGGTCAGAGACCTTTAAAAAAACTAAACATACAGCTATCCTCTGATTCAGCAACTCCACTTGGTATTTTCCTAAGAGAAATTAAAGCATATATCCACAAAATAATTTATACTAGAATATTCACAGCAGCTTTATTCTTAATAGCCAAAAATTAGGAAGAGCCCTGTTGTTCTCCATTGACAAGAGAATGAAGAAGTGGACTGGGATCTGGTCATAACAACAGAACACTGCTTAGCAAGAAAAAGCACGCAGCTAGCATGTGCAATGTAGATGAATTATGAAAATACTGTGCTGAGTACAAGGAGCCTTATACAAAATACCTATTTTAAGATTCTATTGATATGAAGCCTAATAGAGGCAAAAATAATTTAAAATGGATAAAAATCACAACAGTGGTTGCTGGGAGGTGAGGTTAGGAATGGGGAAGGAGCACAGAGAACTTTCCACTGGGGGATAGTAATACTCTGTATCTATCCAGACAGTATATACATTTATCAAAAAGGAAACAAATTTTGAACTCTGGTATACCAGTGACAGGCATACTAAAGTGTTTAGGAGTTAAGTACACTGATATCTGAACTTTGAAATTCATGCAAAAACAAAACTAAAGTTTTTTTTTAGGAGTTAAGTGTTTAGGAGTTAAGTACACTGATATCTGAACTTTGAAATTCATGCAAAAACAAAACATTGTGATGGACAGTGGGATAGAAAGAGGTGATGAAGCACACAGTGGAAAATGTTAACTGCAGAATCTAGGGGGGAGATAGACTGGTACACATTGTTTCAACTTTGCTGTATGCTTGAAATTTTTCACAATATTAAAGACAAAAACATTTTCAAAAGGAAGAGATTGGCTTTAGAAAATAAGCGGATAGGAGTGCCTGGGTGGCTCAGTGGGTTAAAGCCTCTGCCTTTGGTTCAGGTCATGATTTCAGGGTCCTGGGATCTAGCCCCACATCCGCATCAGGCTCTCTGCTCAGCAGGGAGCCTGCTTACCCCCCACTCTGACTGCTTCCCCCCCCCACCGCCGCTTGCTTCCCCCCTCTCTCTGCCTGCTCCCCCCCCCCCGCCTGCTTCCCCTTCTCTCTGCCTGCTTCCCCCCACCCCCCCTTGCTTCCCCCTCTCTCTCTGCCTGTCTCTCTTCCTACTTGTAATCTGTCAAATAAAATATTTTTAAAAAATTTTTTTAATAAATAAAAAGCAAATAAGTGGATATATCTGAGCAAAGTTTGCCTTTGAGAGAGATGACTGAGAAAAAAAAAAGCTCAATCCTTACACGTGCTGGTTTCTTGGGGAATTTGCAAAACGCTTCTACACAGGTTATTTTAAGTGATCCTCGCCCTTCTCATTTTATGCTGAAGAAAACCTGGGATCGGAATTCGGCACACACCACACAGCCGGTGCCTGACGGAGCCGGACCCAACACCAGGGTCTCTGGCTCTTCTGAGACCTTTCAGACGCACGTCGCCGGGGAGATACGGGCCCCTCCGGGCGGCCAGAGACAAGGTGCAAACCGCGGCCCTTTCGGCTGTCCCCCACAAGAGTGCAGGGAGCGACATAGCTCCCGCCCCAGCAGCACGTGAGAGAGACACAAGCAGACAGTAAAAAAGCATGAGTTCAACTAACCCAGGGTCTACTTCAAACCCAACCAGCACAAGAACACGGGCAAGCCCCACTCCCTGCGTCAGTTGAGGCCATCTTCAGAGTTCAGGGAAAACTCTGACCTCCCTCCAGTCCGTGCCGAAGGACAAGCTGTAGCTACGAGACTTGCCAGAACGCTTCTCTGGCAAGATGGTCCGCCACGCTTCTTACCAGAGCAGAACACAAGTAGAACAGGAGGGGACCCAGGGACATTGCTCAACCCTAACTCGGCCAGAATTGAAGGCAAAAGCTTTAGCAATCACCCCACACATTAATCACTGGCTTCAGGGTATTTAGGCTTTTTGTGAAAGCACATACAACACACCCCAACAATTTCTGTGAAATTTGAACAAGGTGAGAGAGCCCCACAGAAGAGGAATAAAAGCCCTCTCAGCCTTAGAGATTGGTATATTTATCCAAAGATTCACGGAGTGTGCTAACCCCTGTGGGAAATGTAAGGAATCTAGGACATAGTCCCTGTCCCCAAGAGGCCTATAATCCCACAGGAGGCTCACGTCAGATCTCCTAGGCCTGCAAGGGCTACAGGGGAAGATCCTAAGAGCAGAGAAAACAGAGTGCAGGGATGCCTGGGTGGCTCAGTTGGATGAGCAACAGCGTTCAGCTCGGGTCATGATCCTGGAGTCCCAGGATCGAGTCCCGCATTGGATTCACTGCTCGGTGGGGAGTCCACTTCTCTCTCTCACCCTCCCCCTTCTCATGCTTTCTCTTTCTCTCAAATAAATAAATAAAATCTTTTAAAAAAGAAAAGAGAGTGCAAGTACAACCAGGGGCTCAAGAAAGATTTCGGCTGAGACTTGAAGATGCACACATGAAGGGCTGGGGGTGGGGAGCATGTGCTCTGGGCAAAGGCTGATGAGAAGAACTAGCCCCAAGGGGGCTTCTGGCTAAGGAAGGCTACCTGAAGCCTAGGCAGGAGGGAGGGAGAGAGAAAAGGACTCCTGAGGGAGGCCTGCCAACTCGTGTGGGAGAGCAAAGAGAACAAATGAGAAGGACTCACAGATGCCTGACTTCAGTTCACTGGGGCAGGGCCGAAGATGCCTGCAACTCGCACAAACACGGGAACCTATGGCAGGGCTGGAACCAATTTCCCCAGCAAGGCATGACTTACCAAAATCCTGATCATGTGGACTCAGGATGCCTGCTCAGAACCCAGGTGCACCTGCGACAGCTGCGACCCAGTGCCCAGCCAGAGGATGGGAAAGGTAGTGGAGACAGGGAGTTAACAGAGATCAGCCCAGGAGCATAAGGTTTGAATACCGGCTTAGCGGTAGGAGCGTGGGTCGTGGGTCGGTTTCTAACCTACAGTGTATCCTTATCTGCAAAATGGAAATGACACCAGTCACCTCAGGGGTTGTGAGGACTTCTCGAGATAACATCTCTAAGACTTTCGGCACTGTGCCCGCAACATCAAAAGCATCCAAGAAATGGTGGCTGCGATGAATACGAATAGTCTGCACTCCAGGAACCTGAGTCCAGCCCCTCTTACCCCTCACTGTATTGAGAAATCAGGCCGGAGCCACTGACCTTGGACAAGACAAAGGGATTACTCATGTTCTAAGCAACTTTGCCCTCTCTTCTTTGATTTTTTATTTTAATTTTTTAAAAGTTCTGTCCTTTAAGACATTTTAGGCTATTCCGAGACATCTGCCTCACCCTGTAGACTCACATCACGAAACTTCCCCTATTAAAGAGCCCATCCCAGAGGGACAAGCTGTACAAAGGGGGAAAAAAAAAAAAACAGTGTCATAAGCCATTTCACAGGGAACCTTTGTGTCAGAAGGGACCACAGTCCTCATCCCACTTCAGCAAGGAGAGTCTGGGCTAGCCAGCCGCAGGTCTGTGCTGATAGAGTTGTGACATTCAAAACATCTCTCTGAAGAACCACACTTCATGTTAAGGTGGTAATGATACTAAGCACTAAAACAATACAGAATAGAAATGCAAAGAATATATATGAAGAATTCAAGAAAATGAAAAAGCAGTATCTACAGAGGTAAATTATAGTCATATATTTTAGGAACAGAAAGGTCTCCTTTTATCAACCACACTTTCAGAAGAAAACTTTCAATAATTCCATAATCTACCCAGTCAGTGACCCCTGGTGTGTGTGTGGGGGGGGGGGGGGAAATCAGACAGGTCACACAAAGAAAAATTTGCTTTAATTAATGGAAGTATAAAAATTTGATTAACCCTCTCTGTATATTAAAAGCAAACAAGAAATTTTATTCTATAACTAAGAAACACCAAGAAACCACTAAACTTTGGGGAACATCAAGCTGGTTGGTTCGGTCAGTTTTGAGGAGGAAGGGAAGAAGAGGAAGTCAGTAAAAAAAAATGAGAAAATTGGGAGAAGGAGAAGAGAATGGCAGAACAAAGACTACTGACAGGGTGGAGAGTGGGTGTGAGTGGATTCTGAGTGCTCAGGCCAGGAGCCCTCAGGGAGAGGTCGGAGTGTGGCCCAATCTCACCGGTCACCTGTTGTGCACTGCTCACCCAGCTGCACTATTTAATCCTTCAGTCTTTGGAGGGAAATCGACTCTACTCACCAGGGTAGAACTCTATTATTCCATGGTATAAATGCTCTGAAAGGGCAATAACCAGAGATCTCCACAAAACCAGATCTAAATCCTCCAGCCTCCACTCTAGTTAAAACTGGTTTCTATTTCCTTTCTATGGGCTGGGTGGATTTTCCACTTCTCCAGCCTGGTTCACACAATTCTGTAATTCGACAGATGTCCGTGGAAGGCCCACTGTGTGGGGGCACAGTAGTGAACGAAACAGACCTCACAGAGTTGTTTAATGGCAAATGGGGGGGATCACAGCACTGCACTGGGTGTGTGCAGAAAGGGGGGGGGCCACAGGCTCTCCTCTGACACGCCTGCCTCCACACTCAAATCTTTCAAGGGCAACTCAAGTCCCAATTAAGGAAAGGGAAGACCAAGTAAATTCAGACTGACAAGAAAATATTTAAATGTTACAGTTAAAGCTCAAGCTGATTAAAAACAAAACTGTAAGTGTTCAAACTGAACACAGCATTCATGATCTGTAACCACATAGCCTGTAACTCCTGAAATGAATAAACAGAACATTTTTAGTAACCCTCCAATAAGTTCATACACGATGACCCAACCTAATGTATTACACGATCCTGAAATACCTTTGGAATCATTACAAAGCAAATTATGTTTATTGTGTTCTACTGTTAAGTATATTTCTTGTACTTTGAATATCGGTATCTCATGTTAGGAGTCATGTCCTAACATGTGGCCTAGGCTATAACTCTATAAAAACGCTGTATAATCGAACAAGTCTGGGAGATGCTGCACACTCTAAACACCATTTGGAGATTCACAGTGTATTTTAGGAAATTGAGTTTTCTGACAAGTCCTGCATAAAAGAAATCTGACAAACTTAGTCTGAGCCAGTATTTCCCAAACTTGTTTTGACACGGCTCCTTTTTTCATTTAATACTTAATAACAGCCAGCAAGTTGCCTCAAGGAACACATGTGGGATACACTACAGTGTAGGGGGATACATTACTGAATTAATCTGAAAATGCAATTATCAATCTCCCAAGCATTTTGATGAACAAGTGTTTTCTACATCTACTATCGAAATACAAAAAACTTCCCTGATGAATTTCTTTTTGAAATCCATTCAGTGATATGCTGATTTACTGTATTTTTAAGAAGAATTTTTTTAATTTTTTTAACATTTTATTTATATATGTGAGAGAGAGAGCATGAACAGGGGCAGGAGCATAGGTAGAAGCAGGCTCCCCACTGAGCAGGGAGCCCTATGTGGAGCTCGAGCCTAGAACCCTGGGATCATGACCTAAGTCGAAGGCAGATGCTTAACTAAGCCACCCAGGTGCCCCAGGAAGAAATAATTTTTAATAAACTAAAATTGGACTTCATCAGCATAAAGGAATTCAAATTAATTGTATAATAATTTGATTTTGATAAATCACTGGAAGTTTATCTTCTCTATTTTTAGATTTCTAGAATGTATTTGATAATTTTAAAAGATTCATTCCCTTGGGGTGCCTGGCTGGTTCAGTTGATGGAGCACGCAGCTCTTGATCTTGAGGTTTTAAGTTGGAGCCCCACACTGGGTGTACAGATTACTTAAAAAAAAAAAAAATCTTAAAAAAAAAAAAAAAGGAAAGAAAGAAAGAAAAAGCAAAGGGCGCCTGGGTAGCTCAGATGATTGAGTATCTGCCTTCAACTCAGGTTATGATCCTGGGGTCTCAGGACTGAGTCCTGCATGGGGCTCCCTACTCAGCAGGGGGTCTGCTTATCCCTCTATCCCTCACCCTTCTCTCATTCTCTCTCTCCCAAATAAAATCTTTTTTAAAAAAAAATTAAATTTAAAATGAAAAATGCAAAGATTCCTTCCCTAAGGAAGGAATAACAAACTAAAAAAAAAAATGCTGATATTTACCTCTGCCCTATTACCTGAAATGCCTACATACAAATACCTGTAGCTGAGCCATTTCTGTGGTTGTGGGGTTGTTATTTACAATTTGACTTCTCCTCTAGAAATACTAATATTGTCTTAAAGCCTATATTGGAGGTTTTATGGAGTGAAATTCCAGTAACTGAAAAGTTTCATCATTCAATTAACAATAAAGAGCCAAATTCAGCAAACATTTATTTAGCAGCTACTATATGCATGCCAATGCACTAAGGGCTGTAAATAATGTCTTTTTCTGCGCCCCAACTCAAGACAACGGTCTGACAATGGGACAGAATATGTGAGATTCTTAAAAACTCAGGGGCCCTAGAGACACCGTGGATGGCAGAGGAACAAGCTCCTGCACTGGAGATGCTTATGAGACACAGAGGTGAATTTTAGGACACCAACACCCCCACAAAAAGGCAAGACACAGGGTCTCTCTCTAAAACGGCTAATTTGGTGGCCTGAAAGTTCATTATTATTTAATGCAAGAAAACCAATATTAGGTGTGGGTCAAAAACATGAAAGCTGTTAACACGTCCCTATTCAACTTCACCTGTAATGCTTTAAGCCAATTAGGAAGGCTTAATGTCTAAGCACTACACTGACATTAGGAACAGCTGGGGTTCACAGTCTAAAACTATCACAGGTTTCTTCAAGAATCTATAGAAGGAATCCAACTTCTGATAATCACAACAAAGTTAGATTTTCACCTGGGGTGTTGGAGGGGCGGTGAAGTCACTTCATCTAGGTTACGCAACACTGAAAAAGACTTTTCACTTTCGTATAGAAAGGGCACCATGGATGACTGCTAGAAATTTAACACAGAAAGTGAACAAACGGTATCAAACTTGGGAGGTCTAGCAAACCCCAGTAAGTCAGAAAAACCAAACAATTTGCAAATAACTTTTTTAAAAAGAAGCAGCAACGAGAGGGGTGATCAACAAGCCGAAGCCATGCACACCAGAATTTTTTTTCTAGTTTAATAAGACATAAACGCATGAAATCATCTCTACAATTTCAAATCAGAGAACTGGAAAGCTGTTGCTCTATGCCTTAATGAACATCTTTTCCCTTTTTATTTTCCTCCATTATCTTTCCTTTAGGAAATCTTAACGAAGACTAAGCCCGGAAACTTTGACAAAACGTAAGCCGAGGCGATGCGCGCTTAAGAGGACACACAATTGTGAAAAGCAGTCACAAACGTCCCGGTCAAACTACTTAAAAAATTAACTTTGTTCTGCTGAAGGCTTCAAACATCGCCTTTCTCATGGTCTTTTCTCATTTCAAATGCTTTAAATACAACACGTATGGTAATAACCGTGAACCTCAAATACATGTGCAATGAAGCAGAGTTGATGGTGCTTCAGATTACGTTTTAATAGTCCCAGAGAAACTGGGAAATTGCAACCGCATGCATCTCCCTCCGTGCAAAGCTGACGGAGGGAGAACAAAACAGGGTGGTAGGATCCAGCACCGCCGCTTCCCGGGGCTGGCCGCCCTTCCCTGTCCATCACGAGAACCCAAGGAACAAAGTTCACGCGGATTTAACGTTTCAGGGGCGCGCCACAGTATCCTGGGGGTTCCCCTCTCTTGGGGAGGGAAATGACTCGAGCGCCCCGGGACAAGTTCACAGCGGGCCCCGCCATCCGAGACGTCGGATGGGTCCCGGGAACCGACGCCGCGGCTCGCAGGGCGTCCAGCTCGCAACCCCACCGAGGAGGGTCCGAGGACGCGCGGCTCCGGCTTCCCTCGGGCCGCGGCCCCGGCAAGCGGGTGCTAGCGCGCCGTCAAAGTCACCCAGAGCCCGGCGAGAGGGCACCGCCGCCCGCGAGGGAGCCCTGCCCGGCCCCCGCGGGAAAAGTTGCCGCCCGGCCCGGCCCGAGTTTCGCCGCGGACAGCAAGCCCCGGAGCCCCGGCCGCCCCCGCCCGGCGCCCCTTACCTTCCTGCCGCTGCCGTCGCGAGGCTCGGGCTCCGCGAGGCCGGCGTCGCGGGCCCCGGACGAGGCGGTGGTCTTCTGGCCGGGGGAGAGGCGCGGCCCGGCGGGCGGCGGCGGCGGCAACGACTCGGCGGCGGCTCCCGGCGCGTCCTCGGCCTCCTTGCCGCCGTGGTACACCGCCCGGCCCTCGGAAATGTGGATGCTCGGGGCGCAGCCCATGCTGGCGGCGGCGCGGCGGACACGCTGGCGGGCAGCCGCGATCCGGTCAGCAAACGGCCCGCCCGGCGCCTCGGGGCCGCCGCGGGCGCCGTGTCATCGCCGCCTGGGCGGGCGGCGGCGGCGAGCGCGGGTCTCGCGTCAGGAAGTGCGGCCGCCCCTTTTATCGCGGTGCGGGCGCGGCGGCGGCGGCGGCGGCGGCGCTGGGGAGGGGGCGCTGGGGCGGGCGGCGCGCCGCGGCCGCCCCTCCGAACATGCCCTTCCTGAGGCGGGAGCCGCCGGCCGCCTCCCTCACATCGCCGCGCTCGCCTGGCCGCGCCGCGCTTCCGGGGAATTTCGGGGGAGGAGATTTGCGCTCTCCCAACCCTGGAGCGGGCAAGTCCGCGCCGCGCGAGCGACACCGCCCTGGCCGCGGGGCGGCGCGACCCCCGGGGGAGGTGCGCTCCCCGCCGGGCCCGCAGCCTGTGCCGCTCCGCCTGCTGGGCCGCCGCCCCGCGAAGAAATGCCCCTGGCCCGAGCGCCAGCGGTGGGGAAGGCCAGCCTAGACGCTCCTGCCGTTGAGGGGTGGGGGTCGAAGGGCGGCTCTCGGGGCGGCGAGGCCGTGGCCCCCAGGTGGGGATGGAGCCGCCGGCTGAGGCCGGGTCTGGGCCGCGCCGTCGAGAAGCGCCGAAGCGGCTGCGCTCACCCGGGAGCTCCTGGCGGCGCGGCTCCGGCTCCATGCTCCGGGCCGGGTCTTGCCGGCAGCACGCCGCGCCCAGCCCCCAGCGGTGACCTCCAGCGGGTGCTGGCGTCAATGCAAAGCAGCTGGGGCGCCCGCCGCCACCTCCCGGCGCCGCCGAAGACTGGGCATGCGCGGCCACGACGGGAGGGGGCGTGCGGCCGGGAGGAGGGAATGGACTCGCCCAGGGGCACACAGCTACTTCGGGCCCGAGGCCACAAAAAATCCGGACCACTGGGTTCGAATCCCGGCTCCGTAATTTAGCAACTGCGTGACTTGAGTCCGCTTACTATCGCTGAGCCTCTCATTCATTAACGAGGCCGGCGGCCCTCCATTTGGGGTGGGGGCCGGAGGGCAAGGAAGGCGCCCACGCTCCGAGTCCCGGCGGGTGGAGTCCGGGCGTTATCAACCGGACCACGGTGCCCCGTGCGCTCCCTCGCGCCCCACGACCTGGAACGCCAACGCCAGGCTGCCCAGGCGACCCGGCGGCTGCAGCGCGGAAAAGCCACGTTGCGAGGCAGACGGGGGCCCTAAAGGCCCCTTGCTCGTGGACACAACGCGGCGTCCGCCGTGCAAAGTGGGGCCTGGGAGGCTGCCAGATCCGCTGTCAGAACCGCACCCACCACACACACACACCAGCAGCTCGCTGTGCGATCTTGGACGAGTCACGTAACCTCTCTGTGCCTGAGGCTCCAGCCCCAGTCAGATGAAGGACGACGTCCCTGGGTGTCCACCGCATACCCCCCAAGCGGCCCACCTCGGGTCTCCCACACTCCCGCCCGTCTTGCGACTCCTGGTACGGGGAGACCCCAGTGAGGCCGACCCCTCCTTTCCTCTCCAGTCGTCCACACCTTTCCTAACGCGGCCCTTCAGCGACCCTGAGAAGCCGCCGCTCGCGCCTCGTACCGGCTACACTGAAGCCCCGGAGGCGAATTTCGGACTGGAGTCTCTGCCCAGGCGCTGGAACTGCCGCACTGGCTCAGGTGCCGGCTACCCTGCGCGGCCCCAGCGCCAGGACACAGCCCCGGCGCCCCTCCAGCTGCAATCTTCCGGGGGCCGAGGTGCCCACCGGGCGGTTTCCCGACGGCGGCGGAGCGGAAAGGCAGGGTAACCCGAGAGCGGCTTGGTGCTATTCACCCTCTTTACTAGCCAAGCTGGCCCAAACCACTGGCACGTGACTCCATTATCAAGTTTAAGCACGTTAAGCAGTAATTGTATTTATGCCTCCCTACCTTATAAAAGTACCACCGGCTCAATGAAGATGTCTTGAAAAACACAGGAAAAGATTATTATCACCCGTTATTCCACCTAAATTGTGGAGTGTTTACTGCCTTTGTTCTGCAGATTTTAGAAGGCAATTTTCAGGGCAGAATCTGGACCCTTCTAAATAAAGAGTTATTCATGAAGAAAGCGCTTTGAACCACCAGAGTGCATGAAAGTCTATCGCGTGTCCTCTGTCCTCCCCGCCTGGCCAAGAAGTCAGGCCTTGATGACTCTGAGCATTGACCTTGCCCTCTCCAGCTCCAGGCTGTTCCAACCCTCACTGGTCCCTCCCTT